>CM060391.1:14876399-15441399 GCA_030545235.1 Helianthus tuberosus
GCCAATAAGAAATTTGTTGGATAAGGAGTATGGTCTCGTGCGCGACCCTGACTGAGGTTTGCGCGGCTTTTTGGGACCATACCCCCTTCAAGTCCCCCCCCCCCCCCAGTCCAGTGCTGCACCATGCGCGGGGCAAGTGGTTGGAGCTCTGGACTTAGAAAAATAAAGTTGTAGAAAAATGCTTCCTTGACTTCGGTGGACGGCGCGCGTGTAAGCTTCTGTTGGTTACTACGGCGCGGCTACCAGGTTTTGTTCCAGGTGGTTTACTGCCTTTGGTTGTAGGCGCGCAAGGCAGTAGCTTCTACATAAATTTTTGTAGCAATTTTGGGCGGGAAAACCCTCGAAATTTGAATTCTGACAAGCTGGTGTGAAACGTCGTTGATGGTGACGTTTGAGTTGACCACTTACGCGACTGTCATCAAGTTGTCTCTGACGGTTGGTCATTCCGTCAGGAGAGTGGGCTCCACGCGCGCGTGATAACCGTCACTCCGGGATTCTCGCCTTACGTGTCGTCCTCTGATTGGTCACGTGCGCGGCGATTTCGGCACGTTTACCCATCGCATTAAATGCGATGGGTATATATATTCGATGAGGGATGAGAGCAAATCACTTTCCATCTGTTGCCTTCTTTGTTTCCTTATTTGTTCTTGGAATTCTCTTTGAATCTTCAAACTTTTGAAGAACATAGTAGCAGATCTTCAAGCTTCTTGAAGAAATATTCGAACTTTCTTCTATCATCGATGGTGAAGAACATCAAGAGGATATTCCCGGAGAAGAAGGCCCTGTTCCCGTTCTCCGGTGGGACTTAGGCCTCTTTGAGCAGATAGTACGTGGTTTCCGGTTTCCACCGGTGTGGGATGCCAAATATCCCGGTCAAAACCAGACGGCCGCCGATGCGTCGCCGGGCTATATCACGTTATTTGAAGATTTCTTCCATCAAGGCAACTTCCGGTTGCCGGCAACGAACTTCCTGGCACACATTCTGCAATTCTATGGGTTTCACATCTCCTAGTTGAGTCCTCCCGGGATGGTTAGGGTTCGACATTTCGAATTTCTCTGTCGATCCCATGGCATAGAGCCAACTGTGGAGAGATTTAGGGTCTTTTATCAACTGATTCGAAACATGGGGTTCTATTCATTTGCCAGTCGGGGCGCTGCAAAGAAGATACTCCTTAACCCTCCCAAGAGTTTCCACGACTGGAAACCTAAATTCTTTTATATTCGCGAGGAGGTGATCCCGATTGCTATGACATTTCGCGCCTGGTCTGAGCCGATTGTGAAAGAAGATCTGGCGATCCCCAAGACTGAGGCTTGGTATCTGGATCTTACTGCCACCCCCAAACCGCGTGTTTGGTGAGAACGTCTTGGTAGCGGCGCGGACGAGCGATCAATGGCTGCCTGACAGCAAGGAAGTCCCCATTCTGATGATCGACGATAGAGGTTCGTAATTTCCTTAGTTTTGTTGATTTCCTGTTTCGTAACTTTTGTGTTTATTTATATACTTTGCATGTAGAGGCGCGTTTGTATCAAGCTGCCTTCCCCACCTTTGGTGGTTCTATGGGCGCGCGCCCTCTCCAGGCTGGAGAAGAGTACTGGTATGAACAGATTAAGGGTAATTTCATGTACCCGGTTGCTGATGCATTCGTCGTTCCGCCTACCGCAACTGAAGGTGCGTGTATACCTAACCCTCGTCCTTTGCGCTCTGTGACTTATGCTGGGAAAGAAATTCTCTATCTTTCCAGCGGGGAGTCTGTGGGATCATCAAATGGAGAGCTAAGTTCGTGGTCAACATCTTTGCAGGTGTGTTGCGCGACCTGGGTATCGACCCCGAAGAGAAGAAGAAGAAACCTTCTAGGAAGAAGAAGAAGAAGGTTATCACCTTGGATCCCGAGGTGACCAGCAAGGGAGCTGGGAGTAGTCGCGCAACCGCTAGCGCTGCTGACAAAGGTACTCTCCGCCTTCGTCAAAGTGACTTGAAGGATTACGTTGTTATCAGTGATTCATTTGAAGGTTTGTCGCGTATAGGCGAGAAGAAAACTGGAGCAGGTGGCTCGATAAGTTCAGGTAGCGCGGGTTCTCGTAACCCAGATGCTGGCGTGACTCCGCCTTCTGTTGCGCACGTTGAAGAGGAGGAGGAAGAAGAAGACGAGGAGCCTGCTGCAAGTTTGATTGTCAGGAAGAGGAGTAGGAGCGAGGCCACGGTAGGTGGGTCAACTGCGCTCAAAGCTGGTGAGGTTCCCTTGATTGGGAAACGGAGCAACTTGCGCTCCCTTTACAAAGTTTCTCCGGGTTAGTTTCCTTTAGTTTCATTATTCTGTTACTTCCGCTCTTTTTAACACTCAGCTTCTGCAGAGGCCAAAAAGAAGACCCCTGAGAAGGGTGTGGTGTTTACAGATCCCCTAGAGCCGGCGCATAAGAGGCCTAAGGTTACCGTTAAACCTTTTAAAACTGTGGTGGAGTCTGATAAGGCAAAACATGCTGTCGAGTTCGAGAAGGAGAAAACTGTTGCGACAGAGAAGAGTAAGTCTGAGGAAGACAGGAAGAAAGCTGATGAGGCGCGTAGGAAAGCCGATGAAGACCAACGGAAGAAGGCTGAGGAGGAAAAGAAAAAAGCTGATGAGGAGAAGAAGAGGCGAGCTGAGCAGGAGAAGGGGAAAAGGGTGCTGAAAGAGAGAAGGAAAAAGAGAAAGCTAAGGAGAAGGAGAAAACCGCTGCCGACAAGTCTGTTGGAATTTCTACTGAAGGAGGCGCGGGTGCTGGCACGGCAGTTGGTCAGGCTGGTGTGGGAAAACATGGCACGCCGCTGCGCTCTCCAATAGGCCCCCGGGATACTTTGGGGGATATTTATTATAAGTCTTATACGGAAGAGAGCCGTGGTGACGCTCCGCACCAACCGCCATGGGGTTTAAAGCAAAAGGATACTTTTCTCGAGTTCGCGCCTTGCCGCGACTGGCTGCTGAATTCCATTCCTCCTGGTGAGGTTGACCGTCAAAGGGCGCGAACCCACAGCAGGTTGTATCACGCCTATGTTGTTGGTGAGGCCAACACCCGAGCTGCTAACCAAGAAATTGTTCGCGAGTGGCGAACCATGGTTAGGGAGAGGGACGATTGGGAGAAGTATCGCGAGCGGATACTAAGGCGTGCTAGTGACTTTGAAAAGTCAAAAGCTGCTTTTGATGAGGAGAGGGCAAAATTCGAAGCTGACCGGAAATCGGAGGAGTGGGGGCGCGAAGGCCTAAGGGGTAAGCTTCGAGCTGCCGAAGATCTGCTGGCGAAGGAGAAAGCAGAATGGAAGAAAATCTGTGAGAAGGACAAACAACGCGCCTTCGCAGCTCGCAACAAGATTACTGAGCTTGAAGGCAAAGTTGCTGAGCTGACGGCGAAGGCTGAGGATGCGCAAGCTGCCAAGGAGCATACTGAGGTTCGAGACACTTCTCTTTCAGTTTATACTTTTGTTTAGCAGTTTAACTGAGTCTTTTATCCCTTGCCAGGTTGAATTGGCTGAGGTGAAGGCACAACTGTCTGGTAAAGACAAGGATTTGATTGCTAAGGACGTCAAGATCGCTGAGCTGAAACGCCGTTTGCAAGAGCAAGTGGACAAAAGCGAGTCCTTGGAGATCGACCTTGAAGCTGAGAAGGTTAAGGCTGCCACTGCTGAAGAGTCCAAACAAAAAGCTGAGGAGGCGCGAGACATTAGCACCACTGCTCTCAATGTAGCGCAAAACAACTACTCCGAAGCTCAAGGTATCGTTGATACTCTGGTCTCTGAAGCCGAGTGCTTGCGTGGCCGTGGAATAGTTCTGGTATGATTTCTCTTAACTTTCGTTTAATTCCTTAAAACCTATTGTCTTAAATGTTTCGTTTGTTGTAGATGGCCAACTCCATCCTAAATGCTGGAGAACTGGATAAGGCTGTTGCGGCCGTTATAGATTCTTCCCTTGCAGTTGGTCTTCGTAAAGGCTACCTTGAATGTGCGCAACATGCTACCGCTATGCTTGGACAGGAGTTCGACACTAGTCACTGCTCAGTGACTGATCAAGCTAAGGCTAAGCTAGCTCGCGCTGAACATGGTTATGACCATCTATCAATACCTGTGATGGATTTTGTTACTGACGTGCTGAAGCATGATGACTGGTGTCAACGGTTGAAGACTATCCTTAACCCGCCGGAGACCGTTGAGCTCTCGGATGAAGAGGAAGCTGCGGGTGATGGCGATGGTAAAGGTGATGGTGATGGCGACAAGCACGACGATGATGATGATGGTGGTGGATTCGAATAGATAGTGTTTTCAGGCTTTTTGCCTTGTAATTTTTAGGTTTTTTATGACATTTGCGCGGTCGCGCTTTGTTTTGAATCAGATGAATGATCGTTGGTTGCTATGTAATCATTGCGCGCTTGCGTTTATTAAAGATAATGTTTATGTTTACTCTGTCATGTTACAATTATTGCACTGTTGTTAGAAACTTTGGTTAAGTTAGTGCGAATAAATGTAAGTGTGACTCTTGAGCGAGTATAGTTGCTCGGTCTCGCGCTATGTTCGCGGAGGACCTTGACTCAAGAGCTTGTAATTCACTGAAGTGTTTTCGTGCTAATCAAAAGTTTGACATGCATTTGTAACTCAAGAAGCACTATGATAAAGGAAAAACATGTCGTATGCTTTCATTAATTTGGAAACAGGCACTTAGGCCAATCATACGTTGCAGATAAGTAACATAAGGGCATTTAGCCAACATAGGAAATTTAAATGGCGTGTGGCCTATAGTATTTACATATAGCATTTGCGCAGTTGTTGCGCATTCCATGTACGCGGGATTATGTGTCCATCCAGTGTGCGCAATTTGTATGCCCCCTTTCCTAGCACTTCATGAACCAAGTATAGGCCTTCCCATTTGGGTGCTAGCTTTCCGGGGCGTTCGGTGTTTGAAGCTTCGTTGTCTCGAAAGACGTATTCCCCTGGAGTGAAGGTACAAATGCGGACTCTCGCATTGTAGTACCTTTCCAGTTGTGTCTTGTATTTCGCTTCTTTGATACGCGCAATCTCGCGTCTTTCTTCCAATAGGTCCAAATCGAAACGCCGCGCTGCTTCATTATCGACCGTGTTGACTGCTGTCAAGCGCGGTGAGGGGAGTCCAACTCCCGCCGGGATAACTGCCTCCGAGCCGTATACTAGGCTGAAGGGAGTTTCGCCGGTGCTTGTCTTCGGCATGGTTCGATGAGCCCACAGGATGCTTGGGAGCTCATCTACCCAGCCTCTTCTCTTTGTGCCCAGTCGGGCTTTGATCCCCTCGACGATATTTTTGTTAACGCTTTCTACTTGACCGTTGCCTTGAGGATGCGCAACGGAGGAGAAGGTATGCTCGATTTTCATTTCCTTCATCCAATTTTGGAGGTCCTCGGAAGCAAAATTGGTACCGTTGTCTGTGACGATTTTGAGTGGGAGACCAAACCTGCAAATGATGTGTTCCCAAATAAACTTGCGCACCATCATTGCAGTGGTTGAAGCGAGAGCTTTGGCCTCCACCCACTTAGTGAAATAATCAACCGCCACGATTATGAACTTCACGGCTCCGGGAGCGTCTGGGAAGGGTCCCACCATATCTATTCCCCACTGTTGGAAAGGCCAAGCAGTAGATACAGGAATAAGATCGTTTTTTGGGCGCAGGGTTTTTGGAGAATGTCGCTGACAGGAGTCGCATTTGCGCAACTCCTTCAGGGCGTCGATGTGCATCTCTGGCCAATAATATCCAGCATTCATAATCTTCGCGACAACCATGCGTGGTCCTGCATGGATGCCGCAGATCCCTTCGTGGATCTCCCTGATCAAGTAATTCTCATCTTGGGGGTCAACGCAGCGCAGTAGTGGCCCCAAGAAGGATTTGCGGTATAAGATACCACCATTCATCTCATAATGCAGAGCTTTGTTCTGAATCTTTCTTGCCTCCGCCTTGCTCTCAGGGAGTATTCCTTCTTGCAAATACCGAATTATAGGGGTCATCCATGATGGCTGCCCTATTTCGATCACATTTACCTGGCGCAGCAGGACTGATGGATTTTTGAGTACTTCAATCCTTACATCTTTTGCTAAATGTTGAAAGGAAGTTGAAGAAAGCTTGCTCAAAGCGTCAGCTGGTTTGTTTTCAGAGCGATTGATGTGGACTACCTTGTAAGACTTGAACTGTTGAAGCGGCTCTTTTGCCTGCTCTAAATATAGGGCCATAACTTCACCCCTTGCATCGTATATACCGTTAATTTGGCTGGCTATCAAGATCGAATCAACGTGTGCTTGTAGATTTTTTGCTCCCATTTTTATGGCGAGGCGTAGGCCTGCCAGAAATGCCTCGTACTCTGCCTCGTTATTGGTATTCTTAAAATCCAACTTGATGGCGTACGTAAATTCATGTCTTCCAGGGCTCAAGAGGCGCAAGCCTGCTCCTGCGCCGTCCTCGTTTGAGGCCCCATCTGTGTACAGTAACCACAACTCATCAGATGTGTCTTTCAAAGGAGTTTCAACAATCTCGCAATCCTTGAGTTTTCCTGCTGGGACTTCCGTGATAAAGTCGGCGAGAACCTGACCCTTGATGGCTGGGCGCGGCCTGTACAAAATGTTGTGGCACCCAGCTCGGTCGCACATTTTGCTAACCGCCCAGATGTTTCTGGCTTTTGCAATATCGTGCCGATGTGGAAATTGGTAAGTACGGTGATCTCATGCCATGTAAAGTATATGTGCAGCCTCCGAGAGGCGTGTAGCAGCGCAAGCACCAATTTCTCCATTGTGGAATATCTTGTTTCTGGATCGGTAAGCACTCTACTGACGTAATAGATAGGAGTCTGAACTCCATTTCTCTCTACAAGAAATACCGATCCCACTGCCTTGTCCGATGATGACAAGTACAAGATGAGCGGCTCCTTTTCGAACGGTGCAGTCAGGGTAGGGAGTTCGATCAAACACTCCTTCATTTGCTGAAAAGCTTTCTCTACTTCAGGGGTCCACCTAAACTCTTGTTTCTTCACACAGTTGCGCAGAGTGCTGATAAAAGGGTATGACTTCGCGGCGTGATTTGACAAAAAACGGTTAAGCGCGGCTAGGCGGCCGGCTAACCTTTGCATCTCTTTGATTGTTCATGGTGATGGCATTCGTTCTATTGCCTGGACCTTTTCTGGATTCACCTTAAAGCCGCCATTTGTGACTATGAAGCCTAAGAACTTCCCTTCTTCCATACCAAAAGAACACTTGGCTGGATTCAGTTTCATATTCACGCTGCGCAATGAGTTGAATGTTTTTTCGTTGTCCTTCAACATTTGGTCCTCTTCGGGAGTTTTGATCACCAGATCATCGATGTAAACCTCGATATGCTTCCCGATATCTCCAGCGAAGGTCTTATCCATCAAGCGTTGATACGTTGCGCCAGCATTTTTTAAGCCGAAAGGCATCTTTGTATAGCAGAAGATCCCTAGATCGGTTCGAAAAGATGTCTTGTCTTCGTCTTCTAGCTTCATTTGAACCTGATGGTACCCTTTATAGCAATCTAAGAAGCATTTCCATCTGTATGGCGCGAGAGAGTCTATCTTTTTGTCGATCTCAGGCAAAGAGTAGCAATCTTTAGGGCATGCCTTGTTGAGATCGGTATAGTCAACATACATTCGCCATCACTAGACTTCTCTACCATCACGGGGTTCGTAACCCAACTTTGATAACGGACCTCCCGCAAGATTCCCGCTTTGAGTAATTCACATACTTGCTCATTCATTGCTTTGGTTTTGTCTGCCCCTAAGCTGCGCCTTCTTTGAAATTTCGGCTCAACAGAGGGGTATGTGTTTAAACAATGCTCGGTGATGTCGTGCGGGACACCGGTCATGCCGGCCGGGGTCCAGGCGAAGATATCCATATTCTTGAACAGGAGCTGCTTGAGATGAGTTCTGATGTTTGGTGAGATTACGTGGCCTATCGTCATCGTTTGCTCTGGGTACTTGCGGTTTAAAACCCATTTTTTTGGCTCTGTTGTTGAAACCTTGGCCGCTTTTGTTGGGCGTATCTCTTCTGTCGCCATTACTTCTTTCTTAGCATAGATGATCGCCACCCCCGTTTTGGTTGGAAACCCTATCGCTGAGTCGGGTGTAGAAGTTACCATGTTTAGTTCGCCTTGGGTTTCTCTCCCAATCACCACATCATGCCTCGATTTGACAGGCATCACCATGAAGTTTACATTTGTTGTTCTTGAGTGCTTTCCGTCAGAGAGCGTGACGGGGAAGCTGATTTGGCCTAGCGGGAAGACCATTTCGTTGCAAAATCCAGACAGTGGATAATCAACTGGCTCAAGTCTCGCTTTGTCATCCTCATCAAACTGATTAAAACACTGCTCATAGATGATATCGGTCATACTTCCTGGGTCAATGAAGACATACTCCGTTTCATAATGGCCGATAATACCGGTAATGACAACGGGTCGAGTGGCGCGAGGGCGCCCGCGTACTACCGGGAAAATGACATGTTGCTCTTGCCATGAGGGTTCGTATGGGCGCTTGCCTTTCTCTTTTGCGCTGTATCTTGGTCCGTTGACCATATGGGTTTCTAGGCGTCTGACTTTCTTGTGATTCCCCTCATCGTGGCGTTGGAGCTGTCGAGTTTCTTTGCGCACGTTTTTCACCAGGTGGCTTTGCTTCCCGCTTTTTAATGCTCTTTCGATCTCCTGACGTAAACTGTAACAGTCGTCTGTCAGGTGTCCCGTATCTTTATGGAAGTCGCAGTACAGGTTGGGGTCTTGCCCCTTTTTGTTTGTCATGGGCCTTGGCGCCTTGAAATCATGATTCTCCATCATCAGCACCTCTTTTGGTGTTTTTATGAGCGGAGTCCAGTGCTTATCTCGGTTGTCATCCCTGACTGCCTTTCGATACCCAATTCGATCGATAGTGTCTCGCGCATCTTCTCTGTAGCGCGACCGTTCTTCAAAACGAGGTCGTTCACCATAACCGCTGGAGTGGTTGGCTTTCCACCCAGGGTTCTTGCCTTTGTTCCGTTTGTTGTCGTCGCGCGAATGGCTCCCTTTAGAAAATCGATCTTCGGTACGATAACTCTTGTTTCTGGCGAGTGACTCTTCAGTTTGCGCGACTATCTTCGCGGCTTCCATGAGCTTATCCCATTCTTTAGGCATTCCGTCCTTCCCAGTGATGGTTCTGATGAGACTATCGCAGCGAATGGCTTTCTTGAAGTGGCAGCGCATGAGTTGTCCACTTACGCCACCGATTTCCAAGCACTCCATGTTAAAGCGAGTGATGAAATCTTCGAGACCCTCGTTATCTCTGCGCCAGATGTCCTCTACCTCGGCTGTGTCGCGCTAGTAACGTCTCTGTTGACTGAAGTGACTCAAAAACTGTGTCCTGAAATCCACCCATGATTTGATTTTTCCTGGAGGAAGGCTGTCGAACCAGGCGCGAGCAGCCCCGGTAAGCATTTGAATAGACAGATGGCACCACATGGGCATATTCCATCCTCCCATGCAACCCACGCTTGTGAAAACTCTGACGTGATCATCGGGATCAGTCAATCCGTTAAACTTTCCGACTGTCGGAGGTAACTTCTCTCTTTTAAGTGGCGCCAGTGTGATTTTTGGAATGAACTTTGAATGTTCTATAGCTTCAACTGGTCGATAGGCGAGGCAAAATTCTTGCTCTGCCTCTTCGGTGTACCCAACATGTTGTCTTGGTTTGTAGTATTCATGGTTCCTTTGCAAGCGATTAAGACTGACGAACCCTCATCATCTTGCCAAGTTGGGTCATTCGGGTCAGTATCTTCCCATTCATTGTTCATGTTGCGCGGCGTGATCCGGCTATGAACTGGGCCTCTTTGGACGTTTGACGGATAGTCATAATAGCTTTATGTTTCTCCCCGTGTATCGCGCGTGTCCAGGACGCTTAGTCTTCGGGTAGGGGGAGGTCTGTTAGCTCTTCCTTGGATGCTTTGCATTGATGGTATCTGGCGCGCCCTGTGGCTGGGGCCGGTTGGTGTAACCAAGGACGGTTCTGCCATTAAGACTGCTTGTTGTGCGCTCAAAGATTGATATGCCTCGTTAATGGTGGCAAGTTGCTCGGCGTACCATGAGGCTGGGGTTTCGCTCTCTGGTAGCCCTAGTAGCGCCGAAATGTTCTGAGGTGGAGCCGGGTTTGAAGGTCCGGCGCCGTTGTTTCCTGGGGTTACCGTTTGAGTGATGCGGGTGATGCTCCCGCGCGGTCCCCCAGTGTTGGTTACTTCGATTTCGCCAATTTCTTCAATGTGTTGGGGTTGGACGTTTTGGTTGTCCACCCCCAACGCTGCATTAGAGTTTGCTCCAAAACCAACAAACTCAGGAATGATTCCTTGACCAGCCATGATCGAAGGGAGAAAAAACCACGAAAACTCAGAAAAAGAAGATAAAAGTGATTTGTAGAAAACCGGTGGGCGCCAATGAAGAAACACGGAACTAATTATGGGCTTAATCAGTTTGGTTTATGTTTCTACCATAGTGGTTAATCTTCTAATGGCTTTCTGAGCTTCGTAATGATCGTCTAATCCTGCAAAACAGAACACCGTTACTCGTTAAGAGGGGAATATGGGGGTTTCCCTCTTAACCAGGCTCCGGCGTGAGAATAAGTGACTATAATTGAGGAGATAAGTGTGTAATAAGAGTGAGAGTAGAGGGAATCCAATGTTTAACCTGTGAAGTGAGGTCTCTATTTATAGCCGGAGAGGTGTAAGAGGATGTGGGCTGATGGGCCTTGGGCCTGAAGGCGAAAACATAAGGGATATGCTCCTTGTCTCATTGGTGTCGACCGTTAGTGGTTAGCAGGGGCTCTTGGGAGTTGGCGCAATGTGGTTGGAGCCACGTGTTACTGTTGTCGGCCTGGCCGCCCTTCTGCCATCAGCAGGTAAGTGGAGATCGTGGGGCAGTTGTCTCTGCCCTGTGATTGGTGCCATGTAGGCGTCCTTAAGTACTTTTTGTCTCCTGCATGTCAGACGATCATGGAGCACGATTGACCAGGGCCAGAAGGACACTGATTGGACCTTTTCTTCTGCCACTTGTACCTTGTGTACTGTCTTGATGGGCATGTAACTAACTCGCGCAGGAAACAGCCTTGCTCTGCTGCCCTGTGCGATTCTTGATGGGCATGTAACTAACTCGCGCAGGGTTTGGATGACTGAGTGCTCTTTCAGAATGCTAAGTGTTGTAATTGGGGCTTCTTACTGTCTAGGACTCGCGCCTATTAAAATGAAGTGTGCTATAACTCGCGCGAGGTTGCCAATAAGAAATTTGTTGGATAAGGAGTATGGTCTCGTGTGTGACCCTGACTGAGGTTTGCGCGGCTTTTTGGGACCATACCCCTTCAGGTTTAGGGTTTAGTTTTGGGATTTAGGGTTTAGCTTTAGGGTTTAGCTTTTGGTTTAACCTTTAGGGTTTAGTTTTTATGGTTTATAGTTTAGATTTTACGGTTTAGCTTAGGTTTTAGCCTTATTTTTTAGCTTTAGGGTTTAGAGTTTAGGAGTTAGGATTTAGAGTTTAGGGTTAAGAGATCTTAGTTAGGGTTCGACGAGCCAGTTCCAACGCCGCTGGAATGAGTCCAATCGGAGTTCGTTTGAGTCGGTTCACCCGCTGTTCCCCACTTTTTTAGTGTTCCCCAATGAACTTTCCCCTGTATATATATAGAAAAGGCAAAAACGAGCCAGCAAGAAGCTGAGACCCAGTTACATGATTATATCCTGAACATTAAAATCACACCACCTATCCCAATCTAGATTACAAAATTTTGTTCTACACCTTATCCATAAGAAGGAGTTTTCTTTAATTTATTCCACCGTTCTTGTAATGGTGATCGACCGATTGTTGAAAATCTTCTCGTTCCTTGTTTTCCAAATCTTCCACATGGTCGTCATGACCACTGCCCCTACGATCCTTTTCCATTCCTTCGATCCTTTCGCTTCTTTCACCACGTTGAGCATTCCATGAATGGAGAGTCCGTCTTCAGGGAATGAAATTTTTAACCATCTGCATTGCACCAAACGGTCCTCGAGAACAAACATCGAACGATCACGTGGTTTGCTTCTTCTTCCACTATGTCGCACCTGCTACAGGTTTGGTCAATACCTGGTATTCCCTGACTCATCAATGCCCGTTTTGTTGGTATTTTATCTAGCTCCGCTCTCCAGCAAAAAAGGTTTACTTTCGGTAATACCGCGGTATTCCAATGCTGCCACTCTTCTGCGTCGTCCGTCTTTGTAGCCTCAGCAATCTGTAGCCTAACGTCCGCCACAGAAAATGATCCGTTCTTGGCCGATTTCCAAACCCACCCGTCCTGACCCAGCCCCACATTAGTGCTGGACAAAACTTCCAGTAGTGCCGCTAATTGGTCTTTTTCTTCCTCGTCTCGTGGTTCTCGATACCATCTCCAAATCTAACTGATCGGTCCGTCTTGATTCGAGTAGTAATGTTGCACCACGGCCCCTTTGTTCCTTAATAGAGCATATAATTTAGGAAACCTGTATTGAAACGCACCGCCGTCCGTCCAATTATCTTGTCAGAACAGAATGTTATCTCCACACCCCACCTTTCCCATCAGATTGTCCTCAATCTAAATGTTCATGTCTGAGAAAACTGACTTGATCGCTATTATGTCTTTCCACATCCCAACGAACTTCGGTTTTAAAGGGAATGATTGTCTAACCACTTTATTCTCGTGTATAGATTTAATAACTCTGACCCAAAACGCCGTTGGATACTCTTTAAATTTCCACCACCACTTGGTAAGTAAAGCTAAATTAGTCGTGCGAATGTCCCCAATCCCAAGCCCCCCATGAAGCTTGGGAGCTACTATTCTCTTCCACGCGATTCACTTTATTTTCTTCTTTCCACCCTTATAGCCCCAAACAAACTTCCTACGAATACCCTCAAGCGTATTTGCCACCGTTGAAGGAATTTTGAAAATGGACAAATAATAGTTGGGAAGGGCTCCCAGAACGGCTTTCGCCAACGTCACGCTCACTGCAAAAGATAAGCAATTTGCCTTCCAACTCGAAAATTGGAGTTGAACTTGTCGATGATGGCCTTCCAATGTCTTGACATCTTCATGTTTGCGCCAATGGGTAAACCCAAAAAATTAAAGGGGAAAGAACCCACTTGACAGTTAAAATTTTTGGCCATCTCATTCAATTCATCCTCTTCAGTACCTACCCCAAATAAAGAACTTTTCGCCATATTCACCTTTAGACTCGAGCACAAGTAAAAGCATCTAAGAATTCGATTTAAATTCTTGATGTTCTCCTCGATCCATTCGCCCAAGAATTTCACATCGTCTGCGTAGCAAAGGTGAGAAACCATAGGGCCTTCACTTGGTAGTAATATACCCTTGAAAACCCCAGTGTTGACCGTTTTCCTCATAATTACATCGAGGGCTTCCATTACCAATATAAAAAGGAATGGAGACATAGGATCTCCTTGTCGAAGGCCCCTATATAATTGAAATTCCTTTGTCGACGAACTGTTGACCAGAACCGACGCTCGGCCCGATTTAAGACACGTCTTTATCCATTTTCTCCAAATCTCCGGAAAATTCATATCTTTAAGGTTGGAAAGGAGGAAATTCCAACAAACCGAATCGTAAGCTGTCCCGAAATCAACCTTAAAAATAAAAAATTTCTTGTTCGATTTAGTGGCCCAAGAGATGATTTCACTCACATTTAGAGGTCCATCTAAGATCGAACAACCTTCGATGAAAGCTGACTGAGTATATGAAACCAGCTCCCCCACAACCGGCTTAAGCCGATTAGCCAACGTTTTCGCAATAAGTTTGTACATAGCTCCGATCAATGATATTGGTTGGAAGTCCTTGATTTGATGAGGGTCTCTAATCTTTGGGATGAGTGAAATAAAAGAAGAATTGCATCCAGGAGGAATAGATTGATACTGAAAGAACTGATCCAACATGTTGACAAAAAATAGTTCCAGAGTGGACCAAAAAGGTTTTATGAACCGAAATGTGAACCCGTCCGGTCCCGGGGCTCCCCCCCCCCCAATCCCAAACCGCTCTCTTCACCTCCTCCGCTGAGAATCTCGATGCCGGTCCTGCACTTTGTGACTCCGAAAGCTTCTTGAAATCGGCATTAGACAAATACGGCATTCTGGTTCTTTTTTCAGCAAACTGCTTTTTGAAAAAGGCCATGATCTTCTTCTTAATTAACAAGGGGTCCATGCTAAATTCCCCATCTACTTCCAATGAATTAATTCGATTATTGGCCACCTTAATGTTTACATATTTATGAAAGAATGCGGAGTTCTCGTATCCTAACTTTGCCCAATTGAGCCTTGCCTTCTGTATCAAATATTTCTTAATCTGAAGACATCATCTAGCTCTTTTTTTGTTTTTCCTCCTTGCAAAGGGGTCTGAATACCGCAGTTTTTTCCAACTCCTCTGCCTCTTCGTTTGCTTCTCTACTGATCCTTTCTTCCTGAATTTTCCCCTCCGATCTCCATTTTTAATGTTGCTTTTAAAAGTCCTGAACAAGTCTGTCAAGACAACAAAGCTATCTGTATTCGAGATGTTTGCCATCACGGTCTGAGAAACGATCCCCCCAGACCCTCCTTATCCAACCAACTATTGAAAAATCTAAAAGGCGTCGCTCCGAAATCTATCTGAGAGCTGGATAAAAGCAATGGAGCATGGTCAGATAGATATCTAGATAAAGCAACAAACCTGGCACACAACCACTTCTCCATAAACACGTCGCACACAAGTGCCCTATCAATCTTGCTCAGGTTGGACCTATCTTCCGGCATGTATGTGTATCTGCATCCCCCCATTGGATACTCATTCAGCCCTGCCTGGTTAATAAAATCATTGAAGACAGAGGCCCCATTATGGTCAAATCTGGAATACAGGCGGTCATCTTTTTCCCGAACCTCGTTGAAGTCTCCGATGAAGATCTACGCCCCGTCGAAGTTGTGTCTAAGCTCAAGCAGAACCCTCCATACCTCTCTTTTTTTAACTAGGTCATTGAACGTGTACACATTCGCAACATTTAAATTGCTCCCAGATGCCTCGTGCCATTCGGAGACCACGATAACTGAGTCGTGCTTGACACTATCAATCACCTAGAACTCAGACGGGTTCCAAATCGAAAGTAACCCCCCGATCTCCCAAGGGCGTTGACACAAACAAACCCTCCAGATCGGCTTCCCCAAAATCGACGAACTTCCACCTCCCCTAAATCAGGCATTTGTGTTGCCTGTATGTAAAGGAAGGAAATCTTTTGGTCTCTAACCATTCTGTTCACCCAGATGGCTTTATCCAACCCTCCGCCCCCCTGATATTAATCGCTAAATAATTCATGTTTGCTTGATTGCACCCAATTCACCCTCTACCAGAGATTTCACCTGTTTTTGAAAATTATCCAAGCGAATTCCCAGTTTGTTACCGACCTCTATTGTAGTGGCTATCTCCTCTTTACTATCGTCGTGTCCTATTTCCCCCTGAGTCTCAGCTACTTCTTTGAACTCCATGTTTAGATCGAATTCCTTCACCCTCTTCCCGACCGGACCGGAGTTTTGATCTTTCGATCTTAATCTTTGTTTCTTGTATGAGAGATAATCAAAAGGGATAAAAGTACGTGGAGTTCCCTTCTTCCTTTTTTATCGCCTGTTAACTGCTCTCATTAATGACCCCCATAAGGTTAAATGGGTCACTATTGGTATCCGGCCCTACATCAACCGCCTCCACCACTTTTTGTCCCTTATTGGAAACTGTTGGGCCTTTCACCTTATTGGGCATCCCTTTAGTATTACCCGAATCTACCGAAAAGAAGAACACTTAAGTCGGCCCACTCCCATTGACTGTAGTCCCATGACGGCTAATATCCTCCTTGGGAATAGAAGAACCACTAGTCCCGCCACCTTCCTGCTACATGTTGTGTTGATTTACGAGACCATTGGGAGCCATAGTTGCCTTTCCAGCTTCCTTGGGACCGTTTGCATTCCGAAGTTCTGGGATCGAGGTCAGACTATCTCCGGCCTGTGGTTCCACCGGAACCTCTTCGTCTTCATCGTAAAGTTCGACGAAGGCCGGAACCCAGTCTTCCAACAGCTTGTGGATCCATACCTTGAAAGAAACCTTCCCGCAGGCCACGCTAACCTCCTCAGCAACCAACGATCCAGAATGAATCAGCACACCCATCCTATCGGAGGCTAGTGTCCCATCTAAGCAAGAGGCCTTAGACTCATACACCACTCTGCCAAAGGTCTTGCCTATCTGATTAAAAACCTTAGCATTCCAGAATTGGATGGGGACCCCTGAGATGGATAACCAAGTAATCTTTGAAAAGCCAGGTCTTGACCTTCCCAAATGCCAAGGGAGCCAAACCACCTAGACCAGGTGTCCTTACGTTCGAACAAATACTTTGATGCCGTGTCATCTGACTGGAAAGTTAGTAATAGCCTTATACCTCCCAGGTACCGGACCTCTGCACCCCCAAGCTTCCCATGCAAACATTCATTTCCAAGGGAGTTGAGAGCGTCTACGTTATGAGCCTCACCCACCAACGAGTTCCCTCCCCAATGTTTTGCAGTCATACAATTATCCAAATCCACATGCACAGACCTCGGAATAGCGGGTTATTCTGTTTTAATTCCAACCAGTGCATCCTTAAAAGGTGTCGTGTTAACCCCTCCCGCGTTTGACCCGACAAGCTTATTGTGTCTTGCCCCAGTCTCTACCTGGTTCGGACGTTTAACCTCCGCCTCTTTGTACTCACTAAATCTAGCTTTAGAACCATCTTTCTGAAATTTTGCTACATTGACTCCCAACACAGTTCCATCAGTCCTCACCTTAGATAGTTCCAGCAGCCAGCCACGGGTCTTGACTATGTTTCTGATTCGGATGAATCCAAACCGATTCCCGAATCTGTCATGACCCATGTCCTGGTGTTACCCGGTCTAGGAGCCGCGGGACAGAAACCCGTGGTATTTATTATTTGAGTTGACAGCGGAAGTTTAACAGGATCACTTAAAACTTAAAAATTCCCAATTATATTATTTCACAAATTGGGACAAACCCCATAATTTACAATAGAGGAATTTCACGAGGAAATTCCCTGTTTTACAAAACATGTTTATTTATTTAATTG
This sequence comes from Helianthus tuberosus, assembly GCA_030545235.1. Lineage (NCBI taxonomy): Eukaryota > Viridiplantae > Streptophyta > Magnoliopsida > Asterales > Asteraceae > Helianthus > Helianthus tuberosus. Next base: position 14,893,540 of record CM060391.1, read on the forward strand.
AGCCACCACTTCAAGCTTTATTAGTGCTCCGTAGCACTTTTCCTTGATTCACAACAGGTCGCCTGAAATATGTTTAAAAATATTTTATCAGCGGGGAAATACTGGCGAGTTATTCAAGCTAAACAAACGACACATTAGTTATAAATTACAGCATAAGAGCAATTACAATGGCTACTATCTTATTTTTATTTGGCGCCGTGTCACACCCTGGTGACGATGGTCATACCACTATTAGGTCCTTTCACCCAAGTAATGATGATTATCACTGTTAGGTTAATGAACCTAATCGTGAGAAATTAGTAATGTACACAATACCCCACTTGCCAGTGATTTAAGATAACCATGACTTATTCCCTGTAATTATAACTTTTGAAAATGATTTGAGTATTGTAACACATTGTTGATAAAAAGAGAATGACTCACTTTGCAAGTTTAACTAGGTGGAGTTTAGCCTACTGATAAGCCTTGTAACCTAAATAAAATGACAATATGTACAAACTAGGTCAGTAACTTAATACAACATTTACGATAACTCACGAGATCAAAACCCTCACGACGAATGACAAAGTATAGCCCTAATTTGGGCAGCACTTAAACATCCATCGGATTGGTTTCAATCGATCAGACATTAAATCGTAGCAGCGATCGAGTTAATACCTTGTATTGTAGCAGCGTTTCTCTACGTAAAAGTGTGATTTTGAGCAGTAGAACTTCGTTTTTGAATGAAATTTTCGACACAGATGAACTGCTCATGCACCAGCCATTTATAGCAATTTTTCAAGTTTTACGCGGCCCGCGTAAACCTTAATAAGGTCTTACGCGGCCCGCGAGAGTCGACCTAGTCTACACTAGGGCTAGCGTGTCATCGGTAGGTCCGCCACGTGTGCGACACGTGGCCTGGGACGCTTATCCGGTCAACTTTAAGTTGACGCGGCCCGCGTAGCCTATGCTTAACATTTACGCGGCCCGCCTAAAACTCAAATTTCTTATTTTCTTGGTTTTTCATGCATATTAGGGTTTAAGGGGTCTGGGTTTTCACTTACGGATCGTTTTGGGGCATTTTTTTGCAAGTCCTTACATCATCCCCACCTTATTTAAAATCTCGTCCTCGAGATTTATTGAAATAAGTGAGGATATTTTCGCTTCATCTCTGATTCCAGCTCCCAGGTGTATTCGGGCCCTCTTTTTGAATCCCACTTAACTTTGACCAGTACCAATCTTTTGTGTTTGAGAAACTTAATCTTCTTGTCTTCTATTTGAAGCGGTCTTTCCACAAACTTCAACTTTTCATTCACCTGTATATCTTGAAGAGGGACTACTAGCGATTCGTCCGATAGACACTTCTTGAGGTTAGATACATGAAATACATCATGTACTCCTGCTAGCTCTTCTGGTAGTTGTAAGCGATAGGCGACTGGTCCTATTCGCTGGATTACTGGGAATGGTCCTACGTATCTTGGACTTAACTTTCCTTTCTTACCAAACCGAACTACCCCCTTCCAAGGAGAAACTTTCAAAAGTACCATGTCTCCAACTTGAAATTCTAGTGGCTTTCGTCGATTATCTGCATAACTCTTCTGGCGATCTCGAGCCGTTTTTAGTCTTTCCTTAATTTGAGTGATCTTGTAGGTGGTTTCCTGTACAATCTCGGGACCTGATAATTGACTTTCTCCTATTTCTGCCCAGCAAACTGGAGTTCGACACTTTCGTCCATACAGTGCTTCGAACGGGGCAGCTTCAATGCTTGAATGGTAACTATTGTTATAGGAGAATTCAATTAAGGGTAAATGGTTGTCCCAGTTTCCACCGAAATATATGACACATGCCCTGAGCATGTCTTCCAGGGTTTGGATCGTCCTTTCACTTTGTATGTCTGTTTGGGGATGATATACAGTGCTTAAATTCAGACGGGTCCCCATTGCTTCTTGGAAACTTGTCCAGAAATGGGAAGTGAAACGACTGTCTCTATCCGATATAATAGAGAGTGGAACTCCATGTAATGATACTACTTCGTCTACGTACAACTTGGCTAACATTTCCATGCTAAAGGTTTCTTTTATGGGTAGAAAATGAGCTGATTTGGTTAATCGATCCACAATTACCCAAATCGCGTCATTACCCTTTCTGGTTTTGGGCAACTTAGTAACAAAATCCATTGTTATGAGTTCCCATTTCCATACAGGCATTTCTAATTGTTGTAGTAGACCTGAGGGTTTCTGGTGTTCTGCCTTAACTTGTGAACAAGTTAGACATTTAGAAACATATCTAGCTATGTCCTTTTTCATTCCTATCCACCAAAAGTTATTCCTTAAATCGTGGTACATTTTATTATTACCAGGATGCATGGTATACCTAGATTTATGGGCTTCTTCTAAGATCTTCTTTTTAATTCTCCCTGCTTAGGTACCCAAATTCTTTTCTTATGGAATCTCCAAATTCCATCAGCTCCTTGTTCTAATTCCTTTATTCTTCCTTTCACTCCTTCAGCATCATCCTTGATTGCTGTTTCTTGAATGTTTTTCAGTTGTTCCATTAAGTCGAATTGTAAACTTAATCTAAGAGCACGAACTCGTCGTTATTTTTCATGATACTTACGACTTAAGGCATCTGCAACTACGTTTGCTTTTCCTTCGTGATATTGAATATCACAGTCGTAGTCACTTAGAATTTCCATCCATCTTCTTTGCCTCACGTTTAATTCTTTTTGCCCAAATATGTATTTTAAACTCTTATGATCTGTATAGACTGTAAACTTACTTCCATACAGATAGTGTCTCCAAATCTTAAGGGCAAAAATTATTGCTCCTAACTCTAAGTCGTGAGTCGTATAATTCTCTTCGTGCTTCTTTAATTGTCTTGATGCATACGCAATCACCTTTTTGCGTTGCATTAGTACACTTCCTAATCCTAGCTTTGAAGCATCATAGCATACTTCAAAATCTTATGTCCCTTCAGGCAAGGCAAGAATTGGGGTGTTTGTTAATTTTTTCTTTAAAATCTTAAAAGCCTCTTCTTGCCTAGGTCCCCATTCAAACTTAACTCTTTTACAGGTTAGCTTAGTTAATGGCACAATTATCTTAGAAAAATCTTTAATGAAGCGCCTATAATACCCAGCTAGTCCTAGAAAACTTCTAACTTCCGTAGCTGATTGCGGGACCTTCCATTTGGTGATCGCTTCTATCTTAGCAGGATCTACGTGAATACCTTCGTGATTCACCATGTGACCCAAAAATTGAACCTCTTGTAGCCAAAATTCACACTTCGAGAATTTGGCGTAAAGCTTTTCTTTTCTTAACAAGGTTAAGAGTGCATGCAGGTGCTCACAATGTTCTTCCTGACTCTTGGAATAAATAAGTTTATCGTCGATAAAGACAATTACAAATTTATCCAAGTATAGTTTACAGATTCTATTCATTATATCCATAAATGTTGCCGGAGCGTTTGTTAGTCCAAAAGGCATAACTGTAAACTCGTAGTGACCATACCTAGTTCTGAAGGAGGTTTTAGGTATATCTTCTTCTTGTACTTTCAACTGATGGTATCCGGAGCGTAAATCTATCTTAGAAAAATATCTCGCTCCATGGAGTTGATAAAAAAGATCGTCAATCCTAGGCAATGGGTATCGATTCTTAATTGTAACTTTATTCAATTCCCTATAATCGATACACATTTGCATCGAACCGTCTTTCTTCTTTACGAACAACACTGGTGCTCCCCAAAGGGATGAACTAGGTTGTATGAATCCTTTACTGAGCAATTCATCTAATTGTTTTTTCCGTTCTAACATTTCAGTGGGTGCTAACCGATAAGGTGCCTTGGCTATTGGGGTAGTTACTGTAATTAGATGAATTCTAAATTCTACTTCCCTATCGGGTGGTAATCTAGGTAGTTCCTTTGGGAATACATCTGGGTATTCTGATACTACTGGAATTTCTTTAAGTTCCTTACCTTTAGTATTGATGATTGCTGAAATCACATACACTATTTCTTGTTTTCTTAAATAACTGGCCAATTTCATTACTGAAATGAATTTCAGTGGTTTACGTGGCTTATTTCCTGTAATCATCACTATTTCTCCTGTGGGTGTATGAATTTCTATGGAGTTCTTATCACAAAGAATTCGAGTATGGTTGGCTACTAACCAATCCATTCGCAATACAACATCAAATCCAGCTAAATCCATAGGTAATAGGGTTGCAGAAAATTTATGGCCTAAGAGTTCTATCTTTCCTTCTTGTAAAACCTTATCTATGTGAACAGAATTACCATTTGCAGTTTCTACCGTAAAAATCTGCCTAAGTTTGGTTAAAGGTAGGTTAAAAGTTCAGCAGAATGAAGTATTTATAAAACTTTGGTTTGCACCAGAGTCAAATAATACTTTTGCATAGACGTCATGAACTAGGAACGTACCAGCTATCACATCAGGGATTAGTTATGCTTCCTGGGTAGTCAGTTGGAAGGCTCTTGCGTTCTTTTTGGTAGTTCCTTCTGCATGTTTGGCTTTGTTGTCAGTTGGTTTGACCAATTTCGGGCAGTCTGGCCTAAAATGTCCAGCTTCTCCACAGTTGAAGCAGATTGTTGATTTCTTCCTCCTGCAATCCACTTCTTGATGCCCTGGAACCTTGCAGAAATTACAATACCCTTTGCATTTTCCAAAATGCTTCCTTTTACAGGTACCGCAGAATGGAGCAGTGGGAGATGGCTCGGTTCCCTTTTTCTTGAAGTTACTACTTTTACCCACACGAAATCCTTGGGTAATCTTTTGAGCTACATCCTTCTTCCTATTTTCTTCTCGCGTACGAACCAGTCCATCTGTCAAAGTGTTGGCTAATTCCACTGCATCGTCAATTGTGCGAGGTCTCGCAGCTTTAACGATATCACGGATTTCGCCAATCAAACCCCAAATATAGCGAGAAATAAGTACCGGTCGAAAAACGTCGAAGTATTTCCTCGACAGTCTACATCCACCATCCGGTGGTTCAAGAACTTATTTGCCATTTGCTCTTTTTCATATTCGGGATAGAATTTTCTTTCCACCAGACTTTTAAATTCCTCCCAATTCATGGTATAGGCCACATCGCTTCCCTTGGCTTGTAGTACCGTATTCCACCATTCTAGCGCCCCTTCTTTAAAAAGATGCAAGGCGTACATAACCTTGTCTTCCTCGGCACATTTACTTATTTTAATTACTGCTTCGGTTTTCTCTAACCAACGCAGTGCAGCAGTCGCCCCTTCATTGCCTGCAAATTCAACTGGTTTACAGGCAAGAAATTCCTTGTAAGTGCAACCAGGCGTTGCAGCTTTCATTTTCTTAAGAAATGGGGCTTACATCTCATCATTATCGTTATTATTATTGTTGCCGCCTCCATTTACACTATTACTGAAATTATCGCCATGAGTACGTTTGCTGGGAATAATTGGTTGAGGTTCGACTTGATTTCGGGCAGCAGCAATAATTGCTGGAATAGCATTGGCTATCCCTTGAGCAATGATATTCTCTATATCTTGCCTATTCAGAAATTGATCTTCATGGTTTTGTTCAGATTGGTTAACTTCATTAACTGGTTCATTATTAGCGTGTTTCATCTAGTAATTAATATATATATATATATATATATATATATAAGTGATTAGCATAAAATAAACAACAACCAAACACAATAAAATAATCGCACATAATCACGTCAATACATATAGCCAAAATTGTCGACTAGCGACGTCTATTTTTATATATTGTAGTATGCATCCGTACACACTAAATATATTACAAAAGTTTTATTTTTATTTATTTTATATGATTATATTTTATTATTATATTATTATTAAACACATGCTCCCACAACCACATACGAACCTCGTCAACTGGTATTTCAGAAACGGCGTTCCCTCTCGTCGTATTTCCATGATATTCTCTCCCCCACCTCCCGGATTCGATTTCCTGCGTCCACCAACTCCTCGCCATAGTGGCGGAGTTCAGCCAAGTTTTCTGTGCTCATAGGTGGGTGTAGTGGAGTCTCAGGGTCAAATTGGGGGAAGAAGGTGTTAGGGATATTCAACAGATTCTGAAATTGCCAGTCAGTGGTCCTCCATTCTTCCAGCTCTTCTAGTAGAGGTCGGGGGTGGATAATAGGATCTGGAATAGCAGGTTCCAGATTAACTGGAAGTTGTGCTTCAACTGGGTAATTGAAGAGGCTTTCATCGGCAGGTCCGATGAGGTCACTAAGTGCTAGTTTACGATCCAGCTCCTCCCATGATGGCATTTCCTGGGCTTGCCCGGAACTTTCTCTGATTTCCTTTCCTTTACCTTTATCCTTCGGATCCTCAATCTTTATAACTTTCTGTACTGTTGGTTTCTTCCTACGCACACGCCTCCAGCCTACGACTCTTCTTCTCTTTTTCGGCTTTGGTTTTTCTTGAGGGTGGGCTTGGAATACCATTGGTTCTTCAGTATCAGCCTGGTAGCCAGGGAAGGTACCAGTGGTATCCATATCTGTGGTATGGATAGTAAAATTTTGAAGTGCTTCTGATAGTTCATTCATGCTGTTAGCATACATGAAGAAACACACAAAATTCTAAATTAAAATTTTGTAAATTAAATTTTAATAGAATCTCATAATAGCAATCAGAAAATTAAGTATTTCTAAATACTTAATTGGCTTAAATCAGTGGCTCTGATACCACCTTTTTCTGTCACGGCCCCCGTCCTGGTGTTACCCGGTCCAGGAGCCGGGGGACAGAAACCCGTGGTATTTATTATTTGAGTTGACAGCGGAAGTTTAACAGGATCTCTTAAAACTTGAAAATGCCCAATTATTTTATTTCACAAATTGGGAGAAACCCCATAATTTACAATAGAGGAATTTCACGAGGAAATTCCCTGTTTTACAAAACATGTTTATTTATTTAATTGAGCCACCACTTCAAGCTTTATTAGTGCTCCATAGCATTTTTCCTTGATTCACAGCTGGTCGCCTGAAATATGTTTAAAAATATTTTATCAGCGGGGAAATACTGGCGAGTCATTCAAGTTAAACAAAATAACACATTAGTTATAAATTACAGCATAAGAGCAATTACAATGGCTACTATCTTATTTTTATCTAGCGCAGTATCACACCCTGGTGACGATGGTCATACCACTATTGGGTCCTTTCACCCAAGTAATGATGATTATCATTGTTAGGTTAATGAACCTAATCGTGAGAAATTAGTAATGTGCACAATACCCCACTTGCCAGTGATTTAAGATAACCACGACTTAATCCCTGTAATTATAACTTTTGAAAATGATTTGAGTATTGTAACACATTGTTGATAAAAAGAGAATGACTCACTTTGCAAGTTTAACCAGGTGGAGTTTAGCCTACTGATAAGCCTTGTAACCTAAATAAAATGACAATGCGTACAAACTAGGTCAGTAACTTAATACAACATTTACGATAACTCATGAGATCGAAACCCTCACGACGAATGACAAAGTATAGCCCTAATTTGGGCAGCACTTAAACATCCATCGGATTGGTTTCAATCGATCGGACATTAAATCGTAGCAGCGATCGAGTTAATACCCTGTATTGTAGCAGTGTTTCTCTACGTAAAAGTGTGATTTTGAGCAGTAGAACTTCGTTTTTGAATGAAATTTTCGACACAGATGAACTGCTCATGCACCAGCCATTTATAGCAATTTTTCAAGTTTTACGCGGCCCGCGTAAACCTTAATAAGGTCTTATGCGCCCCGCGGGAGTCCACCTAGTCTACACTAGGGCTAGCGTGTCATCGGTAGGTCCGCCAAGTGTGCGACACCTGGCCTGGGATGTTATCCAGTCAACTTTAAGTTGATGCGGCCCGCGTAGGCTATGCTTAAAATTTACGTGGCCCGCCTAAAACTCAAATTTCTTGTTTTCTTGGTTTTTCATGCATATTAGGGTTTCAGGGGTCCGGGTTTTCACTTACGGGTCATTTTGGGGCATTTTTTTGCAAGTCCTTACATAATCCATCCTTTTTAAACGGAACATATGCATCAGCAAGATGGGAAAAATGCAAAAAGCATCCCAGAGACGATCGGAGTCACAACTTACCAGCAAGTTGGAGATATAAAATGTGGTAGTTCTTCTGAGGTCCTCCTCACTGAATCTTCTCCTTGCCTCTAACTTCTTCTACCTTTTAGATTTATAGTCTCCCCACGATCCATCATCCCGGTAACCGTTCTTAGCTATCTTCTCTTGCTTCTTTTGCTTTAGTCTCCACAGGTCTTCAATATTATCAAAATATTCTCCACATGGATCTCCCCTGTTACGTCTAAACGGTCCTTGTTTCCCCTTTCCTCCGGTAGCTCCTTTCCGCTTTCTCTCCTTAGCCTTCTCCATGTCAATATCTAATGGATAAGTATCAATTTTCCGTTTAACTTTTACTCTCCCAATGGCTACCACCACAGATTTTTAAAAGGTTAATAGGATTCGTATCAATCAAGCTGAGCTATGACGATAGCCGCGATCGATTACAGACCTACTAAGCATTCAAAATCCGGGCAGAGCAAAACCTCCGAAACAGCGACCAAGAACCGAATACAGTCAAACCCAAACCCCGCTAACAATGCTCGTATTACGCAGCCGGATAGGGAACCTGCCGCACAATCACAGGATTGTTACACGGGGGCGGGATAAGATCGATAAGGAACTCGCCGGAAAATGAAAGAAGACGAACGGACCTCTCTCACACACTCTCTCTCTCTCTCTCTCTCTCTCTCTCTCTCTTTGTTTTCTGAATAATTTAAGTAAATATTAAGAATAGATAGCCAACCACTACTTATTTGTCATATTGGGCATAAGACTGACAATTAGATTATTATTAGACTATACGGTATACGGTGAGCGTGGAAATCTAGCGTGAAGCTCAGTCTACGCTCATAAAATCATCTCGTGCTTAGTGTTGTGTGTGGGGCGGGGGAATTTTCACCGGCGTGGGGGCAACTTAGATGGCAATATGGCATGAATTGATTAGTGATTTGTGGTAGAAAGTTTGTGATTGGTTAGTTTTTTTTAAACATTAGGTGGGGCTCTTTTCACGCCCAACACCACCTCGTACTTTTTTACCACGTCATCTTGCTTACGTGGCTACCACATGGCGCTTAACGCCCACTCTTCATGCCCCTCTACACCGAATGGTCTTAGGTAATAAATTTAAGTAAACATCGGGAGAATAGTAATAAGCAGTGGCGAAACTTGAGATTTCCGACCGGGGGTCGAAAACGTATATAACTAAAGAAATTCTATACGAAAACTACATACCGGACACTACTGAGTTAAAAGTTCAGGAGGTCGGGCGCCCCCCTCCGCCTCTTCTATCCTGCACCCTTGGTAATAAGTATTTGTTATTCACTAGTAATGAGAGAGAACTACTAGGGTTGGTGGTTAAGGGCAAGGCAAAGCCTTTTAATACTGCTCTAGGTTAGTTTTTTTTTTTTTTTTTTTTAACAGAAATTTTGAATCACTGTCGGACCACTGAAGTATCATCGTGTCACTAGTGGAATCACCCGATCATATCCATCTCTACTAGGAGGAAACCCAACAAATATGGGAAAAACCTCTTGTAGGAATCGAACTCAGGACCTATTGGTCTCAAATTCTTATCACAACCCCAAGATGCAACTAGACTATAAAGCGATGGATGCTCTAGGTTAATTGTTAATTGGTAAATTTGCCATTGCCCTTGCCATACCTAATCCATAAATCATTGAATAATCGGTAGGTAGGATATCTTTCATACATTTTAGTATTTAAAGGTTAGTTGTTAATTGGTAAATTTGTCAGGTCTACTGTAGTGGGGCTCCATATACCGCCCAAATAAAGATAGCGCCCCCAACACCACTACGGCAGGCGCTATGAGGTGGTTTTTCTTCTCCCGCGCCATCCTCATAGTGGCGTTATCTTCTTTCCCCCCCACTCACACACATATATAAACATACATATGTATGTATAATTAAAGGTTTATAAACAATTGGTCCCTGCAAATCGGAGAAGAAGACAAAGCAGAAGTGTCACACCCCGAATTTCCACGTGTCACCGGTGGGCCCGGTGGGGAGTATCCTGACGTCATGGTTGACATCATAATAGTCAAACAACACAATATTAATATGCACAGCGGAAGCAATTGAAAATATAATACAACCGAATTTATTATTGTAATATCAAATGTCACAATATTCGGAAGTTTATCCACAGAAGGATCGAAAATAAAATGGAGACAATAGTTCAACAGAATTTTAGGCATCTTAAGCTTGCGAGACTTCTATTGATGCTAAGGAGAAATATCCAGCCAATTTCGTATAGTACCTGCATTTAGCCTTTTTGGAAAATACGTCAGTTTACACTGGTAAATACAATCAACTGACTCATTTTGAAAATGGTTTAAGAAAATTGATTTGGATGCACATGGCATAAATGTTTTATAATTTGATTAAAATGCACATAGGCAAGATTAATCATTTTAACTTGGGAGAATTATTTAATATTATAATCTTGTGAACGAATTACATGTTCCTTGTGCGTTCAGTAGCCCGGATCTTGTCCGGGTTAAAGATCAATAGACACACCACAACGTTCTTTTGTGCACTGACGGGTGTACGCCTACACCCCGCGCTTAAGTCGTGGCCATTTCGTAAAATGATGCCGAGGATATCCGGGACATGGTCATTAACCCCCCAAAGGCTTTAAGTAACAATACTGTTTAAACGAGCCGATCAAATTTATTCAATTACCCACTCAACGGTGGAGAATTTGATGCCCGATCAAGCGGTATGCTATATACCGTAACCCAAGCCCGTATAGGGAAAATAAGTTAAAAGTATTTACCTGAGCAAAGTATAATTCACAATTAGCAAAATGCATGTAGCTTTTACTGGTCCTCCTAATCTGGAACGAAGGTTTTATAATAACCTATTAGAATCCTAACGGGTCTTTAATTAAGCTTAAGCTTAGACCGGCTAGTTTCAAAGATACGGTTCGCACGATTAAGCGAAGACCGGATAGAATGCGATTTAGACCCGACAAGTTTGAAGACTTGTTTAATATGGGTTCATTATTCACATTCTGGATTTTGAGATAAAACCGTTAAGGTTTGACCCGTTTAAGCTAATTTATGTAAACTTGTTACATAAACCGAATCGTACGCGTAATAAGCGTGACGGGTATTCATGAGAGCTATATACAGGTTTCCTAAGTTAATTATGCCTCAAATATGTTGTGACATCATTAAGATGTCTTTCATTATGCCCGAAATGTGTTTAAACACAAACTAGGCCCCGTAGGGGTAGTTTGGTCATTTAAAAGTTTATAAAAGAGTTTAAGTAACAACCTGAGTTACAGGTCTGATGTAATCAGAAAAAATACATAATTTGCTAAGTCACTTGGGGTGTCCCAGTGGCCACCGCACCCCGCATTCACCGTAGGGACTCGGGTTCGACTCCGGTCGTTAGCATTTAAAATTGTGCACTCGATGTCCACTCGGTGGGGGGACTCACCGCCAGGCAGCGTTGCGGGTCGCTAGCTTGGGAAGCTGGAAGGCTTCCGCGGTCAGGGGTACCGTGCAATTACCCTTTTTTTATCAGTAGGATAAAGCATATATGTGAAATTTATCATTTCTAACCAAACTATGCCCCGTAGGGGTATTTTGGTAATTTCACATAAGCCGAAAAGCTCAAAACTGAAGTCTGAGTTTATCAACCTTTGCTTACTGTTAAAATATTATAATTTTCCTCATATATCAATAGGTATCAACCCGGGTATGTCCAATATAATTTTAATACATACTTTGCGTTAAAAACGCTTAATAAGGCGATTAAAGGCCATTTCCGGGTTCGATACTTAAATCTGATATTTTTATATTTCCAGAAGGCTTAAAATAATTTATTTATCATATGTGATCAGTAGCAAAAGGTTTGGAGTCGTTTAGATATGTAAAACTCATTTTATGGCCCGTAAGGGCAAAACCGACAATTACCGGATTAAGCCTACGACTACTAGTTATGCTCAGCCTAAAATTAATTAAAAATCTTTAAAAATCCCAAAATAATATATTATATCAGTGGGTATTAAGTTTGATACCAAAAAGTAGGCTTAACTAGGCTATACGCTAATTACGCCGTTTTATTAACATAAAGCATTCATTTTGCGATAATGAGCATAACTCTTAATCTACAAATCAAACTGATGTCAAACTTTGCATACAAGTTTATATATCAGTAATTAAAGTTTCTACTCTTTTACATTTCCAAAACTCACATTTTAAAGTAATAAGGGCATAATGGTCAACATACGGGCAATTAACGGAAACATGCATATTAATTGGATAACTAATGAACCAAGGTGTATAATCACAGAGGGTTGTACTAACATGTAACCTAGTCCAATTAAAGCTCTGAGGCATTTCTAAAACATGCCTAAACGGGTCAGAACTGAAAGTCAAAGTGAAAGTCAAACCATGTGACTTTCGGTTCCGAACCGGGTATTTACAGGAATTTGTCGGGTTGAACATGTTTAGACATGTCCTTACACTAATTACCAAGTTATATTAATGATCAAACAGGTTATAAGTGTTCTGCATTGCTAATCATGCATAAATCGCATTTTAAACTTTCTGTTGACTTTTTAAGTACACGTTTGACCCGACTTTTGACCTGATTTTTGTGATTTATTTCCTTTTGATCCTTGGCTCTTCAAAACTCGATTAGGCACTTGTTTTCTTGCATTATGAACCCTCAATATTGATCTATAAGGGCTTTAAAACATATACCCCCCTTGTTAAGTCCCCGGTTAACTTTATTGTTACCCGAAAAGTCCTAACTCCCAACGTTTACGCTTTAACCCTTCGCACACGAATTCGATCATAACTTTCTCATACGTAAACGAAACTTTACGAAATTTAAACTGTGTATTCTAGTGAGCATAATTAACCATTACAAAGCTTCGGGTTTGTCAAAAGGTCACTCAGAGGTATAACTTAAACATGTTGACACATTTAGCCCCTGTAGTTTGTAATCTCTCACTTTTAGCTTCGTATGATCCATGATTTGTTCGTTTGAAGGTATGAGCACCATGTAGGGTTAATGTACATTATATTTATTCACGGTTGACATTTAGAATACGTATATTCACATACTTTCCATGATTGTCAACTTTAGTCCTTCTATAATATTTCTTTCACACGTTTAAACATTTAACACGTGTCTACACATTATAGGACGTGAATTTTCGAGGTGTTACATCCTCACCCCCTTAAAATAAATCTCGACCTGAGATTTACTGAAATAAATAAGGGTACTTTTCTTTCATCGTGGATTCAACCTCCCACGTGTATTCGGGACCTCTACGGGCATCCCATTTGACCTTTACAATAGGTACATGCTTCCTTCGAAGCTTCTTCACCTGTCGATCTTCAATCGACAAAGGTTTTTGCACAAACTTCAAGCTCTCATCTATATGCACATTTGTATGTGGTATAACCAGTGATTCATCAGCGAAGCACTTCTTCAGATTGTAGATGTGGAACACATTGTGAATTCCACTGAGCTCTTCTGGTAAGTTTAACTTATAGGCAACTGACCCAACACGTTTGATAACCTCGAAAGGTCCTATGTATCTCGGGCTTAGCTTGCCTTTCTTACCAAACCGCATTACTCCCTTCCAGGGTGACACTTTAAGTAGGACTTTGTCACCTACTTCGAAGTGAAAATCCTTACGCTTAGGATCAGCGTAACTCTTCTGCCTATCCCGGGCAGCTTTGAGACGGTCACGAATCTGGACAATCTTGTCCGTCGTTTCGAACACGATCTCTGGTCCTGATAACTGGACATCTCCAACTTTCGCCCAACAAACGGGCGATCTACACTTTCTATCGTATAATGCCTCGAAGGGCGCAGCCTTAATGCTGGTATGGTAGCTATTGTTGTAGGAGAATTTGATTAACGGTAGGTTCTTATCCCAACTACCACCCAAATCGATCGCACATGCACGTAGCATGTCTTTCAACGTTTGAATAGTACGCTCACTCTGACTGTCAGTCTGAGGATGGTAAGCCGTACTAAAATTTAAACGTGTGCCCAAAGATTGTTGGAAACTCTTCCAAAAATGCGACGTGTACCTAGTATCTCTATCAGAGATAATAGCCACAGGTATGCCATGTAAGGCTACAATCTTTGTCAACGTATAACTGGGCTAACATGTCGGAGTTATAAGTCTCCTTGATGGGTAAGAAATGTCCTGACTTAGTCAATCTGTCAACTATAACCCATATTGTATCATTTCCTTTCCTAGTCTTGGGTAACTTGGTAATAAAATCCACAGTTACCAATTCCCACTTCTACGTAGGAAGTTCAGGCTGTTGTAGCAAACCTGATTGTTTCGGCTTTGACTTGCGCATATGTCAAGCATTTAGCTACATAGGTGGCCACAGACTTCTTCAAGCCTATCCACCAATAGTTTGCCCATAGATCCTGGGTAGTTAATGGCAAATTCTTAATCGTTGCCTAATTAGGGTTGCGGCAATTAATGCGTAAGCAAAATGAACCGTCTTTCTTATTTAACAATATCAAACTCCTGGAATATCGAGTTAGGCTATATGAACCCTCTATTTAAAAGCTTAGTTAATCAGGGTTTCGATTCTTTCAATGATGGTACTAGCCGCCATGGAGATTACATAACAATGCAGCCTTAAATGGGATATAAATCTTAATTCTACCTGCCTTCCAGGAGGTAAGCAGGGAAAACTTATGAGAAGATAATCAAGATACAAGGAGTCTACAGAGATTTTCCATATCCCAGACTCCAGTTCATCCATCATTGCTTGTGTCAAATAAGTGACACATTTATGTTATAAGTCTACGAATTCCTTAATCGGGAATATTTACTTGAGCAATTCCATTCTGGATATCTCCTTTGAATACTACTAGTTGTCTTTAGTACAATATGATCATTGGGATATCTCAGGGGTTCCATGTATTAAACCTCCATACTGATCAGGCATGGAAGTAATCTATGGGACACGCTAGGATACGCCAATCCTCATATGGCACTTTTATCAAACATAGTTTGGCATTCTCAGGCGATAAAAAAAAACAATGAGAAAAATAATTAAAATATCATATGTTGTCGTACTCTATTCGAAGAAAGAGTACTCTTAGATTTTTCGGAAGGATTCCTTGCCGATACTAGAAGAATCGGTTACTATGGTTTCCTTGGTAAGTTATACCTTGTGGATAATATAAAATTTTGCTAAGCTTATGGTTTATGAAGATTTATTATTGCCTGTATTATGTCAGGACACTTATCAGAAAATTATCATTGGTAAATGATAATGAACGTACTTGATGACATCGTGAACTGCCTCTTGGCGTTCATCAGGTGAGTTCAGGCATTTCTTCCTTTAGTCTTTCCAGGCTTAGCTGCACTTTCTTTGGCAGCTTTTTGGTATCTAGTTCTGATGCGGCCTTACTCGCCACAACCGTGATAGACTGCATTCTTTATGTCCCTACATTCCTGGGAAATGATGACCTGTTCCTTAGCAGATGTCACACTACTTTGGTCCTGGTTCTATTCGACACTGTCCCTAGTGTCTTTGATAGCAATTCTTACATGCAGGCTTCTTATTGAACTTTCGTTGCTTTTTATTAAGCCTGTACTTGCTCTCTTTCTTAGATTTCTGGGAGTTATCCTCCTCCTTTGGTTCATCCTTCATATCCGAAGTGTGAACAAAGCTCTTCTTACGAGCATTTGAACGTGGTTTTGGATGAAATTTAGAGCGAGGAGCATTCGGCTCTTTGGATTGTTTCATGACCTTTCTATGGTCCTTCCAACTGCTGCGTCAACCACAGCCTGGAGATTAACTCCATTAATATTGAGGTTTACGTTTGTAGTTTTATTAACTTTCGTCGCATTAATAGTATTGCGACTGTCGTCTACCTTATCCGAGTTTTCCATAGTCGAAACTTGGTACTAATCACCAAGATTTAACAATTATTAGTCATCATCATGATGACTTGACTTAGATTAGCCACGACATTCATAAACCATATGGGCTATTCTGTTCTGAACATTCTTAATGAATACTATTTGAATGTATATCTATTACATTTAGCTTGGGTCACAAAAGGACTATCAATGGCATTTAAGGTTTGGAGCGAGTCCAATACCTGTTTGACAGGGGACCATAATGTCACAACTGTCCTTGTCACAAGGACGATTATAAATAGCTCAAAGGCTTGTCTTACAAGACTTTTATTATACATATACATATATGGCATAGAAGCATGTCTCGATGGATGTAGAAAGATATGGCATAAAGCTAAGTCATGAAGGACATAAATGATTATACGGCACGAAGGCCTTATCGCAAAGGTCATTTAGATATGGCACAAACGGCCTTGTCATAAGGACATTTATCAGATCTGGCACAAAGGCATGTCACCAGGAATGTTAACATTTAATATGTTAGCTTGTCGCGAATGACAAATTATAGCACATAGGCTTGTCATGAATGACTTTAAAACATAACTCGATGGTCTATCATCAAGGACCTTAATTTATTAGCCGCAATCTTATTAGATTAGGGCTTCAAGGTTTGAACGTGGTTCTTCACCTTTGGACAGGGAGTCATAGACTACAACTGTCATCGTCTTGAAAGACGATTCATTTGGCAGAAAAGTAAGCCAATCAACATCACTAATGGATGTTTATATTTATAACCATCGTATCTAATGATATTAGTCATGATCACATCGATCATATTGACTATTAGGTTTGGGTATAATCACACCATTTTAAACAGGGGATCATAAAGATCGCTACTATCTTTGTCTTACCGACACTAAAATAAGGTATAGCCCGTAGGCATTTCATCACGGGGGATGTTAATATTATGATCATCATACTGATGATACAAGTCAGAATCGCAATGCTAGTATAGACTATGGGATTTGAGTATAGCTCACCCCCTTGGGCAAAGAATCACAAAAGATTACAATTTTCTTGTCGTAATTGGACAATATAATATAGCCCTTAGGCATAACATCATTAAGGATGTTAAAAATCTTTAATCATCATATTGACGATCTTTGTCATGATTGCATTGATCATACAGACTATTAGGCTTGAGCATAGCTCACTACCTGGGACAGGGGATCGTAAAGATCATAATGTCTTTGTCACACATGGACAATATAATATGGCCCATAGGCGAAACATCACTAATGGATGTTTATAATAGGTTCATCCTATTAGAAGATATAAGTCATGATTGCATTAATCATATTGACTATTTTGGCTTGAGCATAGCTCACCACCTCAGACAAGGAATCATAAAGATAACAATGTCAATGTCTCAAATGGACAATATATTATAGCCCGTAGGCAAAACATCACTAAAGGATGTTAAATAGTTTTATCATCGTATTAAATGATATTAGTCATGATCGCATTGATCATATAGACTATTATGTTTGGACATAGTCCAATATTTTAGACAGGAGGTCAAAGACCATCACTGTCGTTGTCTTATCGGACAACAAGTTTAGCCCGTAGGCACTTCATCACTAACGGATGTTCATAATATGATCATCTTATAGGATGATATAAGCCATGATTCCTAAATCACTAGGTTAGATAAGGGAATTGGAAGAATCCAATATAAGGATGACTGTTGTGATTTTCTCGAATCACATTTGTCAAGAGTGCTAACACGTTCTTAGGTGTTAACAAGGATCTGAATCCCTTGAGTAGGTTTCACCATCTTGGCCGCGTAGGCTAGGTTTCAACTTTAAGATTCCCTTTTAAAATGCATACTGACAGGGAAGGAAGGATATTTATTTTATTCAGGATTTTCATCATAAATCCTAATTCATAAGTTAATAATAGCACTAATGGCCTAGTCGCGTAGACAAGTTAAATTTATAAGCCATGATTTCAGAGAATCGTGGCATTAAGGTTTGAATCAAAGTTCATTACCTTTTCCTGACAGGGAGCAGTAGGCTACCACTGTCTTTAGTCTCAGAGGACATTAACTATAGCCCGTAGGTACTTCCCTTCTAAGGGAAGTTTATTACGGAATTGCCCATTAGGGAAATTCATTAACCATGGTAAACAGAGACCATATTTGGTTAATTTATTAATCATATAGGTTTAGGATTTCTATTATAATTTATCCTAATTATAAAACATTAACAGTTTTATTAGTGGCACCCAATGGCCTGGTCACATGGACATTTATAAATTATAAGCTTATGATTTCAGAGAATCAAGCATGAAAGTATATTGGCACAATAGGCCTAGTCACAAGGACAATTATAAATTTTAAGCTATGATTTCAGAGAATCAAAGCATGAAAGTATATTGGCACAATAGGCCTAGTCACAAGGACAATTATAATTTATATGCTAGGATTTCAGAGAATCAAAGCATTTGAGGTTTGAACCTAGTTCATTACCTTTATCTGACAGGGAGTCATCGCTACCACTGTCTTTTGGCTCATGTAGAAATGAGCAAGGCCCGTAGGCACTATATTACCACCTATGGTTAAAATATGATCATCTTAATTGATGATGTAAACCCAGGATTCAGAGATCATTAAACTGGGTTAAGAATCTTTTGAAGAATCCTTAATAACGTGTGTGATTTTTAAATAAATCACATCTGCCAAGAGTGTTAACATGTTTTCAGATGTTAACAGGGATTTGAATCTTTTAAACAGGTCTTACCATCTTGGCCCGGTCTTATAATTGACTCGAAGGCTAGGTTTCACTCTTAAGATTCTTAATTACTAATTTGAATCTTTTTAACAGGTCTTACCATCTTGGCCCGGTCTTTTAATTGACCCGAAGGCTAGGTTTCACTCTTAATATTCTTAGTTAATATTTATCGCAGAACAATTTCTAAATTGAAATGTTAATAAGGATCTGAATCTAAATTGAGGAACTGCCATCTTGGCCGGTCTTAATATGACCCGAAGCTAGGTCTTGTCCGTTTTAGATTTTGCCATTTTATTATAATGGTAGATCTTGCAAAAAGGAAATGTTATTTTCCATTTATTTAATATTTCTTGTTTAGAATGAAAGTTTAAACTTAATCATTCCACTATACAAAAATAAAAGTATAAAGTTGCCCTAAGCGGGACTTGAAAGGGATAATGTTGTCCTCGTAGGGACTGAAAGATAATTGTGTCCTTATAAGGACTTATTAAGGAAACGATCTTCAGCAAGAGGAGTTTCTTCTTCAAGTTATTTCTGAATGCTTTCTCCTTGGATGCTCGTTTCATTCTAGCCGCGGTACGAAGCTCAGCATTTCTAGGCTCCGGGTGTGGAGGACGCCTATTACGGCTTCTTCGCTTGGCGACGTATTCAATAAAAAATTTTGGAAGTAAAATTTCCAGATTAGGATTGAGAATAACCCTATGTTAAGTCTAGACTCAGAAGTTTAGATATGTGCAATTGTGTAACTGAGATTAAACACGAAAGGTTAGTGTTTAATTCACTCAGTGTTGGCTCTGATACCAACCTGTCACACCCAGAATTTCCACGTGTCACCGGTGGGGAGTATCGTGACGTCATGGTTGGCAACATAATAGTCAAACAACACAATATTAATATGCACAGCGGAAGCAATTGAAAATATAATACAACCGAATTTATTATTGTAATATCAAATGTCACAATATTCGGAAGTTTATCCACAGAAGGATCGAAAATAAAATGGATACAATAGTTCAACAGACTTTTAGGCATCTTAAGCTTGCGAGACTTCTATTGATGCTAAGGAGAGATATCCAGCCAATTTCGTATAGTACCTGCATTTAGCCTTTTTGGAAAATACGTCAGTTTACACTGGTAAATACAATCAACTGACTCATTTTGAAAATGGTTTAAGAAAATTGATTTGGATGCACATGGCATAAATGTTTTATAATTTGATTAAAATGCACATAGGCAAGATTAATCTTTTTAACTTGGGAGAATTATTTAATATTATAATCTTGTGAACGAATTACATGTTCCTTGTGCGTTCAGTAGCCCGGATCTTGTCCGGGTTAAAGATCAATAGACACACCACAATGTTCTTTTGTGCACTGACGGGTGTACGCCTACACCCCGCGCTTAAGTCGTGACCATTTCGTAAAATGATGCCGAGGATATCCGGGACATGGTCATTAACCCCCCAAAGGCTTTAAGTAACAAGACTGTTTAAACGAGTCGATCAAATTTTTTCAATTACCCACTCAACAGTGGAGAATTTGATGCCCGATCAAGCGGTATGCTATATACCGTAACCCAAGCCCGTATAGGGAAAATAAGTTAAAAGTATTTACCTGAGAAAAGTATAATTCACAATTAGCAAAATGCACGTAGCTTTTACTGGTCCTCCTAATCTGGAACGAAGGTTTTATAATAACCTATTAGAATCCTAACGGGTCTTTAATTAAGCTTAAGCTTAGACCGGCTAGTTTCAAAGATACGGTTCGCACGATTAAGCGAAGACCGGATAGAATGCGATTTAGACCCAACAAGTTTGAAGACTTGTTTAATATGGGTTCATTATTCACATTCTGGATTTTGAGATAAAACCGTTAAGGTTTGACCCGTTTCGGCTAATTTATGTAAACTTGTTACATAAACCGAACCGTACGCGTAATAAGCGTGACGGGTATTCATGAGAGCTATATACAGGTTTCCTAAGTTAATTATGCCTCAAATATGTTGTGACATCATTAAGATGTCTTTTATTATGCCCGAAACATGTTTAAACACAAACTAGGCCCCGTAGGGGTAGTTTGGTCATTTAAAAGTTTATAAAAGAGTTTAAGTAACAACCTGAGTTACAGGTCTGATGTAATCAGCAAAAATACATAATTTGCTAAGTTATATCAGTAGGATAAAGCATATATGTGAAATTTATCATTTCTAACCAAACTATGCCCCGTACGGGTATTTTGGTAATTTCACATAAGCCGAAAAGCTCAAAACTGAAGTCTGAGTTTATCAACCTTTGCTTACTGTTAAAATATTATAATTTGCCTCATATATCAGTAGGTATCAACCCGGGTATGTCCAATATAATTTTAATACATACTTTGCGTTAAAAACGCTTAATAAGGCGATTAAAGGCCATTTCCGGGTTTGATACTTAAATCTGATATTTTTATATTTCCAGAAGGCTTAAAATAATTTATTTATCATATGTGATCAGTAGCAAAAGGTTTGGAGTTTTTTAGATATGTAAAACTCATTTTATGGCCCGTAAGGGCAAAACCGACAATTACCGGATTAAGCCTACGACTACTAGTTATGCTCAGCCTAAAATTAATTAAAAATCTTTAAAAATCCCAAAATAATATATTACATCAGTGGGTATTAAGTTTGATACCAAAAAGTAGGCTTAACTAGGCTATACGCTAATTACGCCGTCTTATTAACATAAAGCATTCATTTTGCGATAATGAGCATAACTCTTAATCTACAAATCAAACTGATGTCAAACTTTGCATACAAGTTTATATATAGGTAATTAATGTTTCTACTCTTTTACATTTCCAAAAATCACGTTTTAAAGTAATAAGGGCATAATGGTCAACATACGAGCAATTAACGGAAACATGCATATTAATTGGATAACTAATGAACCAAGGTGTATAATCACAGAGGGTTGTACTAACATGTAACCTAGTCCAATTAAAGCTCTGAGGCATTTCTAAAACATTCCTAAACGGGTCAGAACTGAAAGTCAAAGTGAAAGTCAAACTATGTGACTTTCGGTTCCGAACCGGGTATTTACAGGAATTTGTCGGGTTGAACATGTTTAGACATGTCCTTACACTAATTACCAAGTTATATTAATGATCAAACAGGTGATAAGTGTTCTGCATTGCTAATCATGCATAAATCGCATTTTAAACTTTCTGTTGACTTTTTAAGTACACGTTTGACCCGACTTTTGACCTGGTTAGAGTGGTAATCAGGGGGAACCCTTTTGAGGGTTTATTACCCACATAAATACCAACTTATACCTACTTTTAATTTGAGATATGACTGAGCCATTGTTGACTAATCTCGAAGTCAAACCGTAATTACGACGGTTTGACTTTTAGCTAAATAACTAAGCTAAACTCAATAAAAGAAGGATTAGAACACTTACTGAAGTCCTAGGCTTGATTAGAGAACACTTGAGAGGAAGTTTGAGCTCCAGAAGTGATCCACAAATGCAGATGAAGGTGTGAAGAAAGAGTTGCAAGTTCATGGCCTTATATAGTGGATTTAAGCACCACAATTGATTGACAACAAAGTCTAGCACTCACCACAACTGATCAACACTTGTTTCTAGTGTTTAGGGGGTGTTTTAGGGGTCAAGAGATGTGGAAAATCGGTTAAAGATCGCGTACAAGAGCCATGGCAGACAACAGCCCATTTTTCTCGGAGCTGGGCACCCCTCGCGCGACGCCACCCCCCCCCCCCCCTCGCGTCGCGCTAGGCCTCGTCTGGTCAGATTTTTGTGATTTATTTCCTCTTGATCCTTGGCTCTTCAAAACTCGATTAGGCACTTGTTTTCTTGCATTATGAACCCTCAATATTGATCTATAAGGGCTTTAAAACATATACCCACCTTGTTAAGTCCCCGGTTAACTTTATTGTTACCCGAAAAGTCCTAACTCCCAACGTTTACGCTTTAACCCTTCGCACACGAATTCGATCATAACTTTCTCATACGTTAACGAAACTTTACGAAATTTAAACCGTGTATTCTAGTGAGCATAATTAACCGTTACAAAGCTTCGAGTTTGTCAAAAGGTTACTCAGAGGTATAACTTAAACATGTTGACACATTTAGCCCCTGTAGTTTGTAATCTCTCACTTTTAGCTTCGTATGATCCATGATTTATTCGTTTGAAGGTATGAGCACCATGTAGGGTTAATGTACATTATATTTATTCACATACTTTCCATGATTGTCAACTTTAGTCCTTCTATAATATTTCTTTCACACGTTTAAACATTTGACACGTGTCTACACATTATAGGACGTGAATTTTCGAGGTGTTACAAGAAGACGAAAAATAAGTCAGAAAGTTGGCCGGAGAAGAAGACAGGAGGGCCTATTTTATTTTTAAAGTTTTACATATTTGGTCCCTGCATTTTCTTAATATCTAAAATTGGTTTTAAACTTGTTTTTCTCTTATTTAAAAAAAATCTGGAAGTTTTTTTATTTAATTTTAATTTAAAAAAGTTAGAAATTAATTAATTAATTGAGTAATGATGAGGTAGGAGTTTTATGACTACGGGCTCTAGTGACATAACGCCCCATAAAGCCCTGTGTGACGTGGCACGACACGTGTCGCATAACGCCCACAAATGGGCTTTATGACTACGGATGGCCTCATTGCTCTTGCCATACCTAATCCCCAAATCATTGAATAATCGGTAGGTAGGATGTGTTTCATACATTTTAGTATTTAATGTAACATTAGTATTTCCAGTTTAACATATGTGGAGTAAATTTCATATTACAAAATTAAAACCACTTTGGTGACTTGTCGAGATTTGTCCAATATAATCTTTGCGCGAGTCACTAGAGTATCATAAAATGTATTAATTTAGGCCAAAAGTGTAAGTTTTTTTTAATAACACACAGAACTTTATTAACCACAAAAATAAATTGACCCCATAACAAGAAGCTACATAAACCAATGGTACAAAGGTTTTTTTAAAAACAAAGATCTATCTATACCTTCTATAAAAGAAGAAAACGCGATGACATAAAAAACTGATGTGACAGACCTACAGGCTGTCCAACAATACCTTTCTTATGTCTTTATTGTCTCATAAGTCTTAACATATAAAATCACATTAAAATTCATTTAAACCTCTGCCAAGAAAACATCTGCCCATATCCATCTATACTTAATACCCAGTAGAGGTTGAAGGTTGATATACAATGTCATTATATCAGCAGAGGTTAATTGCCGGCAATTTCAAATTCAAAATGCATGGGAATAAGTAATTTACAATTAATGCATGTCACTCACACACTCCTGTCAATCATCTTCTTATATAAGGCTTTTCTTCTTATTTCCCTCCTCATATTTGATCACACTCCCGTCTTCTCTGATTTTGGATTTTGAAATTTGAATTCAATCTGAATTCCGAATTAGAAGCATGTCAACATAAGTTGAGAGTAACAATCTTAGTTTTGTTAACGATTTGAATTCTGGGAAAGATATGTGGCACACGAAAGCGAGGATTATTCGAAAATGGAATCAAGGTTATAAAATGGATATCATCTTAATTGATGAAAATGTAATTTGTATTTGTGTTTTTTCGTTCTATCAGAGACTGTATGTTTGTATGCTAAAAAATACTTTGTTTAAATGTTCTTCAGGGTGCTAAGATTCAAGGAGGTATTAAAAGTCATTTGATACCTGTTTTTGATGGACAACTTCAAGAAGATGTTGTTGTTATTCTCTCAAAATTTGATGTGGGTGAAAATAAAGATTTATATAAAGTTGTAGTACATGACTATAAAATCAACTTTTATCGATGCACAACTGTTACACCTGTGAGAGACTGGCAAGGTGTTGAGTATGGTTTCAATTTCAGAGCTTATCAATATATTCTTCAAGTAGAGGCGTTAAAATCTTTGAGTGTTAGTAATGTATATTTTTGTAATCATGTCTTCTCTGTATAAAAGTAGAAATTTTTACTTATTCTGGTGTATAATGTGATCATATAGATGTTCTTGGATCTGTGGTTTGGTGTGGAGATCTTGAATTCTTTGGTCGACCACCAAAAGAAACTAAGAGGATGAATTTCGATATTCAAGACTTGGAGTAAGTAGTCGTTTACATGTTCAGTCATGTACAAATCATTGTTTGTATTTAATGTGGAATGATGCTAATAAATGAGATCAAGAATGCTAGTATTTAATGTGGAATCATGGTAATGGTAATAAATGAGATCAATAGTGTTTGTATCTAATGTGGAATCATTGTAATAAATAAGATCAACAATTTATTCTTCAAGTGAATATGGTAGTTAATTTGTGGCCCATTTACTACTTTAATAAATGTCATATATTTCCTTTGATTTTATGTTGTTATTCATCCAATTTAGTTTTGATTTTATAGATTGTAAAAAAATGGTCATAAATTAGTGTTTAGTTTATGATCATACGAATATTATTTTCATGTAGGGGTACGATTTTGCGATGTACTGTGTAGAATGATTATGCTCTGCAGTTTAACGAGTTCATCTTTAAAACCCCAGCTCATGAGCATGTGATGGCTGTTATACAGCATGGAAATTGTAAGGAATGGAAATGTAATTTTTGTTATTTTCTGCAAATCATAACTATACTCTTTATTTCTGGCAATATAATAACAGGTTGACTAAATATTTATATACTTTTGCATGTAGATCAATTTACAGTTCAAAGTGATAAGTTTGAAACACGAATGTTTCTGAATGAAAAAATCGATGAAGTTAATCAGCTAAGGAGGAGGTAATTTGTCAACATAATTTGTACTGTATATAGATGTTGAAGTCAAATACTTTGTCTCCTATTATCTGTATACTAATTCTAATCATCTGTGGTATCGAATAGTCTTATACTGAAACATGGACAAGGGAGTTGTTCTACTTCTCAAAAAATATTATCGTCTCAGATTGTTTTTCCATTGCATAAAGAATTTGTAACAGATGGTGTGAAGAAACATGTTGATGAGATTAGTGAGATAGAAAAGGTTTCACAACTTTTTATATAGTTTGGTTATTTGTTTGGTTTATCACCTACATGTTTGTCAAACTATAGATTACAAGTAGATATATTGTTTTTACAGGAAATGTCTTGTGTTATGGTTGCGACGATAAAGTTGGTGCGAGAAGAGTATGGTTGGTTTTATCCTGCCTGTCGTAAGTGTTTCAAGAAGGTCATATCTAAAAGTGAATACTTACAGAATGTTGAAAATGTTTCGGATGATATTCTTCAAATGCCTGCGACTTCTTTGGTTTGTCCCAACTGATACCGAATTGGTACTGGTACCTAAAATACTGGTTACGGTACCGGTATATGAAGGTAAAAACCAGTAATGAACCGATACCAGGAATGCCAAAAGTCGATACTGAATTGGTACTTAAGATCTTTCAGTTCAGGAACTCTGTATCGGTACCCAGTACCATTTGCTTATCTCTGATCACGGGTTTCATACAAACAATATCATTACCATATAACTTTTTTGATTGATTTTCTTTCATTTATCTTTTAGTGTTTTTTTTTCTACATTTACTTTTTATTCTTGTCAGCGGTTCCGTACACAACGCGCTCGTAATGATTTCAAAACACATGTAAACACAGACTAAATAACAAAAGAAGTTCGCCGCAACGCGACAACGGTGATAAACCTAGTTTTAAAATTAAAACAAAAAATAATTGGTCCCTCACATACCCATATAAAATCATTTGTGCAAAACATCAAATTACACATTATAAGCTTCAAATACAAAGAAAAACTTACAAATATTATAGAGTAAATTACAAAAATCGTCTTTTATGTTGACACTAGATTGCAAACTATGTCATTTATCTTCATAAAGTACAAAAAACGTACTTGATATTTGCAAACTCTTGCACGTTGTGTCATTTAGCCCTAACCTAGTTTATTTTCATAATTAAATCTAACAAAATGGACCCCATGTGAGGGCAAA
Organism: Helianthus tuberosus; assembly: GCA_030545235.1. Classification (NCBI taxonomy): domain Eukaryota; kingdom Viridiplantae; phylum Streptophyta; class Magnoliopsida; order Asterales; family Asteraceae; genus Helianthus; species Helianthus tuberosus. Next base: position 14,920,268 of record CM060391.1, read on the forward strand.
TTAGACATACCATTTATTTATATAAAACATTTTAATATATAAAAAGATTGAAAATTTTAAAAACATATAACAATCCAATAAAGAACCAAAATTGCTAATACAACAGTTACCTCTTGATTCAAAAACCCATGAACAAATCAAATCTCCTATTCGGCTCAACTGATACAACAATTACCTTCTGATTCAAGACTCAATCCCTTATCAAGAACTAAAATTGCTACAAAATTAAATCTCATAATCAACTTATACAACAATTACATCCTGATTCAAAAAACCCATGAACAATTAAGCTTGAGAAGCAACTTCAGATGTCCTAAAATCCTTCTTAAGATCAGCAACCCTTTTCATACAAATAGTAAGCTTTTAACCTCCCCGAAACAAAGAAATTATATTATATTTATCAAAAAGGACGATTTTTGTAATTTAACACAATATATTATATTTATAGCTTGTTTAATTTATTTAACACAAGCAAAAAGAAATACCAAGAACATCAAATTTATGCTTTGTTACCAAAATCCTCATTAGCTACTGAGAAATTTAAAGCAACCTTCACGCAATTGTTTGCCTCAACCCTATTCAAAACTTTATTGGATGATCAAGATACAACTTCACTCGTTCTTCCCAGATTTTAATGCCAACTGCGCTCGAAATTTTTTTTGGTTTTAAAAAGAACCCCGTGAATTTCTTCAAAATGAGGCGTAGTTGCACTCTTTGTATTTTCAACCCATTGAAGAACCTTCTTGAAAGGACTTAAGATCCGATCATGAAGCTCCTCGCTCAGAATCTGAAAACTCATGTCGTTTTGCGTTTATGCAGTATTTACCAAAAAGACAGCAAGTTAATAAGTTTTTACATCATTACCTCAAGTGCCATGACTTCAGATACCAAGTTAAGATCAGCAATTGATGGTTGAGACCTTCCAACCAAAAATGGTCCATCTTTTAGCCAAAATGTTTCTAATACAGTCAACGCTTTCTCAAGCGTCTTCTCAGCTTCTTCGTTTGCTTTAGGGTTTGAAGGGATGCCTTTTAGTGGATAGATAACATTGTTCATAATAACTCCAACTAAAATCGAAGCATAAAACCAAGCATATCATGAAACCATCCTATAAAACTTCACTATAAATGGGAAAATTCAGATTTATATGATTATATCACCTGACCCACGACGTAAATTGGCATGATGCCAATCTAAAACAGAGTGGACCTTAGCTCTTTCAATAAGATTGCTGGGATACCTATATGGATACAACAAATAAATATACATATTACAACAAGAGAAAAAGTGTATTGTACAAAATACCTTAACGTACGAACTGTACGCGATATCTATTTCACACGTTATGTTAAAAAAGAATAAAATTCACATGTTACTAGAAAATGGTTTTTTCCAAGAAATCGCATGTTACAATGATTTGCAATGATTTTTTGGAATTCGCATGTTTTCACAAAAACATTATTCGCATGTTAAATTAAAAACCAAATTCGCATGGTATAAAAAATACCCAAAATCGCATGTTGAAGAATTAAATCGCATGTTGAAAATACAATTGCGTACAGTTCGTACGTTAACGGTTTTAGTTTAAGTTTAGAATTTAAATAAATATATAAAGGGAGATGAAAAACGACTTACCAATGACTAGCCACTCCGGGGTACTTACAAGATAAGTAAATAAGAATTGCGTGACTGCGGGAGGACACCAATCAACATAAACCATAAACCGAAGTAACATAACCTTAAACCTTGAACCATAAACCATATAAAGAAGGATTTTGAAACAAGAAACAAAACCTCTCAAACAGTGTAAAATCTTCATCAACTATTGTTGGAACTTGGCTCATGGGATTTATTGCTGCATAAAACACGATTAGTTATCATCCTTAGGTGTTGTCAATGATTCTTTTCTTCCTTATTCAACTAAAGATACACAATTGAATGGTACTTAACAAACCTTTATATTCAGGGGTATGTTGCTGGTTTTTGAAGATATCTATGGTGATTTCCTCAAAATCTACCCCATTCATCCTTCATATAAAATAAATAAAAAACCAAATTAGAAAAGATTCAACTGGTTTTCTACTTGCAGATGTAAATACACAAATACAACACTTCAAATCACAGAAACTGAAGTGAAATTAAGAAATTTCTCTTTGGAAAAACTGTAACATATATAAAGTCACCAGTAAAATTTAGAAATATTTTTCTGATAAATATGTTGCTGTAACTAATGTCACAAACACTAGAACATATAGTAGAGGAACACATTTAGTTAACTCATAGATGTTAATTAACATTTTTTAGTAAATTATGCATTGACGACGGGCCAGTGGGGAAGCCCACTTTACCCGCTTTAGGTTATTTCTACGGAAGCCCAATTACACAAAAGCCCACAAGATAGAGTTACCTTGTCCATTAAGGTTTCCCTTCTTTTGTAACGGGCGGGAAAACAGCTAGCATTGGAACAGACCTCATTTAATGCTCGATAAGAAGAGGATCTCGCCTGAAACACTGTACTTCTCCGGCTGGGCATTAATTAAGGGAAGCATCTCACCGTTGGGGGTCAGACACGTGTCTGCACCCCCCGAGAACCCTCGAAAACCGTTAGATCACGTGTATAAAATCCCTAATGAGATAGGAGCTGGCTGTTATATAAGAGAAGGCATAAAGAAGCCAAGGCAGGTATCATCTCCGGCATCCCTTCATTTACTATACCCTCATTTACTCACCTCTCATTAACTTCCGACCAATATTCCCCCATAATTAATACACACACATATTAATTAGATTCACACCAAGGAGGAAACCTTCCGGTGATTATACTCATCGGAGGAAACTCCTCTCATTTCCCGGCAAGTTTACTTACTCTCACGCCGGAGCTTGGTCACGGATCCCCCCTCCGGGGTCCTCCGTGGCGAGGCTAACGGTTTGTTCTTTTGTAGTAACGAAGATAAAGGCTCTTGACGTCAACGAAGATCCATCTAACGTCATCCGGGAGTTGGGTATTCGACATTGGCGCCATCCGTGGGACATCAGCCTGCCCGGTGTTCCCACATCAAAACCCGGCATCTAGAGAGCAGTTTATCCCATCAGGAGCGACATGGCAAAACCACACAACTCACGTGTCACTCAAACGGCACAAAACGATCTGGATAGAGTTACGATAGAGGACATTACCCATGAGGAGGGTAACAAGAACCGGGTGGAAAACCCAGAGGGAACAGAGCATATCACTCCTGACTTTGTGGCCATGCATAGGGAAAAGCTAACAAGGTGCCTTGAAGATTTAAAGAGACAGGAAAAACTCGGCAGCCTTAGGGCTAGACTTTCTTTTGACACACCCTCCAGCCAAGAAGGAACGGATCTTCAAAATAAGAACAACAACGGTGACCAGCTGGAAACGTTTATAACTGCCCTCAGGCAAATGTCCTCAGAAGAAAGGGAGGACCTTATCACAGGGCAGAAGTCAAAAGAGAAAGGGAAGGAAAAGGACAACCTTAGTGATAATGGCCTAGATCAGCCCTATCTACCACGAGACTTAGCCGAGGTCTCAAAGTTCACACGAAGAATTGCAGAAGCACCCATGCCCCCCAAGACAAAGTTACCCCCAGGCTTCGACCGTTATGACAGAACAAGGGACCCCGAGGATCATCTGCATGCCTTCCGGGGAGCGGGACAGCTGGGGCGATGGCCCATGCCTATGTGGTGTCACATGTTTGTACAAACTCTGACGAAGGGAGCCCGGCTTTGGTTTGACAGCCTCCCTCCAGGGGGAATAGACAGCTACGAAGAGTTAAGCGAGAAGTTCCTCAGGAACTTTGGTCAACAGAGAAAGGTGGTCAAGAATCCGAACGAGATCCTCCACATAAGACAAAGGGACAATGAGCGGATAGATCAGTACATGGAGAGGTTCGTCAAGGAGAGCATGAACATCAAAGATGTCCCGGAGGTCATGAAGATTAGCGGTTTCATAAACGGGGTAAAACATGCCCAGCTGTGTGAGAAACTGGGGGAGGAGTTCCCCCACTCATTTGACAACCTTATGGACAGGGTCAGAGCCTTTGTCAGAGGGAAGGATATGGTCAGCAAAGCCAAGGAAACGGACGTCACACCCCGGAGGATCGCCCCAGTCACAAAGCCTCCTGACAAAGGTACACCCTACTCTCGAAAACCTGCTTTTGATAGAATGATGCATGACAGAATAAGACCCTCGTACTCCCCGTACAAACCCCGAGGGAGGGGTCCCCCTTTGTACTCTGATAATTTCACCCCCCCCCCCCCTCACTAAGACACTGAGTGAGATACTGGCCACTGAAAGGGTAAAGAACTCCTTCCCAAGACCACCACCCATAAAGCCTGGGCCGAAAGCACAACCAAACGAATATTGTGAATTTCACAAAGGTTTCGGGCATAAAACCGATGACTGCATGTATTTAAAAAGAGAAATAGAGGCTGCAGTAAAGACGGGAAGGCTGGCCCACTTGGTCAAGGAAATTAAGGAAGGGGGAGGGGACCGCAGGGGAAGAGATGTAAGGGAGCCTGGGAGGGCGGATGTTGATATGATTAGAAGGAGGAGTGAATCTGATACCACCCATAGTGTAAAAGCCAGGATCCTGGGCTCCCCGAACTGCATGAAAGCTCCCATCCTTATGCCATACCTGGAAGAAAGCGAAGTGCAACGACTTCCCCTAAACATCTCGGCCATAATAGCCGGCCATAAGGTGTCTCGGATACATGTGGACGGAGGGTCCGGTGTCGAGGTGATATACGAGCATTGTTTCCTTAGATTCGACAGAGATGTAAGAGATCAGTTAGAAGAAGATTCCATCCCCTTGGTGGGATTCAATAACAGCATATCACACCCCTTGGGGAAGATCAGGCTCCCATTTACAGTTGGGGTAGGGGATCGGGTCCGAACGATAAATCTAACCTTCACAGTGGTCCGGGCACCCTCAAAGTACAACGCGATCTTAGGAAGGCCTGGGATTGGAGACTTACAGGCACAGGCATCCACCCCACACGGAGCTTTAGTATTCCAGACACCGAAGGGTCTAGCATGGGTTAAATCTGCTTATGAGGTGATCTCTTCCGTGTCCAAAGAGGAAGCACCTGAGAAACCCCAGAAGAAGGAAGTAGAAGAGTGGGTCCTTAACGATAGGTTCCCAGAACAAACGGTCAAAGTGGGAAGCCACCTAAGTGACAAATGCAAGAGTGCCCTGAAGGAGTTGCTTCTCCACAACATAGATGTGTTTGCATTTCAACATGGGGACATGACAGGAGTCCCCAGGAGCCTGACCGAGCACCGGCTAAACACTTACACATGGGTAAAACCGGTAAAACAGAAAAAACGAAGCATGGGACCCAACAAGAGACGGGCTGCTTGTGAAGAAACCAGAAAACTACTCAGGGCAGGGATAGTTAGGGAGGTGAAGTATCCATCTTGGATCGCCAATCCGGTTATGGTTCAAAAGAAAGACGGGGGGTGGAGAATGTGCATAGACTTCCAAGATCTGAACAAAGCATATCCTAAGGACTGTTACCCTCTCCCGGAAATAGACGTCCAGGTAGACTCTCTATCTCAGTACCCCCTGAAATGCTTCCTGGATGCCTACAAAGGATACCATCAAATTCAAATGTCAGTAGAGGACGAGGAAAAAACTGCCTTCATCACAGACGAAGGGACATTTTGTTATACCAAAATGCCCTTCGGCCTCAAAAATGTTGGAGCCACATACCAAAGGTTCATGAACACCCTCTTCAGGGAGCAACGAGGAAAGAATCTGGAGGTATATTTTGATGACATTGTTATCAAAAGTTTGACAGAGATGGCTATGATAGACGATATAGCCGAGACTCTCAACACTATGCAAGGTGTGAACATGAAGTTAAACCCTGGGAAGTGCTATTTTGGAGTAGAGGAGGGGAGTTTCCTGGGAGTAGTGGTCACCAAGGGAGGGATCAAAGCAAATCCGGAGAAAACCCAAGCGGTGGCTGAGATGCGATCTCCCAGGTCCCTGAAGGACATTCAACAGCTAAACGGGAGACTGATAGCGTTGAACCGTTTCTTGTCAAAGGTAGCCGACAGGACCCTTCCCTTCATGAAAGTATTGAAAGACTGCCTCCAGACAAGCAAGTTTAAATGGACCACAGAGGCTGAGGCTGCATTCCAATAAATGAAAGCTTACATCTGCAAGCTCCCAATGTTGGCCACCCCAGTACCCGGGGAGCCGCTGCTACTATACCTGTCCACCTCAAAGACAACCGTAAGTGCGGTCATGATGGTAGAATGGGAAGGGAAGCAGATCCCCATATATTTCATCAGCAGAACACTTAAGGGTCCCGAGGAACTCTACATGCCTCTAGAGAAACTAGCATTGGCCCTAGTCTTCCCATCTCGAAGGCTCAGGAGGTACTTCCAAGAGCACAAGATTACCCTGATGACTGACCAACCCCTTCAAAAGGTACTCAGGAGACCGGAGCTGTCGGGACGGTTGGCTAAGTGGGCTGTGGAGCTAGGGGAACACTCTCTGGAGTTCAAGCCCAGGACGGCCATGAAGGGGCAGATACTGGCCGACGTTTTAGCAGAGGTACCCGAGGACGAGGAGAAGGAGCTTTTAAAATGGGAAGCCTTGGAGAAAGAAGAAAAAGAAAAGGAGGATAAGGCCGTGTGGAGGCTACTCACCGACGGGGCCGCTAGTGAAGAAGGGAGTGGGGCAGGCATCACACTGATAAGCCCCGAGGGGGTCGAACTGACGTATGCCATAAGGTTGGACTTCGAGAACACCAACAATACTGCAGAGTATGAGGCCCTCCTAACGGGAATGAGGCTGGCACAAAAAATGAAAGCAAAACACGTAGAGGCGAGCACTGATTCGCAACTGGTAGTGAAACAGTACCAAGGGGAATATGAAGCCAAAGATGGCACCATGGCCCAATACGTGGCAAAAGTAAAAGAAATAGCTAAGGCATTCAAAACTTTCAAACTGGAGTACATCCCCCGTGGAAGAAACAGAAAATCTGATGCCCTCAGTAAGCTGGCCTCGGTGGCATTCGACCACCTCGCGAAAGAAGTCAAGGTGGAGGTCCTAACATCCCCTTCCCTTAACACGAAGGAGGTTGTTGCAATTGAGGGTACTCAGGAAACGTGGATGACACCAATTATCAAGTTCCTCCGGAACGGAATTCTACCCGAAGGGGAATGGGCAGCCAGAAAGATAAGGGTCAAAGCCCTGCAATATGAACTGATCGAAGGAGAGCTATATCGAAGATCATACCTGGGCCCGTCCCTAAAGTGTGTTGACATGGAAGAGGCTGAATATGTGGTTAGGGAAATGCACGAGGGGATTTGCGAAATGCACTCGGGACCGAGGACGATAGTGAGGAAGGCAATGAATGCAGGATTTTACTGGCCACGAATGTACGAAACAGCGTCTGGGGAAATCAAGAAATGTGATAACTGCCAAGTGCATGCACCGATGACCCACCGGCACAAACATCCCATGGTACCGGTTTCAACATCCTGGCCATTCCAAAAGTGGGCCATCGACATAATCGGGCCTTTCCCGGAGGGCCCGGGAGGGGTCAAATACGTGGTGGTGGCCATTGATTATTTCACCAAATGGATCGAGGCGAAGCCCCTGGCAAAGATTACGGGAGAACAGATGAGGAGGTTCCTACTGGACAACATCATATGCAGGTATGGGGTCTCAATGGAGCTGGTAAGCGATAACGGGGTCCAGTTTGTTGGAAGGCCCTTTAAACCATGGTGCGAGCAGATTCGGATTCAACAAGTGTTTACCTCCATCACCCATGCCCAGAGCAATGGATTGGTGGAGAGAGCTAACCAAAGCGTCATCAAGGGAATGAAAGGAAGGCTTGGAAGAAAACATAAAGGCTGGCTGGAAGAACTTCCATTCGTGCTATGGGCATACAGAACCACTCCCAAAAGTTGTAATGGGGAGACCCCGTTTAGCCTTACCTACGGGACGGAAGCTGTCATCCCCGCCGAGATAGGATCCCCGATTTCCCGGATGAAGCTTCGAGATGAAGAAAATGAACAGGACCTCAGAATGAACTTGAACCTGCTGGAAGAAAGAAGGGAGATAGCGGCAGTCAGGGAGGCCAAATACAAAAAGCTACTGGAGAGTTATTATAACACCCGGATGAAGAAACTCAACCTCGTCCCGGGGGATCTAGTCCTTAGAGCCAATGAAGCCAGCTTGCAAGAAAACACTGGAAAGTTAGGCCCCAACTGGGAGGGGCCCTACCGAGTCATATGGGCAAATGGCAAGGGAACTTGCAAGTTGGAAACGCTTGAAGGCAAGGAGGTCCCCAGGACCTGGAATCTCATGCAGCTCAGGAAGTATTACGTGTAAGGGGTTCACCCCCAAAGAAAACGGCCAAGAGCCACTTTTGTAACAACTAACTGTTAGTCTGGGGCTCCCCCAAAGACAGACCTTTTGTAACAATCTTCGACGGGAAGTGTAAACCCCCTAAAAATTAAATGAAGAACGGGCAGAACACGTCCCCTTAAAAAAAAAACAATGGATATTATACCTAGGCAGACGTGCCCAGGAACACCATTAAATCTAAACTAGAACAAACAAGCACACGTGTACAAGGCATCCAAAACATGCCAAAAGCCCGGCCGTGGGGCTGATAAGGGTCTAGCTAACCCAAAACAGACAGAACAAGTCAAAAACATAATGCCACATTATAAGCTTGTCCATCGATTGGCCTCGAACAGACAATCATAGTTTAACAAACAAACAAAAAATACAACACACTCTTGCATACAAAACCACGAGAGGGAATCTACTTTATTAATACAAAGTACATATACAAAGAAAGGCCTCAATAACTTTGGCAAGAGTAAACAACATGCAAATACAACAAGATGAAATAAAGACACGACTCCTCGCCAAACGGTCCATAAATCTCCAGGGAAGCACCAAGCTGACCTTCGGTAAAAACCCCTGTAAGACAAACAACCACAGCAAGAAATAGGCAACAAAGCAAAGAAGCAATATACAATCATAACCCATGTGATTAGAAGTCTAGGCGGTCCCCGACATAAAGGACCCCTCCCAAACAGTCAAGCAAAATACAAAAGTATCCTAGGGTAAGTAAAAGTTATTACAACCATATCGAAATGTGTTAAGTGTTTGAAATTCACTGGGGATCACCCCCGGAAAGAGGTGGTGGAGACGAAGGACCAGCAGATGAGAACAGGGCTTTCAGTTCATCAATAGAGATCAGGGGATGCTCCAGGATTTTCCCAAGGATGGCCGGGGTTTTACGCCCAAACTCCTCATTCAGCTTGGACAACCTCTTCTTTGCTTTAGAATTGTAAAGAGGAGTCTCCTTTCTGCCCAGGCCTTGAGCAGAATAGGCATAGCCATCCTTTAATCCTGACTGGTAGCCAACATCCCTGTATGCCCTGTACAACTCCTCCAAGCCGCTCTTGAAGTCCTCCGACTGAGCAACAGCAGCAAGAAAGGCCCCAAAGCCCTCAGTAATCAGCCAATGCTTCTCCCCCGCCAATCGTTGGTTGTCATCGGAAGTTATCCCATATTCTGCATACATGGAATTGAATTGCTCCTGGGAAACGGAGCCAACTTCCTTCAAATGCTTCAGCTCAGCAGCAAGCCCCTCCTTCTCTTCAACCAGCGCTGCCATCTCCCGCTCCCAAACCCGTTCTTTCCTCTCAAGCATAGCTCCAGCTCCCTGGATAAAAAATCAATAAGTACAAAAATAAAAAAAATAAAAAAAGGAGGGGGGGGATAAGACTATGTACCTTCCCCTCCTGCAACTTCCTCTCAGCATCAACCACTTGGCACCTAAGCCCAGCAGCAACAGACTGGGAAGCCTTAAGCTCAGCCTTAAGCCCTTCATTTGCCCTCCTCAGATCGTCGATTCTCTGCAACATCCCAGCGCCCCTAAAAAAGCTTTCACACAGGGACATGCTATACTGATCCTCGAAGAGGTCGTCCCTCAGAGCAGAGTTTACGAATTTGTGTGAGGGAGGAACAGCATGGTTCAAAAAGTCCCTAGCAGCTTCGGGAGTCCCTATCACTGAGGAGCTAGTCACCTTCCATTTAGGGACATAAGCAGGAGGGATGGCGTCAGCAAACAGAGGGGCAAGAGGAGATCGATGAGCAGGACCTTCAAGGAGAGTGGGTCTGCTAGTCCCAGTAGCATGGGAGGGAGAAAGCTCGAAAGCTGAAGAAAAACGAGTTATCCCAGCCTCAGAGGTCTTATCCCGGACACGGGAAGAAGAGGGACCAGTAGGAACCTCTATGGGCTCCTGGGAACTCCCCTGAGAAGTAAGAAAAAGAACATCAGAGGCAAGGCAAAAGACAAAAAAAATGAAATCAAGGGAAGATAAAGCCTACCAGCAAAGGAGCACTCACTAAGCTCGAAGACCTCAGGTGTTTAGTCAGGGAACCTTTGACCCCAGCAGGGGGGAGATCAGAAGCAGCCTTCGATGAAGGAGGAGGTTTTTGACCACTGGCACTCCGAAGTCTTTGACGGATGTTACGGGAAGCAAGGGCTGGCCGAGGACTGGCAGATCTTCTCTTACGAACTAGCTGGATTTCCACATCTTCATCATCGTTGTGGCCAGAGGGATGAACAGGAGGAAAGTCAGGAGAACTTTCCTCCTCGTCAGAGGGATTTTCCTCGTCACCACCCACGGCAGTAGAGCCCCCGGCCTGGGTGGATCCCCCAGTAGCCTGCACCTCCGCATTCAACCTAGGGTCAATTTCGTTGTCAACCACATACTTAACATCTTTGGAATCACCCTGAAGTAGCCCCCACAAAGTCATCTCTACACAAAAAAGAGACACTAAAGATGACTGCACGATCAAGAATAAAGAAGTAGCTATAAGTGACAGATCAAGAACAAAGAAGTACCCTTTTTGCCGAAAAAAGCCCTCGGACGAACCGGATAGGAGGGGCTCAACCCTCCCATGGCAAGCATCCCTTCAGAAAAAGTAAATGCCCTCGTCGGATTCTCGCACATCCGTTTCCACTGAACGGTTTCAGTTGCCAACAGAGTAGGAACAACATCCTCGATCGCGGCATTAAGATCCTTCGGCAAAGGGGACTCCGGTAACTTAGCAGCAGACACAAAGATGAATCTGCTTTTCCAGTCTTTTGGATAAGTGGAGGTGGGCATGAAACTGTAATAGGGCTTCGAGACATTGTTCTGACGTTTTGAAATAGTAAACCAATCTCCATCCGAAATAAGCCTATAGAACATGCAAAACAAAGGAATAGAGGGCTCCCCCGAGATGGCTGCACAGGATAATTCAAAATGAACCACCCTCATGAACCCTAAAGGGTGAATCTGAGAAAAATGGACACCAAAGTGACGAAGCAAAGAGACTTTGAAAGAGGAAAGAGGGTACCGAACCCCACAGGAGGAGAAAGCCAGTGTATAAATGGGTATCCTGTCTGGTGTACACTCCGTCGGCTCGTTAGGGCCAGGCAAAGAGGGAGAAAATCGTTCAGGGATGTTGTACGCTTCAACAAAGGATTTCAAATCCTTCGCCGTTAGTATGGATCTTATCGATGAACGGCCGCTACGACTCATGATCGGAGGAGAAGCTATGATTCAGAAGAATGGCTACGAAGAAGAAGAGGAATTGAAGTGTTTGAATGAGAAACCGGAAAGGGGAACAGTGTATTTAAAGGGATGCAACTGACATGCAGGTAACCGTCATGTCAATAGTCTCTTCAAAATTCAAAAAAGGGGGCACGTGTTGTTAGGGGATTAACTCCCGCTATAGGTGCTCGGCGATGTGATGATTAGTGGGGACGGTAGACCATAACTGACTAAGGAGTGGGCCCACAGGAAGAAAACCATCCTTTTAGCGGTTGTGACTCAGCCCCGGATCATGAGCCTCAGGTCTCAGAACCAGGGACTAAAGATGACTTGACGACGGGCAAGTGGGGAAGCCCACTTTACCCGCTTTAGGTTATTTCTTCGGAAGCCCAATTACACAAAAACCCACAAGATAGAGTTACCTTGTCCATTAAGGTTTCCCTTCTTTTGTAACGGGCGGGAAAACAACTAGCATTGGAACAGACCTCATTTAATGCTCGATAAGAAGAGGATCTCGTCTGAAACACTGTACTTCTCCGGCTGGGCATTAATTAAGGGAAGCATCTCACCGTTGGGGGTCTGACACGTGTCTGCACCCCCCGAGAACCCTCGAAAACCGTTAGATCACGTGTAGAAAATCCCTAATGAGATAGGAGCTGGCTGTTATATAAGAGAAGGCATAAAGAAGCCAAGGCAGGTATCATCTTCGGCATCCCTTCATTTACTATACCCTCATTTACTCAGCTCTCATTAACTTCCGACCAATATTCCCCCATAATTAATACACACACATATTAATTAGATTCACACCAAGGAGGAAACCTTCTGGTGATTATACTCATCGGAGGAAACTCATCGGAGGAAACTCCTCTCATTTCCCGACAAGTTTACTTACTCTCACGCCGGAGCTTGGTCACGGATCCCCCCTCCGGGGTCCTCCGTGGCGAGGCTAACGGTTTGTTCTTTTGTAGTAACGAAGATAAAGGCTCTTGACGTCAACGAAGATCCATCTAACGTCATCCGGGAGTTAGGTATTCGACATGCATCAACAACAGAATGAGAAGATGGAAGATCATATATATATATAGATATATATTACTTGCAGAAGATGAGAATTGCACGAGACGGTTGGGACATTCGATCACAATATAGTTTCAGCGTCATTTTTCTCTCATGAATTTGATCAATTTTCAAGTCTTGGAGTTTTTTGTGTGGCGATGAAGAGCATCTGGTTTGTTTATATATATATTAAGATATATATCTGATCACAATATTTTTTACTGTAAACGCATCGTTTATCAAATCATGGTCCTTATTTATCCACGCTTCTAGACTTGTACTAACTAATTATTGCACTTTTACACTTTGTGTGTGTGTGTGAATTATTAGTGTTACTGTTTATAGCTTTGCCATTACTGGCCTACCACTATTTTGTATGATTTTGCATAGAGAGAACATATGAAAATAGGGGTAGGCTAAATATATCTCCTCTTATTACTTTTTATACCCTATTTTCATAAAATCACATTAAAACTTGTAATATTTACCCCCTATACAAATTATCATTTAAAAAAATATTCTTTTTGTTACAAAACAAATTCAAAAGTGTACAAAAAGATTACTGGCGTTTTTTAAAATATTTATTTTTTAATTTTTATTTAAATCATATTTTTTAAAAGTTTTCATATATTGTTTCTAAAGACATTTTCTCAAATAGTATTTTGATTATGTTTCTTTATTGAACATCTTTACAAATAAATAATAACATTTTTTTTCTTATAAAAATAATAAAAAAGGTTTTTAACTTTCTTTTTGAAAAAAATCTATATTATGTTTTTTCCTCGTCTAGTTTGTGTTTTAAAGGTCTTACTTTTATATTTTTTAATACTTTAGGCGTGTTTATAAAATAATTAATAATTTTTATTTATAAAAAAAGTAACAAAATTTTCTTTTAAAATAACGTTTACAACCCTAGCACATATTAATCATTCAAACCAACTATGTAATTGAACAAATAAACAATAAGTACTAAAATTATTTTATCAAACTATAAATTAACAATCTATATAAATTCAAATTTAATTGGTGTAAAGAGTACGTTATAAACAAGTTAAAACCAGTTTAAGACTTGGATCGAAGTGAACACTTTTCTAAAGCAAAACAAATAGATAGGGTTGATTCACAAATATTTTTCTCTTCTTCATTTAAAAAATATATTAAACTGGTTGATTTCAAAAATATATGTGGATTTTTTTTTTGTAATCAAAAGTAGATCATTTGAAACCAAAAGTCACGTAAAAGCATAAACTTAATTACGAATAATCATCGATTTTCGACCACGCATCAGATACCCACTTCAAGTCGTTCCAAAATAAAAAAAAAACATTTTAAATATTAAAAATAATAAATATAAGACATTTAAAATACAAACTAGACGAGGAAAAAAATATAATGTAGCCTTTTTTCAAAAATAAAATTCAAAACTTGTTTATTATTGTTTTTATATGAAAAACGTTATTAATAATTTGTAAAGATGTTCAATAAAAGAAAACATAATCAAAATACTATTTGAGAAAGTGTAAAAAATATCTGGAAACTTTTAAAAAAATATGGTTTTTTAAATAAACATAAAAAATAAACATTTAAAAAAACGTCTATAATTTTTACACTTTTGAATTTGTTTTGTAACAAAAAAAATACTTTTAAAAAATATGACTTGTATAGGGGGTAAATATGACAAGTTTAAATGTGATTTTATGAAAAAGGGGTATAAAAAGTAATAAGAAGAGGTATATTTAGTAGCCCCATGAAAATAATGCGTGTGATTGATACAATTGAAAGTAATGATGTGTTCCATAGTATATATTTATTTGGCAACTTTAATCACATGATATATAGCTTTTATATGGATCCAACAAAAGAAAATATTCGTCGATCTTCTACACTCTACACTACCTTTTTACAATATTTTGATTAAAAACACATATTAAATATCATTACGCTACACATCATCTACTAATTAATTAATTATTGGTTTGTACATACACTAATAGACTACGTGTGGTGGGTGTTACCCCATTGCCACCTCAGCACCTGAAGGCACCAAACACCATTCCTGTGTGAACGTTAAGGGCGTCGGCGCCATTGGTTAACAGGCGTGATCATAGGTTTAACGAAAGAACGTTTTGTGAGAAAAAGTATGATATAAATATAACACTACTAGAAAAGTGGCTATTTTACTACGGAATTTTGCTACGGAAAAAAATGCGTCACGAATTTTGACAAAATTGTGACGCATTTATGACGACAAAAAAAACCCCAATTTTTGAAACAGATTTGCTACACAATGGTGACAAAAACCAAAAACATCTAATTTTGTCACAGTTTTGTTATAAATTTGTAGGATACTTTTTTTAATATATTGACTAATTAGTTAATTTACCATTATTAAATACGTATAACTAAAACACATCATAGGGTTAGTGATGTAATTTTAAAAATTCCTAATATCTTCCCCGAAACGTTTCGTATACATTCCAGATCTCAAAACCCCAAAACATAAAACAAAGCTACACATTTCAGATCTCAAACCATCTCGCGTTCCATATCTCGAACCATTATCGGTGCCCTAATTTCTACGGATCGTTCTAAGGCATCGGTTCAGATCATTGGGAAGCGCACTAGCATGATGACAAAGCATGTATAATCAGGGCCCAGCGGGGTAATAGACGAGATAGCGACATTCATAACAATATCGGTCCAGACGGAGACCATCAGAAGGGTAGTTGTCATCAGCCAAAGGACCTAGAACAAGCATAAATATGAGTATGTATTCCCATGCCACGAGCTATTATTAAAGAAGGGAGATTCTTGAGTGTTATTGACTCAATTATTATTTTTTTTCTTCATTGGTGTTATCCGTGGGGCCTGAACTCACATGATTAAAGAGAGGTTATTCGTAACTGGTAATTCCAAAGTTAAAAAAAAAAATTGGTCGCTCACATAACCATATAAATAATTTATGCAAAACATCAAATTACACATTATAAGCATCAAATACAAAGAAAAACGTACACACATAAATTATAACTTGTTTAATTTATTTAATCCAAACAAAAGAAACACCAAGAACCTCAAATTTATGCATTGTTTCCAAAATCCTCAATAGCTAATGACAAAATAAAATCAACCTTCAAACACACAACTGTTTGCCACAACCCGAAATTTAAAACCTTATTGGATGATCAAGATACCATATTCCACAACTTTACTCATTCTTTCCAGATTGTGATGCTAGCCGCTCTCGAAATTCTTTCCCGGTTTTAATCAGAACCCCGTGGATTTCTTCAAAATGAGGAGCAGTTGCACTCTTCGTATTTTCAACCCAGTGAAGAACTTTCTTGTAAGGACTTAAGATCCGATCACGAAGCTCCTCGCTCAGAAGCTGTAAACATGTCATTTTGTGTTTAGATGCAAGATTAACCAAAAAGACAACAAGTTTTTATATCGTTACCTGATCAAGTTCCATGACTTCAGATACTAAGTTAAGATCAGCAATTGATGGTTGAGATCTTCCAACCAAAAATGGTCCATCTTTTAGCCAAAAAGTTTCTAATACAGTCAACGTTTTCTCAAGCGTCTTCTCAGCTTCTTCTGCCGCTTGAGGGTTTGATGGGACGCCACTTAGTGGTAACAGGACATTGTTTGTAATAACTCCAACTGAAATCCGAAGCATAAAACAAAGCATATCATGAAACCATTCAATAAAAGTATACCATAATTAAATTGATATTAGAGTAAACTGCAATTTTACCCCGAGGTTAGGGGTCATTGGCACCCTTACCCCCCCCCCCTAAGGAAATAAATGCAAAATTACCCCCTACTGTTAACTGTTATGTCGCAGTTCTACCCCCCGGCTTCAATTTTCTTGACCGGTCAACATAAACATGGGAGGGTCAAAGGGTATAAAAGTAATTTCACCAAAAATTGTACTTTATATATTAAAATAACCCCTCAACTCCACCTAACATCACAACCTTACCCCCTAAGTTTTCCCCCACTCTTCTTCATCTCTTCCGGCGAACTCCTATCCTCCGGCTTCTTCACCGGCGACCTCCACTCCATTCTCCTTCCCTCCGGCGACATTCACTCCATCATCTCCACCACTCCATCTTCTTCACCACTCCTTCACCACACTAGCACAGGATGACTGAACAGAATGGCATTATGCATCCAGCTCCACCGGCTGAGCCTGGGCCGGCGACCACACCACCGGCCACCATCGATCCAGATGTGGTCTACCGATCCTCCCTTTTCTCGCAATTTTTAGGTAAAATCAAACAACAATTTTGATTGTGGGGTAAAATCAAACAACTAGTAATGGATGTTTGTGTATTTGCAGTGGACATGAGGATTCATGTTTCACTACGATCGATTGTGGTCTCATTGGTGCTCAAGATGCGAGGCCGCCCGTTCCTGCATTTCCAGTTTCCGCCTCAGCAGGAAATGGTTGTGTAGGATACTTAAACTCTAATCTTCTAGGTTCTTTTGGGTTCTTTTGGGTTAATATGTAGTGTAGGATACTTAAACTCTAATCTTCTAGGATCTTTTGGGTTAATGTGTAGGATCTTATGTTTGATGGTATATTTGACTGTTAACTTTGATCAAATTAGTGGTGTTTGGTTTGATCATAGAACAGTGGTGTTTGGTTTGATCAAATTGCTTATATTACTCTGCTGTTAATTTGACTTTATGTTTAGGATCTTATGTTTGATCATAGAACACATGTGTAGTAATAATGGTGTTTGGTTTGATCATAGAACAGAACAGAGGTTCTGGTGTTTGGTGTTTGGTTTGATCATAGAACAGAATGTGTAGGATCTTATGTTTGATCATAGAACACATGTGTTTGGTTTGATCATAGAACAGAACAGAGGTTCTGGTGTTTGGTGTTTGGTTTGATCATAGAACACATGTGTAGTAATAATGGTGTTTGGTGTTTGGTTATATTTGACCATTGTTAAGTTGCTACTGTGGGTTATTATTGCTGCTGATCATAGAACATAATGCTACTGATTTAATGTTGCTGCTGATCATAGAACAGAATGCTACAGAATGCTACTGATTTAAGTTGCTGCTGATCATAGAACAGAATTCTGCTGTGGGTTAATGTTGCTGCTGTTAAGTTGCTGACTGTTAAATCAGAACTATTGCTCTGTGTAATGCAAATGCAAATGCATTACAGAAGCTTTTACAGCAATGGTTTTAGCAATTGAGGCCTTTATCAATGCTGATCATAGAACAAAATGTTTGATCATAGAACAAACTATAGCTGTGGCTGATGCAATTGAGGCCTTTATCAATGCTTTTAGCAATGAAAGTAAGACCTTGCATATTAAATTGTTACAACCTTGCATTCAATCATAAATTCAATATTTGCATTCCTAATGCTTTGGTTGGTTAAAAGTAAGAATTCAGTCAACATATTTGATGCCAGAGGGTTTATATGGGTGGTTGAATCAAATATGGATGGTGGCGGGAAAGGTTTTGGAAGGTGCAGTGGGTAATTTTGCTTCTAAACACAAATTACAGGGGGTATAAGAAAGGGTATTTTAGTAATTTACCCCAAGTCAACAGATCAGCATCATATTTAATTCCAGGGGGTAAACATGCGAAATAACAGCAAACGTTGGGGGGTAAAACAAAAGGGTAAAATAGTCTTTTCACCCCAAGTCAACAGGCCGGTCAAGAAAATTGAAGCCGGGGGTAGAACTGCGACATAACAGTTAACAGTAGGGGGTAATTTTGCATTTATTTCCTTAGGGGGTAAGGGTGCCAATGACCCCTAACCTCAGGGGGTAAAATTGCAGTTTACTCTTGATATTATTATATCACCTGACCCACGGTGTAAATTGGCATGATGCCAGTCTAGAACAGAGTGGACCTTAGCTCTTTCAATAAGATCACTAGGATACCTATAATGTATAGATATACAATAAATATCCATATTACACCAAGAACAGTTTTGAGTGTAGTTCAGAATTTGTATAAAAATGGAAGGAGAAGAAACACGACTCACCAGTGACTAGCCACTCCCGGGTACTTACAAGATAAGTATATAAGAATCGCGTGACTGCAGAAGCACACCAATTAACTTAAACCAAAAACCCAAGTAACATAAAACCTTAAATACAAGTAACATAACCCTAAACCGTGAACCTTAAACCCTCAATCATATATAGAAGGATTTTAAAACGAGAAGCAAGAACCTCTCAAATAGTGTAAAATCTCCATCAACTATTGTTGGAACTTGACACATGGGATTTATCACTGCATAAAACAAGATCAATGAACATACTTATTTGTTGTTAGTAATTATTTTGTTCATACATATTAAACTAAACAAACATTTATATTCAGGGGTGTGTTGCTCGCCCTTCAAGATATTAATGGTGATTTCCTCAAAATCTATCCCATTCATCCTTCATATAACACACAAGAAACAAACACTCACATTAGAAAAGATTCAACATATATAGTTTCTAAATAATACATCGATCAATAATAGAAAGAAAAAACATATGGATGATGATAATTTAATTACTTGCAGAAGATGAGAATTGCACGAGAAGGTTGGGACATTCGATCACAATATACTTTCAGCGTCATTTTTCTTTCAGGAATCTGATCAAACTTCAAGTCTTTTGAGTTTTTAGTGTGGAGATGAACAAGGGCATCTGGTTTGCTTATATATGCCAAGATATATGATCACATGGTTTTTTTTAATGTAAACACATCGAATATCATATCTTTCTATCATGGTCCTCATTAATCCACGCATCACACCTTCTAGACTTGTACTAATTATTGCACTTTTCCCCTGACCCACCAGTTTTTGTGTGTGTGTATGTGAACTCCGAGTGGTATTTTTTTATAATGTGTGTATTTTTTTTTTTGGAAGGATACTTTCTCTGTACAAGACCGATTGGCCTCCGGGGTCATGTCAAAGACATTTCCCCGTCAGCCCCGCTCTTCCGGACGCGATATTCGATCGGGCCCCGGCCGGCGCGCAAGCTGACTTCCGCCCGGAAACCATACTGCCCCCACACGAGAGAATCGTTGGGGTAACAGCTGGGTAAAACCGGGTTGTCCTCAATACCGCACCATGCTTCGATAGGATACGATCCATCATTGGGACGTCCCCCCCTAAGACCACAAGTGGGAGTCGAACCGGCGACCTCCAAGGAGGAAGCCGGCCAACTTAACCCCATGGGAATTACCCACTGGGCCACGAGGAGGGGATCTTTATAATGTGTGTATAGCTAGTTTTTTTTTTTTTTTTTTTTGAAAGGAGAACTTCATTAAAAAATCATCAACCCGAAACCGGGACGGCACCAACCAACAAAACCAATTACATATTTACAAATTTACACAAGTCCCGAACCCGAACCCGATGTTTGAACCAAAAATAACTAACCGACCTAACATCACTAAAGACCTCTTCAACATTACACCTCTTACCATTAAACCTAAGATTGTTCCTGGCTTTCCATAAGAACCAACAAACCGCCACGACTATTCCCTGCAAAGCCATCCTTTCCGGCTTCCCTCTACTGCCTTGCTCATGAATTTCCAATAAGTCTCGAAAAGAAAAGATGTAAAAATTCATAACCCAACACCACAAACTAATTTTCTCCCATACACAAACTAATGTGTATAGCTAGTCGGACTCCCAGCTTTAAGTGGCTTTCAGACAGTACTGGTTCAGTTTGTTAAGATACCGATGTGATAGCGACACTTGGTATAGCAATCGACATGTTTTTTATATGTTGAAACTAATCTTGTCGATACTCAAAAGTTGGAGGTTGCTAAATGGTTTAGTTTATTTTAATAAGAAGATTTAAGATTTATATTAGCTTTATTTTATTATTATTTGGTTTCCTAATTCCAGCCTAGTGTGATTTTTGGGCATTAAGGTTTGTTTAGGCTATACGGTACGGGGGACGTCCCCGTCCCGTCGAGCCCCGACGTCGCCCCTCCACACCATTTCCGCTGGCCTGTCGACGTCGTCACCGTCGGCCCCTAGACGTTCAAGTCGTGCCTCATTCTCTCTCTCTCTTCTTCTTTATACACACACATATACAAACATACATACACACACACACACACACACACATATATATATAGGGGAGGGTTTAAATAAGAACGCTAAATATTGTGAGAACCGTGCGAACCGTGAGAACAAATGAAAAAACGCGAGAACTTGGTCAAAAACGAATCAAATTCAAATTTTTTCTACACTTATCATTATTATTCGAATACAATGTTTGAAATTTAATTTACACGTTTAAATTTACGTGAATTCGTTAATAAAGAAAATTTACACATGTGTAAGTTTGCCATTTACACATGTGTAAATCTGTTATATTTACACATATGTAAAAAAATCTAAAAAGAGTGATTTTGAAAGAAGAAATGAATTATTTGATGTTGTAAATTATTTTTTTGATGTTGTATCTTAATTACAATGAGGTTTGTATTAAAAAATTGGTTTTTTCATTCGTTCTCACGGTTCTCGCAATATTTAGCGTTCTCAAGATAACCCTCATATATATATATATATGGGAGGGTTTAAATGAGAACGCTAAATATTGTGAGAACCGTGAGAACAAATGAAAAAACCACGAGAACTTTGTCAAAAACAATTCAAATTCAAAATTTTTTTCTACACTTATCATTATTATTCGAATACAATGTTAGAAATTTAATTTACACGTTTAAATTTACGTGAATTCGTAAATAAAGAAAGTTTACACATGTGTAAGTTTGCCATTTACACATGTGTAAATCTGTTATATTTACACATGTGTAAAAAATCTAAAAATAGTGATTTTGAAAGGAGAAATGCATGATTTGATGTTGTAAATTCTTTTTTTGATGTTGTATCATAATTACAATGAGTTTTGTATTAAAAAAATGGTTTTGATTGGTTTTTTCATTCGTTCTCACGGTTCTCGCAATATTTAGCGTTCTCAATATAACCCTCCCCTATATATATATATATAGGGAGGGGGCTCATGCGAGAACTCCATTTATTGTGAGAACCATGAGAACCAATGTGAACACAACCTGAAATAGCTAAAAAAACCTAAAAAAAACTAACCCCCACCCCCCCCCCCCCCCAAAAAAAAAAAACCTAACCCCCCCCCCCCCCAAGCTAAATGCTAAAAACTAAAACCCCCAAAAAACCTAAAAAAAACCTAACCCCCCACCCCCCCCCCCCCCAAAAAAAAAAAAACCTAAACCCCCCTCCCCCACCCCCCAAAAACCTAAACCCCCACCCCCCAAGCTAAAATGCTAAAAACTAAACCACCAAAAAAAAATAAAAAAAAATTTACTTTTTTTTTATTTTTTTAATATTTTTTATGTTAAAATCGCTACTTTTCGAATCAAAAAAAAAAAAAATTAAAATTTTTTTTTTTTTTGCTTCGAAAAGTAGCGATTTTAACATAAAAAATATTAAATCAAAAAAAAATTTGTGATTTTTAGCTATTTTTAGGCATTTTTTGTTGTGTTCACATTGGTTCTCGCAATAAGAGGTGGTTCTCACATGATCTTCTCCCTATATATATATATATATATATATAGGGGACCGCTAGAATGAGAACCACCTCGAGTTATGAGAACCGCGAGAACTACTTGATCCGGGGCGAGGTGGACCAAATTTTTTTTTTAAAAACGTAGATGTATGTATAGGGGACACATTCGTAAAAAAAAATTTTAAAAAAGACGTCGTGTGGGTAGTTTTTTACACCACAAAGTTGTGGTTTACGAGTTCCGTAAATTTACGGAACTCGTAAACCACAACTTTGTGGTGTAAAAAACTACCCACACGGCGTCTTTTTTTTTTTAAAAAAAAATTTAAGAATGTGTTATAATACATGAATCTACGTTTTTGAAAAAAAAAATTTGGTCCACCTCGCCCCGTACGGTGTGGTTCTCGCGGTTCTCATAACTCGAGGTGGTTCTCATTCTAGCGGTCCCATATATATATATATATATAGGGAGCCGCTAGAATAAGAACCACCTCCAGTTATGAGAACCATGAGAACCACTCTCCACCAATCATAATCAGCCAACAAAAAGGGTAGTTTGCTCATTTACCCTAAATGTCTAATCTCACCCCTCTCTCTTCATTTAATTCACATCCTCTCACCTCTCTCCTCTCTCCTTTATTTAAAGTTGCAGATTTATATCCTCTCTTATTTCATACTCTCTCTCTTCATTTTCATTTTTTGAAACACTTTCTCTCTCTTTTATCCTCTGATGAAGATGAAGATCATCATCTCCATCATCTTCAGGGTTATGAACACCACCATCATCATCGACAGCTTATGAACACCACCGGCATCGTCTCCGGCATCTTCATGGCCGTCACCCACACCCCCCGCCTGGAACTCCTCCTACCTTTCTCACACTCAGAACCCCACTCTCTCTCCAACACACTTTGTCTTGTCCGATTTTACAGTTGATCGGAGCCGGGTACCGGCGAATATCGATGACGGCCGGTGCCGGTGAGATGATTGGGTGTTTTAGCTAAAAATGATGGGTTTTCTTTACTAAATTGGTAAGAATTTAAGCCTTTGATTTTCTGGTGGGTTTTGATTATTTTTGGTGGGTTTGATGATTTTGGTGGGTTTGTAAAAATCTGGTGGGTTTTGATTTTTTTGGTGGTGTGGCAGTGGGTGCGGTGGTGTTGGAGGCGGTGGCGGGTGGCGTTGGGGATGGTGGGTGGGTGGAGAGGGCCGGCGGCGGTGGCTGATGTTCATGTTGAATCTGTGGGTTTTGATTTGTGATATTTAAATCTGTGGGTTTTGATTTGTGATATTTAAATCTGGGTTTGAATGATGTTTATTGGGACCTTTTTTGATCCTGTTGAATCTGCGTTTGAATGATATTCTGTTTTTTGAATGATGTTCATGTTGAATCTGGGTTTGAATGTTGTTCATGTTGATCTGTGGGTTTTGATTTGTGATATTTAAATCTGTGGGTTTTGATACGATCGACGGGGTGGCGATGATGTAAAAAAAACCCGTAGATTTTGATGACGATGGCGCGGCAAGGACGGCGGAGGGTAGGGTTTTTGATCCTGCAACCCCACTTTTGCAGCCTCTTGATTATCGGATAATCTGAGCCAAACCCCGTATTTTTCTTCGAGATACCCTTTGTTTTTTATGTTTGTTGGGTTTTTATATTTTTTTTTTAGGCGTCGATGATGATAACAATATATCTGAGACACCTCCCGAGTTTTACGTAAAACGTTTTACGTAAAACGTAAATCGTAAAAAGTTTTACGTTTTACGTAAAACGTAAAAAGTAAAAAGTTCTACGTAAAACGTAAAACGTAAATTTTTTTTTACTAAAACGAAAAAAAACGTTAACGTAAAAACATTAAAGTAAAAAACCCGGTGCGTAAAATGTAAAAACGTAAAAACGTTAACGTAAAAAACCGGCGCGTAAAACGTAAAGGGTTTTACGTAAAATGTAAAAAGGTTTTTACGTAAAACGTAAAAGGTTTTTCGTAAAACGTAAAAAGTTTTAGGTAAAACGTAAACGTAAAAATGTTAACGTAAAAAACAGGCGCGTAAAACGTAAAAAAACATTAACGTAAAAAACCGGCGCGTAAAACGTAAAAAAACGTTAACGTAAAAAACCGGCGCGTAAAACGTAAAAAGTGTTACGTAAAAAGTAAAAAGTGTTACGTGAAAAAATCGGCGCGTAAAACGTTAAAAGTGTTACGTGAAAAATTCGGCGCGTAAAACGTAAATCCTAAAAAGTGTTAACGTAAAACGTAAAAAGTAAAAAGTAAAAAGTTTTTGTAAAACGTAAATCGTAAAAAGTGTTAACGTAAAACGTAAAAAGTAAAAATTTCTAGGTAAAACGTTAAACGTAAAAAAACGCTCGTAAAAAAATTGCTCGTAAAAAAACGGGGCGTAAAAAAACAGGGCGTAAAAAGTTTTACGCAAAACGTAAAAAGTTTTTACGTAAAAATTTCATGTAAAACGTAAAACATAAAAATTTTACGTAAAACGTAAATTTTTTAACATAAAAAGTAAAACGTAAAAAGTTTTACGTAAAATATTTTGTTTGTTGGGTTTTTTTTAGGCATCGATGATGAAAACAATATATCCGAGACGCTTCACCGAGTTTGCGATTTCTGGGTGCGTTCGTGTTTGCCTAAAAAAGTTTTTGTAAAAAAAAAAATAAACCGTAAACTTTTTGACGTAAACCGTAAACTTTTTAACGTAAAAAGTAAAAAGTTTTAGGTGAAACGTAAATTTTTTTTACTAAAACGTATTTTTTTTTTACTAAAACGTAAAAACCGGGGGCGTAAAACGTAAAAAACCGGGGGGGGGGGGGGGGGGCGTAAAACGTAAATGTAAAAAACGTTAACGTAAAAAACCGGGGCGTAAAACGTAAAAAACCGACGCGTAAACGTAAAAAACCGACGCGTAAAACGTAAAAAACCGACGCGTAAAACGTAAAAAAACGGGGCGTAAAACGTAAAAAACCGACGCGTAAGACGTAAAAAACCGACGCGTAAAACGTAAAAAACCGACACGTAAGACGTAAAAAACCGACGCGTAAAACGTAAAAAAACGGGGCGTAAAACGGGACGGCTAAAACGGGACGGCAGAAAACGGGACGGCTAAAACGGGACGGCAAAAAACGGGTCGGCAAAAAACGGAACCGCTAAAACGGGACGGCAAAAAACGTAAAACGTAAAAATTTTAACGTAAAACGTAAAAAGTAAAAAGTTTTAACGTAAAAATTTTAACTTAAAACGTAAAAATTTTAACGTAAAACTTAAAATGTAAAAAGTCTAAAAAGGTTAACGTAAAACGTAAAAAGTGCAAAAACGGCGCGTAAAACCGGGAATAAAAAACCGCACTTAAAAACCCGGTCGCAAAAAAACGGCATGAAAAAACGCGGCGTAGAAAAACGGCGCGTAAAACGAGCCGTATAAACGGCGCGTAAAAACGGGACATAAAAACGGGACGTAAAAAATGGGGCGCAAAAAACAGGACGGCTTGTATAAAATGTGACGTGAAAAACGGCGCGGAAAAAAACGGGACGGCTTGTAAAAAAACGGGACGGCAAAAAACAGGACGACTTGTAAAAAAACGTGACACTAAAAACGGCGCGGCAAAAAACGTGACGTAAATAATGGGGCGAAAAAAACGGGACGTAAAAAATGGGGCGCAAAAAACGGGACGGCTTGTAAAAAACGTGACGTAAAAAACGGCGCGGCAAAAAACGGGACGGCTAAAACGGGATGGCAAAAAACGGGACGGCAAAAAACGGGACGGCTAAAACGGGACGACAAAAAACGGGATGGCTTGTAAAAAAACGTGACGCTAAAACGGGACGGCTTGTAAAAAACGTGACGTAAAAAAACGGCGCGGCAAAAAACGGCGCCTAAAAACGGCACTTAAAAACTACGGTCGCAAAATCGCCGTGAAAAAACGGAGCGTAAAACGGGTCGTAAAAAAAAGCGCGTAAAAAACGGGTGGTAAAAAAACGCGCATAAATTTTTTTTTTATAAAAAATCTGATTTTCAAAATTTTTGTTTAATAAAGAAATCTTTTTAAAAAATAAAAAGTAATATAATAAAACTAAAAAGTAATATAATAAAACAAAAAGTAATTAAAAAATAATAAAGTGAAAAAGACAAAAAATAGTTATTTTACCAATCTACCATTTTTGATTAAAATATAAAAGACATAATAAGACAAATTTTATTTAATATTAGTTTTTATTACTTTTAATCTCATCAATCCATCAAGTTGATCTAAAGGCTATAAAGTGGTTCTCATGGTTCTCATAACTGGAGGTGGTTCTCATTTTAGCGATCCCCTATATATATATATATGCAAAATAAGTCCTCTGTTTTTTAAGATGAGGAACAGATGAGAAAATTGAATCTAGAGTGCTTTGATTTCCGCCTGTTAGGATCAAATTCGATAGCGAAGATCGAACAGAATTGCTGATTTGAGCTGGAATGAAAGGATTGATGGTGTTTTCTTGCATGATTTTTGGATAATATGAAAACAAAGGAAGATAGGGTGCTCTGTTTTGGCTTTGAAGTTATTGATGGAGGAGAAGAGTTAAGAGTTGAATGATGATTTAGGAGCCTGGATTTGTTTTGGTATTTAAAAAAATGTGTGTGTGTGTGTGTGGGGGGGGGGGGGGGGCATTCTCCATTTCCTTTGGTTCATCCTTGGAGGGGCATCCTCCTTGGATGTTGACGTGACGATGACGTGAAGGGGCATCCTCCAAGGACTTGTCTCCTCCACACTGAGAAGCCTTAGTATAAAGAGGAATTATAGTTTAGGTTTATGTACCTTCAGTATGTTTGTATCGGATTGCAATGAATACCCTTTAACTTCAATAATTACAGTCACAATCCTTTATTTACAAAACTCATTACACCATACGTCCTTTAACACTAATCTAGTTAAAATTTGGGAAATTGACCTCTAATAATCTCACCTAGACCTTATTGGCCATTAATAATCTCACCTCAGAATATTCCTCCCACCAGTCCCACATTTTACCTATTTTTCTTACAATGGTCCCCCGTCAAATACACTTAACGGAGTTAAGCTTTTTTCCAAAACATATTTTTTAGGGCTTTTGATTAAAACGACGATACGAGTCCATTGATGTAAAATTTGCCTCAAACGGTGCTCAAACGATGAAAACGACACTTCAATTCGGGTGTTTAAATTTTCAATTAACCAAAATCAAGTCACTTGGAGCACCGTTTCGAGACAAGTTTTACACCAATGGACTCGTATCGTCGTTCTGATCAAAAGCCCTAAAAATTTGTTTGTAATTTGGAAAAAAGCGTAACTCCGTTAAGTTTTTTTAACGGGGGACAATTGTAGGAAAAATAGGTGAAAGGTGGGACTGGTGGGGGGAATATTCTGAGGTGGAATTATTAATGGCCAATAAGGTATAGGTGAGATTATTACATGACATATGCTCTGCACATGAGGGTAGATTAGTAATTTTCCTTATTTGTTTACAAAATTATAAAACCTTATCTCTTCTTCCACTCTCTTGTCCCCCCCCCCCCCCTCTTATCTCTCTCTATCTCTCTACAGATCTGTGATTTGGTGTTTGGGTCAGATTTGAACGATCTGAGATTTGGTGGGTGGGTCAGATGTGGGCGGACTTGTGGTTAGACAGCGGCAATGGTGGTTTCTCCTAAATGGCTCGAACGGGCGTGGTCCTTAGGGTTTATCTTTCTCCCAAATTACACCTATTCAATAAAGACAACAATGGCAGAAGTAGGTGGGTTTAAGTTTCAGACATACACCACCATGACCAAAGAGAGATGGTGGTAATGATTGTTGGTGATGGTTTGGCATTGGAGGTTTGTATACAATAACGATGGCCATGGTTTAAAATTGGAGGTAATCTATTCATGTAGCATATTTAATAGTGATTCACATGCAGAATTTTGTTTTTTAAGTAGATTGAATTTTTTAGTTTCGGTCAATTAATTTTTTTTGTTTAAGTCAATTAAGTTTTTTGTAGTTTTTCTCGATCATTTTTTTGTAGTTTCAGTCAACCTAGTTTGTGGTTTCAGTCGAGATTAGATTTTTTGTAGTTTCAGTCGACCAAATTCTGTAGTTCCTAATGATTGAATCTTGTGTTTAAGTAGATTGATTTTTTTTGTAGCTTATGTCGGTTGAATCTTGTTATTTAAGTCGACTGGAGGGTTGGGTTGCTACACAGGTGGTGGGTGGTGATGGTGGCTGGTTGGTTGTTAGTGGTGGCAGTGGTGGTGCACGGTAGTGGTTGTGGTGGTGAACCTTGCTGGAAACGGTGGTGGTGGCAGCTCTCATAGTGATGGTAAGGATGGGGATTGGTTGGGGGAGAAAGAGAGGGGAGAGGGAGATCTGAAACAAACAGATGTGTTTTGTTTATTTGTTTAATTTAAATATATTAGTAAAATTACTAATTTACCCTCATGTGCAAGGCACATATTATATTTAACTAAAAAATTTAACCAGGTTAGGGCAAAGGACCTAAGGTGTAACGAGTTTTACAAATAAAGGATTGTAACTATAATTATTGAAGTTAAAAGTTATCCATTGCAATCCGATACAAACATAAAGGACCAAAAGTGTAATTTACCCTAATAAAAAAGTTTTTACTTGTTAGGCCATGTTTGGGATTGAGTTTGGAAAACTTTTTTAAAAAAAAATCAATAAGTCATAATGGAGTGATTTATTGACTTTTCCCCGCACATACACTCACAATGCCAAACATTTTTTAACTTTTTAAAAATCAATAAACTAATAAGTAACTAAAATAAGTAATCTTAAACACCATCTTAAATTTTGATTTTATTAAAGAAAGCTTGATTTTTAACAATTGGTATCAGAACCTATTTGTCATCGGCAATCAAATAGAAACACTGTGAAGTTAATTCCGAAGGGTGGATACACAAAAGTCGGATCACAACTAACTATAACTGTTGGGTACTAAAGTCAAAAGATTGTAATTTTAAATTCAATAAAATAATTTGATTGTGTGGGTCTTTAAAGAAGGTAGTAGAATATTTGAAAAAAAAAAGATTTTATTGTTTATGTTGGTGTGGCGTCGAACAAATAAAGAAGCAAGGCAAAGATTTACTTTTGTTTGATAAAGAAAAATGAGTTACGAATTTAAAAAAAGGTGCTACACCTGGAACCATCCAAAGTGTAGGGTGAAACTTTTTTTAATGAAAACGTTATAGCCAAATTAGAATGAGGTGAACCAAAAAGGAATTGTGTGTCACCCAACTAAGTTAATAGGTACTCATTTGAACCCTCCACTATATCGGTATTTGTATAATATACAAAGAGGGACGAAAATGATACATAGGGAAGCTACTACCATACGGGGATACGAACCAAGAGGCTGCTGGACGATTTTTAGAGAGAGGCTATACGGATCAAATCTAAAAGGTTAAAAGATCAAGAATCGAGTCAATAGGGAAACGAGTTATTGTTCGGTTTGTTTTACTTTGTGTTTCAAACTTGATACTATGTGAAAGGATGTAAAGATTGATTGTATTTCATTATACAAAAGTCACAATATATACAAAGAGATAGATATACACCAAATTGGGAGAGATTGTCTCCTTGATAAAAGGAAAGTAATAAACAATAGTTGACTAAATACAAAAGTTGAAAAACTTGATTTTGGCGCTACTTAGGATTGCCGCCTATTACCCCCCGTCAATCGAGACGGTAGCGGACCAACACAAAGCATCATACGGAAGCGTTCAAAGAGTGGTCGTGGAAGGCTCTTTGTAAAGATGTCGGCTACCTGAAGCACGGTAGGAACAAATTTTGTATGGAGACGTCCGGCGGCTACTAATTCACGAACAAAGTGGTAGTCTATGTCAATGTGTTTGGCCCGTTTATGTGATACCGGATTTTGGCTTAAAAAGATAGCACTCTTGTTGTCGCATAGAAGCGTAGGACGATCCGGTGGAAGAGCGTGTAACTCTCGTAGAAGATGCGTGAGCCAAATAATCTCGGCCGCCGTGTTAGCCATGACACGATATTCTGATTCACAACTTGATCGTGCTACAGTTGGTTGCTTCTTTGCACTCCACGAGACCAAGTTTCCGCCTAAATAAATCGAGTAGCCATATGTTGAGCGTCTAGTTTCTATGCATCGAGCCCAATCCGCATCCGAGTAACCCACTAAGGTTGTTTTGGTTGGTTTGCTGAATGAGAGACCAAAGGATAAGGTGCCTTTAACATATCTCATAATCCTTTTTACGAGCTGGAAATGTGTAGTGATGGGTTTTTGAAGAAATTGGCTTGCTTGGTTGACGGCGTACGAGAGGTCGGGTCGAGTGATAGTAAGATATTGGAGTGCACCCACTAAAGAACGATAAAGTGTTGGATCATGAAAGTCGGTACCGTTGTTGGTGAATGTGTCGGATGTGTTGAGTGGAGTGGCAACCGGCTTTGAGTCTAGGAGGCCCGCTCGAGATAGAATGCCGTAAGCATATTTTGCTTGACTTAGAAATAGCTCGGAAGGAGTGGTGATGACCTCAAGACCTAGGAAATAACTTAATGAGCCAAGATCTTTGATTTTGAATTCGTTGTGTAGACTTATCGTGAAGTTGTTAATCACTTTGGAGTCATTTCCGGTGATGATAATGTCGTCTACATAGACGAGTAAATAGACAAGAGAGGTATCGGTTTTGTAGACAAAAAGGGATGGGTCAGCTCGACTGCATGTAAAGCCTATGTTGAGAAGAAAAGCACTTAGTCTTTGGAACCAAGCGCGTGGTGCTTGTTTAAGACCATATAGGGCCCTTTTGAGTTTGCAAACATGATTCGGGAAGGTCGAGTTTACAAAACCCGGTGGTTGTTCCATATAGACGGTTTCGGAAAGGTGACCGTTTAAGAAAGCATTATTTACGTCTAGTTGACGTAGAGGCCACTTGTAGATAGTAGCAAGACTGAGAACGACCCGAATTGTAGAGGCTTTGACAACCGGACTAAATGTGTGGGAAAAATCAAGGCCGGGAATTTGTGTAAACCCTTGAGCAACTAAGCGCGCTTTGTAGCGGTCAAGGGTACCATTGGCTTTGTATTTGATCTGGTATATCCATTTGGAACCCACGACGTTTGAGTGAACCGGTCGCTGAACAAGATCCCATGTATCGTTGTTCCGAAGAGCCGTTAGTTCTTCATCCATTGCGGTGACCCACTTTGGATTTTTGAGAGCCGTTTTTATTCCTTTTGGAACATGTGAGGTGAAGAGAGCATGGTGAATATTGCTAGAAGAAAATTCAGCAAGGTCCGCATAGTGCCTTGGTTTAAAAATTCCCGCTTTTGAATGTGTTTGCATAGGATGAAAAGATGGTGCAGGTTGCATGGGTGAGGAAGGGTGAGTTGAGGTTGGCATGGAATTTAGTGATGAGGGAGGAATAGGTGGTGTAGGTACTGTTGGGGTGGGGTTATTTGTGTGTAGGTCAGTAGGTGTGGTAGGAGTAGAATGGTCTTGAGTTGGTGTAATATTTCGTGGGGTGACAAGTGGGGTAGGGAAGGTTTGGTTGATTATGGATGGGCAAATGGGACAAGAAGAATGAGAATGTATTGGGCTAGATTTAGAGTGTGCGCTGGTCAATGTGGATGGGTTTGGAGGAGATGGAGATGGTTCGATGGTGGGAGATGGGAGTTGATATTCAAAATTTGAGAGTGGTAAATGAGTTTCATCTACTGTGGAAATATTTCCAGTAAAAGGAAACGTGTCTTCATCAAATTTGGCATGCCGGGTTATGTAGACACGTGATGTGGTAGGGTCTAAACATCGATAACCCTTGTGTTTTGGGCTATAACCGATAAAGATACACGGTGCACTTTGTGGTGAAAGTTTGTGTTTGGTGTAGTCACGAAGATAAGGGAAAACACGACAACCGAAAATTTTGAAGTTAGAATA
This sequence comes from Helianthus tuberosus, assembly GCA_030545235.1. Classification (NCBI taxonomy): domain Eukaryota; kingdom Viridiplantae; phylum Streptophyta; class Magnoliopsida; order Asterales; family Asteraceae; genus Helianthus; species Helianthus tuberosus. The sequence goes on from CM060391.1 coordinate 14,952,399, forward strand.
TGACGGAGGTTGATGAAATAAAGTTTCAAATGGAGATTTATTTTCAAGAAGAGGTGTTGGTAAACGATTTATAATATATGTGGCCCAAGTAAAAACATCAAACCAAAAATGCACGGGTGCATGTGCGTTGAACATCATAGCTAACCCGGTTTCGGTTATGTGACGGTGCTTTCGTTCAGCACGCCCATTTTGTTGGGGTGTGTGGGGACATGATAACCGATGTTGAATACCCCGTTGATTAAAAAGTTGTTGGACCCGATTGTTAGCAAATTCTGTTCCACCGTCACTTTGGAAAACTTTTACGGTGCATGAAAACTGATTCTGAACAAAATTTAAAAACGTAATGAGTATGTTGTAGAATTCGGACTTGGCTTTAAGAGGGTAAAACCAAGTGAATCTTGAATGGTCGTCTACAAATGCAACATAATATAAATAACCGTCTGTAGATACTATGGGTGCGGGTCCCCAAAGATCACAATGTATTAAGTCTAAAACATGTTGAGATCGTTTAGAATTTTCAACAAACGGCAACCGATGTGCTTTAGATAATTGACATGATGAACATAATCCGGGTTTAGGTAATAATGATGTAACAAAAACATGACCACGTTTATTCAATAAGGAAACAATTTCAAACGAGACATGTCCTAATCTACTATGCCACTTATTGAACGAAGCACGAAGATGAGAAGCGGTAAGAGCCGCGACAAGAGACTTGTGGCCTTGAGAGAGGACATAAAAACCATTTTCACATGTGCCTCTAGCGAGAACCACTTTGGTTTTTCGATCCTGAACGTGAAAAAAATCGTTAGAGAACAAAACATCAACGGGCGAGTCGTTAGTTAACCTGCTTATGGAAATCAGATTTTTTGTGATATTGGGAACAACGAGCACATTTTTTAAAGGTAAATTATTATTAGTTTTGGTTTTCCCGATCCGGGTAACGGGTAACGTTTGACCGTTTCCAAAGGTGACAAAAGTATTACCAGAGTCGGCAAAAGATTCATCTAGGCTTTCTGAAGTGCGAAGCATATGGGTTGTGGCACCGGAGTCGGCGGTCCAATCGGGCGTAGTTTGAGCGATGTTGCACTGAGCCTGAAAGGCTTGTACAAGGTGTGCATCTAAAGGGACGACATGTTGAGCATATGTGGCTAAGTCCGGACACGAACTCGCATAGTGCCCATCGTTTCTACATAGTTGGCAATGAGGCGGACGTTTAGAGGATGTGAAGTGACCACGGTTGGACGGAGAACCATGGTTGGATGTAAAACGACCACGATTAGCGTAGTAATTTTTAGTGTTGGTGTTTGGTTTTTTAGAGTGGGCGGAGAAAGCAGCCTGGGGCGGTTGACTTTCATTCAGTGTTTGAAGAAAAAGTTCATGATTCTTTGCATGTGCAAGCAGATCGCGAAAAGACGGTGGCGGGTTCACGGTTCTTTGAGTGGTAGAAAAAACTTCAAATGAGGGACCGAGACCATAGAGAAACCAATGACGTTTATCATCATCGGAGACTGGATGGCCAATAGCGCGAGTTGGTTACACATCGAACGGAATTTCCGTCCAAAATCGGAGACTGTTGTGGTACCTTTCTGCAATTGGCGGAGAGAGTCACGAAGTGTATGCATTCTCTCAAGAGAGTTGTGACTATACGCCCTTTCAAGAGCTTGCCAAACTTGACGAGCCGTTGTGAGACCAATAGTTTCCGCCATAGCTTCCTCGATGAACGAGGACTGTAGTAGCAAAAGGACACAATGGTCTGCCTCTTGCCAAACAATGAAATCTGGGTTGGGAGATTCTTTCCCTTCGGCGGCGATGGTTGCCGCAGGTGCGGCGGCTGTGCCATCAACATGGTTGAGAAGACTGAGATATGAGAGAAGAGGGTACACTTGATTTTTCCAGAATAGATAGTTTGTGGATGAGAGTTTGAGGGTGATTAGGTGAAAGAGAGTGTGGAGAGGAGGGGTGGATGTCGAATCAGAAGAAGAAGAGGAACCAGCCATGATTTGTCTAGCAGAAGGAAAAAGGTTTTTTTTTTTTTTTTTTGGGATCTTAGGCTGATACCATGAAAGGATGTAAAGATTGATTGTATTTCATTATACAAAAGTCACAATATATACACAGAGATATACACCAAATTGGGAGAGATTGTCTCCTTGATAAAAGGAAAGTAATAAACAATAGTTGACTAAATACAAAAGTTGAAAAACTTGATTTTGGCGCTACTTAGGATTGCTGCCTATTACTATGATTGTTTAAAAATTGTTTCGTGTTCTCCATTATGATCATTGGCTAGTTCGTTTATCTACCCGGTTTGTGATTATTATTCGTTGTTAATTGGTAATTACTCGATATTTGGTAATTTATTGATTGAATTAATATCAAAGTAAAAGACCTAATAATATTTGACTAGATGTGTGTGTGCAATTTATTCTAATTTATTGTCATACTATTGTTCCTCGTGTGTCTTTGTGAATGTCTTTTATGCATAGATGTGTGTTAGGTTACTGTCACACCCCAACCGATGGCAGAAACATCGGGGCGAGACGAACAAATCACTCAAAGCATCATAATGTTATTTGTTTCAATAAAGATTAATCAGAATTTCACAATGATAACTAAATTGTTTTACAACCAAAGCATAACCAAAATTGTATCAAAATATCATCAAATTCGACATGTTCAAATCATTGTTTATCTAAGATGAGTTTCTAAGGTCATCCTAGCTTGATTTCTTGTTTTCCTTCGCTTATCAACCTGCAACATGTATTAAAATAAAATCAACAATAATGTTGGCGGGTATACAAGTTTAATACATAGCATATATAGTTTAAAGCTCGTGTCCAACATGATAACATATTACAAGTTTCAACATGCTAGCTAGCGTAATCAATATGTTAACCTAAGTTTCCAACGCGTTAATCTTGCATGTCCCAAAAGAATAGCGGGAGGTTAACATGTTTGACTCGACAATGTCACACCCTGACTTTTGCGGAAGCGTATGATGTGTGACTTGCTCAATATCATTGCATTCAATTATAACAAACAACTATATGATTAAAATACGATGTTCATCCATTCATAAGTTTTTAAAAATATTACAAACACAAGTTGTTCAGTACCAACCAACATACTTCATGTTTAACTTATAAACCATTCAAGTACCAAGTTCGATAAGGACTTTTTAAACAAAAGACATACATAAATCAAGGCTTTGATTCGTATGTCATATCTAAGATAAGACATCCAAATCAAACCCTTTCAAAAGTTGGATGACATCGAACTTGAATACACTTCTTGAAACTTTCAAACACCGCCAGATCCATTAGTTTCCTGAAATACATGTAGTTTGAAAACATCAACAAAAGTTGAGCGAGTTCATGTGTTTTTGTATGTGTCCACGAATAATCTTGTAAACATTTGTAAGTATTCCTTTGTAATCCGGTATGAAAACGGCTATGAACGGATCAATTAATGATTTGCAAGGTCATTAATATGTGTGCAATGGTGTAGGAAGGCTCAAACCTAGCGGATTTCGTACCAGGCCACCCATCTGGAACGACATAGTCACCACATGGGCCAACTCGCGGACCCATGGGTGGGGCTCGCAACACCCAAATAGATCTATCACTCATGCCCCACGGTCTTCATACGAAGATTAATGGTCTTAAGTTAACACCTACCCATTCACATGATCTAACAGTTCATTCCTTAGCAAACCATACCATTTGTAAACGTTTGAAACATTTGAAACATGTATTTCACCCCCGAAGTTATAAAATTGAAAACAGTTAAAAGAAAAGGGGGACATGAACTCACTAGTTTGCGTCCTGCAGTCACGTATACTCAAAGATCTTTTCCTTGTGTCGTACCACTACCTACACACGTGTTATGTTTAATTAGACGATTAGGTCGTGTAATGATTCTTAGTCTTATTCGTTAAGACTTATTTTGGAATTTGTGTGCTTTGAGTTAAACGTTGGATATATATTATATAATTCCCAATTATATAATTATTAGTTAAAATAATTATTTTGACTTAAACTATTTTTATTCATTTATTTGAAATATTGTCAAAACAATGTATTTTTAACTTGGTTTATTATGTATTTCCACATATGTATTTTCCCGAGTATGGGTATACTTGTACTTGTGTATTTTCATACTTGTGTATTTTCATACTTGTATATTTTGCCAAGTATTGGTGGTGTATTCTGGTGTATATTTGTACGTATAGGAATACGTACTTTCTTGTATTTATTAAGTATTTTATACTTAATTTATGTATAATTTTCCAGAATATTATTTTTAAATAACTAAAAATCACCACTTTATATTTTCAAAATATACGTATTTTGAGAGAATTTTTGTAGAAAAATATCTATAAATTTTTTCTTGGAAAAAATAAGTATACTTCCAAATATATCTTAAAAATAATATATTTTTAAGAATAAACTTAGAAAAATATATATAATTTTAGTTTTCATCAAAATAATATATTTTTAAATTGTTTAAGAAATATATATTTTTCTCTACCCAAAAATAATATATTTTCTACTTGACAAAATATGATATATTTTGTAATGGGTATAAAAATTATATTTTACCGTTTCTTTGGTTTCAAAAATACCGTTTGTCATACTTTTCGAGTTACGAATTTATTTCTGAAATATATATATATAAATATAGTCCAAAGTCCTTGTCCGGTTTGTCCAATATTCGGGTATAAATTATATATTTGTTTTCTTGGCATTTTGGTACTATTTTCATGTTACAATTTTTAGTATTTGGTGTGATGTATTATTTTCAAGGTTCCTAGTTTAATATAATTAATACAAACAATATACAAGTAACACATAATTTGTGACATCTAAATATATATATTTTCCTAAATATATACTTAGTGATTTTTATTATCAAAAATCAACCTCCAATATTTGTAATTTTTGTAAAAATAAATTATGGCAAATTTTTATATTAAAATCAAGATCAAAATTTACTTTTAAACATTTGTTTAAAAATATTTTTCTAAGTATTTAATTTCTACAAATAATTTGCCATAGTTTCCCTTAAAAATGGAGGTTTCCATGCTTAAAAGCATATCATTTTCTTTTAAAAACTCATCAACAATTTACACAAGACTTACCATGAGCCATAATATGCATTTTAACATGTCATGAACTTGACGTTTAACAAAAATGTGTAGTAATTTCACATGTTGTCTAGTAAGCTTATTTATCTATAAAAACGTGATTTTTAGTTTATAAAATTCATTCTTTGGAATTTTCATTCTTTACAACTTGTATGATGATTTTTCAAAAATCAATCTTCTTGTATTTTTCTTGTTACATATACTTTACTAGCTTCGTTTTAACCCTTAAACATGATCACTTTCTTTAAAAACCAAGTTCATGTTAAATATTGTAATAAACTTTGGTTTCTTGAAAAAATTATTTTTGAAATCTTTTATTTTCAAGAGTTATAATTTGTAGAAATAATCATCATACACTAAAACAAGTTCATCTTCAAGTTCATGATTTACATAAAGGATGATCAACATGATTTTCTCAAGATCCATCCTTACACTTGCTAGATCATGTGTTTAATCATCATCTAGCAAGTTTCATATGATGATCTACATCATAAACACAAGTAATCAACAAACAAGTTTAGCACATACACTAAAACATCTTTGATTTTCTTGTTTTTAAGCTTTATGTTCAAGATCTTCTTCATGTTTTGTTGAGATTCTTAAGATTAACAAGTTACATGACACTTTAACCACTAAGATTAGAAGTAAAAACAAGGTTAAAGGGGCTTACTACTAGCTCTAAGGCTAGGGAAGAAACAAGTATGAAGATGATGAGAAAAGTGATGGATAAAAGCTCCTAGATGAGGTCCTTCAAGCTCCCTTGCTTCCAAGCTTCTTAGATATGCTTAAGACACCTTAGGGAACCCTTGGATTGTATGAGAATGAGTTGAAAATGGAGATATGTGTGTGTGTGGTGTTTGGGCCGTAGACAAGGGGAGAAGAAGAAGAGAAGTTGTGTTGTTTGAAGTGTTGAATGATAATGAAGTTTAGTCTTGTGGTTTTAAATAAAATTCTTCCAACATTTATTAACTTAAGGTTAATGTGTTTCTCATCATATTAACAAATCTATTAAACAATTCAAAAAAAATACCTTATGGGACCTCTTAGTTAACCGTCCATTAAGTGGGGGGGGGGGGGGGGTCCTGGTTGGTTTTCAATTCTAGTTAGGTAATCTAGTTAGTAAGTAAGTGTATTAGTTAGTCTTTTAGGTGTTATAGTGTTTTAGGGTGTATTATGGTGTTGGGTGATCATAACTAGCTCGGTAACACTAAAACAATGCTTCTAGTGAAATTTTGGTGTTTCGGGTAGTGTCCGGTTGTTCGGTTGGTTACCAGTTCGTTAAGGTGCTAAATTGCGAAGTTTAGTGTGCTTTATGTTGTCTTTTATGACATTTTTGATTCCCGACACTTATCAAAGCATTCTGGACCATTGAACCATAATTCTGCATTATATTTTGGAGTTAAAATGCTGATTTTTGCTGATTTGTGCAAAATTCTGCAGTTTTAGTGTGTTTCGGGCACTTTCTGGCACTTAAATCATCACCCAGAAGCCATTTTTATGATCCCTACTTTCCTACACACTATTCTAGTGTAACTTTTGGTTTCGGGGCTCATTCTGTGTCTTAACATCATGTTTGTCTGAGTACTGAACTCCCGTCAGTACTTCTGGTTTATCTGATTGTAACGCCCGTTTTAATTAATCAAGATTTTAATAATAAGATACACATTTTAATGCTAAAATGTGACTTTACAAAAACTTATTTTACCAACATTACCAAATAATTACAATGTTTCAAAAACAATTTATAAGTGTTTACATAATTCACTTATAATAACACAATTCAAGATTTGACGCGGAAGCTTCATTTAAAGTGTGTTCGGTTCTTCATTGTGCTTGATCGTCCTCCAGTGCTAAAATTTTACCTGAAACTCATAAAACATGAGTTGGATTAGTCATACGTAACTTAGAACGTATATAAAACGGGTTCGCAATGCATCAACAGTTAAAATAAACGATTTTCACGAAACTGACACCCGCTCGCGTAGCGCCACGGCCTGGGGCCTTCCCCGTGGCGCTACGCCACGGCCTATTTTCATCAGATTGTTGTTTGCTGGTGCTGCATATTCCCAACATAACCCGATTTCACGAAAACGAGCATAACTCTCTCGTTTTTAATCCGTTTTACCCGATTCTTTTTCCTACGCGTCCATAATTTAATTCTCCATCTTATGGAGTTAAAATCCAACATCCGGCATAACAAAATTTCAGACCTTTAAGTTTTCGACTTAATACCTTTTTACAAAGTTTTGACCCGTTCATGCGTTTATCAAACAAACATGTTTGTTTGATCCCAAATTCACATGGAACTTATAATTTCAATATTGTCTATCATATTAGGTTCAATTCACGAGTTTATGTATATTCTTAATGTGACAACCCTCAAAATTACAGGTACTGTACAATTAATTAATTTTAATTATGTGCTTAATGACTGTGCTTGATTACAACTGACAATTTAAACTGCTCTATGATTTTTATATCATACATACACATGCATCATATCTTATACAGTCACTCTATTCATTACTCACAAACATTAGTGACATACTTGATGCACACAGCACAGTTAACAAACTGAACGGATAATTCAGAAACATGCTAACAATGCCAGCACTTAGACGGACAGTATTATTATGGCCAGTATGAGCCAGGGATAAAGTACTACACTAGTTTGGAGTGCAGGGAAGTGAGGACCATAAAACTGCGTCACTAGGTGATAGTTATAGTGCCGTGAAGTGCCTAAAACATACTTTAAATACAGAATTCAGCATTCTTTTATAAAATTCAGCATTTTAAATTATTAATAAAGTTCGGTTACGTGACAGAATGGTCCTGTATACTTTCCTAAGTGCCGGGAATAAAATGTGTTACAAAAATAAATATAAAAGACACTTTACGATATAACTTAGCACTTTAACGGAACGGTATCTAACCGAACAACCGGATATTACCCGGAACACAAAAATATTGTTAAAAACATTGCCTCACTTTTTCTGAGCTAGTATTATTTTCACGAACACACTAACACATTTCATAATACATATAATACATTAAACATTAGACATAATAATTAACCTCCCACTAGCTAAATCAATCACCCTCTAATTTACAAATTATCCCTTCTTTTTGGCTGAATTTTCGGTTCATATGGCCCCCAAGATTTGATTTAAATCTTCAAAAATCCTCCACTAATCTTTTCTTGGTGTAAGTGTAATTTGTATGTACTTTAAGGAACAAATAATCCATTGAGTATTAGCATTTAGATTATAAGTAAACACTTATCCCTTACACTTAAATCACCAAAGAAATTTTTCTTTTCTCCTCCCCAAAGCTACGGCCAACACCCCCTTTACAACATATCACCATTTTCAATCTTCATTCAAGTATTCCAAGCTTCTCACAAGGTGCACAAAGGTGAATCACGAAGTGTGGAGTTCACGAATCGCCAAGGACCTCTCCCGTTTGTCTTTAACCACTCATTTTTCCCGTCTAGATTCTACCCTAGCCTTGTGCTAGTAGTAAGTTACTTGAACACCCTTGTTCATCTTGTTTCATGGTTAAAAAGTTAGTATGGTGATCGTATATATGCGTTTTAGTAACATTTAACCTATAAAAAGCTTGCTGATTTGCACTCTCAGCCGACTTTAACTGGCTGTAAACAGGTCATAACTTAACAAAAACTTGATTTTCTTGAGTCTATAACATGTTATTATGAAATACGATTCTAATGGCACTGGAATCATAATTTTTGGACTTCGTTTACTATTTTTAAAGACCCGTTTTGTAACAGCAGCTCAAGCTGCATTTTTACTGCTGAAAATAAGGGTCCTGTTTTCCGTCATAGCTAGGATTCTGTGTAGATTCAAGTCATGAAATTGGTACTGTAGATGACCACTGGTGTCCAAATAATTGTCCCACTGGAATTTCATCAATCGGACTTACGATAAATTTTAAATGAATTTTTCCGTGAACTGCAGTCAGAAAGTGACGGATCTGAGTTCAGTCCGGTAAATTAATTTTTATAAAATATTGGTAAAGAACTGGACTCTGATATTTTTACACAATAAAATTTGGACTATATATGACATTCTATAAAAATTTGGGAATTTTTGGAGAAGGTTAACTATTTTATTAAAATGCCCGAAAACAGTCCAGTTTTGATTAATTAAGCTGAAATGACATAAGTAGTTTATTTCATGTCTAATTGTCGGGTTGGCTATGTGAGAACGATCTACGAGATATATGTAAAAGAAAATGATATGCTATTAAGCATGGACACTTCTATTTACAAAGGAGACTATGGCGAAATTTTCCGAAAATCCTAACACTTAGTAAATATTTTCTGAACAAGTGTTTACTAGTATATTTTAGATTACGTTTTCAAAAGATAAACCTCGCCAGAAATTTTATAACAAAGTACAAAGTATCGGAGGATGGTTTTATACATAAAAATGGTTAAGTATATAATCTCAAAAGGGGACTTAAAAATATATTTCCGATACGAACATACGTATGTAAAATGTCCCATCCTTGGGAAGGAAACACTTATATATAAAATACTTTAGAAGTATTAATACAAGAATATTGTATGAACAAATATTCCAACACGACATATGATTAAGTTGAAATATTAATTATTTTGACAAATAATTATTACTCGGAATAATAAAAGAAACGTAACTCAAAACATTTAACTCTAAGCCAAGGCACGGCCCGTTAGTCTAACAGACATTAGTACGTGTAGGTTGTCGTGTAGCGGACGGAGTTTGAGTTACGGTACAAGACGCACCACTGTGAGTTCATGTCCCCCTTTTCTCTTAACAGTTTTCAGTTTTATACTTCGGGGGTGGAATACATGTTACAATTATTACAGACATTTTATACATGGTATGGTTAGCTTAAGGAGGGTTTACTACTTAGATCATGTGAGTGGGTAGGTGGAACTTAAGGCCATTAATCCTCGTTGTAGGACCGAGGGTCATGAGCGGTAGATCTATTTGGGTGTAGCGAGCCCAGCTCCTGAGTCCACAGTACGGACCATGGGGTGACTTTGAGCCCGACGCACAAATTTGCTAGGTTTGAGTCTTCCTACTGCATTTCACACATATCAATGGCCTTGCAAACCATTGGTGATCTCTTTATTTCCTTATTGCTACATACCAGGGACTTTCATACACTGTTTACAAAGGATTATACATACATCGTAACAAAGGGACATTTATACACACAAGACATATTTTGAAGGTTTATACACACAGACTTACACATGAACTCGCTCAACCTTTTGTTGATTTTTCAAAATACATGTATTTCAGGAAATTAATGGATCTGGCGGAGTGTGCTATTGTGTCTAGCTGCGTTGAATAAAGATGTTATCCAGGGTTGTTGAGTTTAGCGGGTGTATACCATTCCGGGACGGGATACATAATTCTAAACTCAGGGTTTTATTTAAGTACTTTCGTTTGAGTCTTGTGAACTCGTTTAAACATGTCATGGTTTGTAACTTGTAGTAAGTGTCAATGTTTTCAAACAATGGTGTTGTGGTATTCTTTCACTTTAATTAATGGATGAACATCTCGTATTTTTATCATATAGCATTGTTGTGATTGTTGCTATGGTATTAAGAAGTCACACCAAATAAACCCACGCTTCCGCAAAAGCCAGGGTGTGACACTTAAACCCGTTTGTACTTAAATGCTTATTTTGACCCGTTAAGGGTATTTAAGCACTTTTCCGCATAATTCATACTTGTTTATTTCTAGCATCTTATTTTCGCAATATTTATCAAATGATTTTCCACCACAACTATATGTGTAGAGGATTTAATGTGGAGATATATTTATCCCGAGTCTTACTCCTCGGATTATCATTTTACGGCAAAGACTCATATAGAGTCTTTTGACTAAATATTTATACCCTTCAATTTCTATACTTACTCTAAATATTTATTCAACCATAAAACTCGTTTCCAAACAACCTTTAAGGGTTGTTCGTTCAATTTAGCCTACAAGGGCGTTTTGGTCAATTTTGGTCCTTCTTTTACGACGAAGGACTTTTAGATACTTGTTTGACCCAAAATCTGATCTTTTAACTATAACCTTGTTTAGAAACCATTATGTCTCTAAAACACCACGATTATAACTTAAATTATTCGGTTTATCTTTAAGATAACCAAATATCCAATTTTGACCTTGTTTAACTCTTAGAGAACCTCAAGTACTAAATAATGAGTTGAACCATTTTACTTACCTGACTCGGATCAATGCATTGACCCGTTTTTAATACCTTGCTTTAGAAATCGCTAATTAATAGCGATGCAAATATCCATTCTACATAGACTCCTGAAATCATATAACTCAACGATAATCATTAGTCGATATTGTCAAAGGGTAATATCACCACCATTCGGCCCGTTTGGCCTATATGCCGAACGTTACCTATTTAATCAAAAACATGGTTTTTGATTTCCAATTTGTACATCCATCCCATCCCGGATTTTAATACCAAATCCTTTTTCTCTTAAATTCTTTTCTCACAAGTTAAACCCATATCGGCTTACGCCATGGATATCCTTTTTACTTCGATTTACATTAGTCAACACTACAAGATATTCTTAACGGAAATCCGTATTTTTGATGTTTCCGTTATCGCATTTATAACGTTCAAGATACACAAGTATTCTACATAAATGTGTAAGTCTCACTTACCTCGCATCCGAATACGCTTTTCTTCTCGTGCTTGATTCGTTTGACCGCTTCTTTCCCAAGCCTCCACCTAGCTCGTTAGGCGACAAACTATCATTATAATTCACGAGATGGTTAGATTAGTCATAATCATTTACGACTATTCCATCTTACGGGTTTTATGTCGAAACTACTATTCGACTTCATCATTGGTTAGTTTGACTTTTAGAAGTCAACTACCTTTAATCATACCGTAGGCGTAATTAAGTTAAATCATTGTTATGATTAGAATCCGTTTTAACCCATATTTCACGTAATTAGTCAAACTAGCCAATTACGCATTTCTCTCATAAAATCTTATTTTTAATATTCATTCAGGCATTTTAACAAACATCTTGTAGGCGAGATTTTGTACACATAATTTCTCTAATTATGGTCATCATTTTAACCAAGTTTTAGTATCAAAATCATGCCTCTATGTCTTGTGTACATGAACTACACCTAGAACTAGCATCACAACATCAATGTTCATCCATTTAACACCTTAATTCAAGTGTTCATCATATTTCTACAAAACCCATTTAACACATGATAGGGTAATTATCAAATCCCTAATTTCGGCCTCAATTCATCAAGTTTTCAACTAGGGTTTGCTTCTAAACGAATATTTCATCATAATAACACTTATATACATCAACATGCATTCCAGATTTTCGATTATGATTGTTCATCATAATCTCAAAGTATCACCAAATTACAAAATTTGACATACCTTTCGATCCTCTTGACTTGGTGATCGTTTATACGCGTTCATGCATTGATTTGGTCTTGAATTGATCCTCCAATTTGAAGATATTGTTTGAGCTAGGGTTTGTAACCCTCTTGTCCTGCTCCTGTCGTTTCCCACGCACACACACACACACACTCTATGTGTGTGTTGTGTTTTATGTTTTGTTTTTAATAAAACAAGTTTCTTTGTTAGCAACTTTAGTCCCTCATGTTTTGTAACTTTATAAAAAGGGTTATTACCCATATTTTCTTCATTGTTTTAAGACACCTCTTTAACTATGTTAATGTTCCTAGCTACTTGGTGAATTCGGGAAAGTTATGACTTAGTTTATTTTAAGTCCCGTTAACTCGGGCCTCTTATAAACTTTACTTCCTTAAAAGCTTTTATTCACGTTTTATTTAATATTAGGTTTAATTATTTAAATCCTAATATTTATCGGGTTAATTTTTACCACTAACGGTATTTTACCCGTTCATTAATATTAAGGTGGTTTGATTTCCAAACCCGTTTTCGGGGTGTTACACTGATCAAAGTACTAACTTTGTTTTGTGCACTAATAGAACCATATTGTGTTGCATGTAATAATGATAAATAATCTTGCAATATGAAATGCATTTGTATGTATGTGACAGTAATCAGAAAATCAATCATATTATTGATTCAAGCATACACAGTCATTAAAGAACAATTACTGTTTATATTGTACGGAAATACATGGAAAAGTGACGGTTGTCACAGACAATACCGCAAGAATCAAGAGCGGTGCGTTACTCCTATAGCGCTATAATTGTCAAGGTGGCTAAACATAAGATTCAACGTTCACATAGCATATAAGACTCACAAGTATCACAAGTATCATGTTTTCATGTTTCATAACGGACAGAGTAAGTTTCAAAACAAGTTTCAGTGTCACGTGTTTATATAGAATACATGTTGCATCCCAAAGTGTTTAAAAGCAAAACGGGATCGAGTATACTCACAGTGGGTGCTTAGAATCTAAACACAGTTAGATTGGATCGAAGGGAGCGCTGGATCAGCCTGCGTGCGGGGAATAGAGCATAAGTCCTCTAAGTGCTGACCCGGTCGGGAACAGAGTGTTGAATAGTGCAAAAATCGAGTTAAAGTGTTGGACAGACTATTCGAGCAGATGGTCATCCGGACGGATGGCCATTCGAATGGATGGCCATTCGAACAGTGTATGGGTGTCTGTGAACTTTTAAAGTTTTTGATGTTTTGATCATAGTCCCCTACAAAAGAAACAACAATTGTTATCATAGCCAGATAATCTGGACGGATGGTCATCCGATCGGATGGCCATTCGGACATATGGTCAGTGTTTGAAGTTTTCGTAAAATTTTCTAAGTAAAGGTTTCGAGCTAACGGAGACGGCGTGACAACGTGGCAAACAACGGGAACACACCAAACCCAGCTTATTCGATCGGATATGTATCATCCCTTTCGAACTGACGACTTGTTCTTGATGAAATTTCATGTTTGGACCCGTTAATTGGTCTGTTTTTCTGGTGAAATTCAGTTTTCAAGCCGACTCTCGACTAAGGACAAGTCAAGAGCCCGATTGAGTCCGATTTCACCAAGGTTTTGTGTAAATCAGAACAAAAGTTCAGAAATAAGTTGCAAAACATGAAAGTTTGTCAGATCTGAGCCAAAAGCATGCGAAAATCCTCAAGATCTGGTGTGAAAACGTGAAAATCCTTTAGATTTTGTATAAAAGCTGTGAAAATCCTTTCGATCTGGAACCATTCTTGGTTAAATGGTGCTCCACAACAGTTTGCATAAGCAACCGAGTGGAAACCACCTTCAAGAGATCCAAATCAGTTAGTTTTCGAGAAAAAGTTGAAGTGTTCGTGTGATTTTGATGAAGAAAATGGTGTAGAAGTGATTAAAGATAAAGATTAGAGAAGATTTGAGGTAAAAAGCTTACAATTTAGCCTTGAATCGTGACTGAAAGTGCCTGAGAGCGTGTGAGAGAATGGCTAAGTGAAAGGTGAGAATGAAGGGTTAAGTGTCCTATTTATAGATGACTGTGACAGCTCCAATCAAATGGCGTCGATGGGATGGCTAAGTCAGTGTAAGTATCAGGTGTCGAATGGCGTTCCGATCGAATGGCCATCCGGTCGGATGTCCATTCGGACAGCCGATTCGCTTTTGTTAATTTTCCAACTTTGGTTCGTTTTGCGAGCGAGGTTTAAGTGTTGTGTTGCGTATTATTGTGAGTAGCCATTATCATAGTATTATTGCATTTAGAGGTTCAAAATGGCATAAATAACAGGAATAGTTCCGTGTCTCAATTAGTTTTAAGTATCAGAGCATAATAGGTGTCAAGTATCTAGAATAAACATATCGTTCACATGATAAAAGCATCACAAGAGTCAAGAATCATATCGTTCATATATAAGAAGCATCACATAGTTTCACATAGAGTAAAAGTCTCACATAGTTTAACATAATCAAGATTAAAATAGCCTCATATTCATTATGATCATCAGTCTCGAGAGTAAGAGTATCACAGGGTAGGAAGTACGACAAGAGTTGCTAGGATAATAAAAGTATCGAAACGCAGGGCATTATAGTTACCTACTATGTGTTTGTAACTAGTTGACGGTTTTCCTAGCTAGAATTCCATAGGAACAGTGTTTGATAATTCAGAGGAGTTTAATAATCTACATATTCTTGATACCAGAAGGAGATAAATAGTTAGGATTGTCTTTGGTACTAGGTATTTAGGTGCAGTGAGACCGGAAGAAGATCTGTCTAAGTCCCTAGTATTATTTGTTTTCCTAAGTCTTGTCAAGTGTTTTTAGATTACCCCGTACACTCTAGGGTGTATTGTGATTAGTGAGAGTGAGACCAGGATGGGATCTAGTCTTTGGGTACTTTAGTATTGTTGGAAAGGTCGATAGGAGATCCAACCCATACCAGTGAGCGTTATTTAAACTTTCGGATCCTTAAGAGAAGTTGATGAGACAGGGAGGAGATTCAGCTTATCTTTAGTCTTAGAGTGCCTTATCATTAGGACCTAGTGCTATCATAGTTTCCATTGTTAAGAGAAAATCGAGAGTTACAGATAGCATTCCAAACCTGGGTAGCACTTTCTCATCCTTGATTTCGCCCTAGTAGTCTTCAGCATGCGTCTTGGTAGTTTTAGTAATTTAGTTAATTTCTTAGGTTAATTAATTACAACTCAAATCAATAAACCATTTAAGTAATTAGTTGAGTCAGAGTCTAGTTAGCGTCACTAGTATCTCATGGGTTCGATATCCAGACTTCATTAGGCTTTACTACTCTCGATATGTACACTTGCCTGTCTTGTGGTATGGCATTAGGAAAGTCTAGGTTATAACTAGAATGTCTAGATTAGGTTGGTTTTTATAAACCATATTCAGCACATCAACGTGTCAATATAAATTCAAGTTGATTTTATTTCGACGTAAGTTTCTTTCAAAAAAATAAGTCGGGTCAAATATAATGTGGTTTTTTGCTTATTTTATAAACATTTTCAGTTGGTCTATATTTTAACGTAAATTTTGTTCAAATATATTGTGTTTTCATTAGATGATATAAATTCGAGTTACTTTATTGCAGCAACGCGCGGGAAAATTTACAAGTTGTTATCTATGTTTGATACAATATAGTTTTGTGTTCGTTTAACATTCATTTGGACAAAACGTTATGTTTACTGTGGTTACGTGCTTTTTTTAATCCACGTTATGATGTTTAAAACTTATCCACCACAACGCGCAGTCGTAACCGACTAGTTATTATTGGGGATGGCAATGAGTTAGGTATGCAATCCCATTCTCAAATACCTAATCGTAAAAGGGGTTTTCTAATGACACACCCCCTGTCTATCCGCACACTTTTTCAATTCAATACGCATCGTGTGTAAAAGCTTGGGAACCACATATTCGTGTGTAAAAGCTTGGAAAGATGACCGGATAGAGATCTGTATACACCCTTGGTTTCTCGAAATCCCTTTCGTTTCGTGTCAAGATCTTTATCTATCATATCATCGACCAACTGCTTGAACCAAGAATATGAAGATCACGGTCCAGGATGAAATATATTAAAACCATTCAAGCCCACCAGTCTACAATGTGTTATGGTCAGATTTTTCAAGTATGCACAGTGTGAGAAAAGACCAACACCCCTGTCAGTATTATCTTTTAAATTCGCATAAAACATATATTTGTTTAATAACCTCCTCCTATAAATCAACCATAACTCACCCGAGACCGACCTCTGGATCACACATGATACAAGCGCTTCTCTAGACAATCTGGGATTATGTTCCATTTTATGACACATGATACGCATGCTTACCTTAATCACATCTTCTTTGGAGTCACAGATCCGACAATAGGGCCCACGGATCTTATGCCCACCCGAGACCGACCTCTGGATCACACGTAGTAGAAAAACCAACACCCTTGTCGTTCCGTGTATTCTCCTTTTCTAATTCTCGAAGAATCTCGTAACGTATTCTCTGTTTCTCTAAATTGTCTATAAATTATAAAACAAACAAAAAAAACAAACTAGTGGTTTATCATCCTGTGTGAGCATTGGAAGCTCGACAAACAGTCTTGCAATTACATCTTCAATTGAGACCGCGTTATTAATTATAATGATGCAATGAAGATTGAATGTGCAAACCGCAACCGTTTTTTACTATGGAAACGATGGCTATGGGATTATGGACTCAGACTCATACTACTCTAATATGAAACATTATAAAAGCGCTTCTTTAGACAATCTAGGATTATGTTCCGTTTTATGACACATGCTATGGCACGCTTACCTTAATCACATCTTCCATGGAGTCACAGATCCGACAATAGGGCCCACGGATCTTATGCCCCCCGAGACCGACCTCTGGATGACACATGATAAAAGCGCTTCTTTAGACAATCTGGGATTATGTTTCGTTTTATGACAAATGACATGGCACGCTTACCTTAATCACATCTTCCATGGAGTCATAGATCCAACAATAGGGCCCATGGATCTTATGCCCACCCGAGACTGACCTCTGGATCACACATGATAAAAGCGCTTCTTTAGACAATCTGGGATTATGTTCCGTTTTATGACACATGATACGGCATGGTCAAACCTTTCTAAAAGTAGAAAAAAATAAACCAGAAGAAAGTGTTCCTCTTTGTTACCAAGCATGTCATCTGAAATAATTAACAGGACATTGTTAACAGGGGGAATCTATTGGAACACCTGATCGAGAGAAACTTCTTCGAGCTAACTACCGATATCTCATCCTTCTTATCTTGCTATTAAACGAGGTATAATAGCTAATAAAATATGTCTAACGTTTAAAGGTTCTTTATATGCTTATTTCCTGATGCCCACTCGACCGGCCACTTTTGTGCATTTTGACCCTCTAGATTGTCTCTTCAAAGTCTCTATCTCCGTTGAGTTTGAAAGACGGATATGGAAAACGATGCTATCTTCGTTGAGTTTGAAAGATGCAATCGTTTGTTAATTTTAATGAAGCAATGAAGATTAAATTTGCAAACGAATAGTACTTCCGAGACGATTCAAGTGAGTCCTATGAAGCAAGTGTCTGTCTATTCAATTGAGAGGAATCATTATATGCTTCTTTCTTGATGCATGTCTATGTCGAACAGTTTCTCCGTCGCTAATTTCTCCACTCGCCGTGAAATAGAACAGTTTCTTAACAGATTCTGTCCGGTTTCAAAGCCGGTCAAGGATTACGAGTGTTCTAGACTCGTTCAATGCATGCCTGTTTGTGCGATTTACAAAAATAAGGATGCATTCCACGGTAAACGATGTAGCTGATGAAACCGAAGCTGTTATTTCAGTTGTTCAGTACATCCGAGACGATTCAAGTGAGTCCTATGAAGCAAGTGTCTATCTATTCAATTGAGAGGAATCATTGCATTACATCCCCGTTGAAAACAAGTGGTTGTAATGATGGAACCCTTGATTTGAAATACATTTTTGAGAAATTTATAGTTCAATATGCATCGTATAGGCCTATACGATGCGTATTAATCGATGAAGTTACTGAAATACCCCTGTTTTTCTGATAAACTCAGGGTTTTTTTTGAGAAAATTGAAAGTTTAATACGCATTGTATAGGCCTATACGATGCGTATTAAGCTAACATACGATACAACATAGGCCTATACGATCATATATGGCATTAATTCAAATCCCGTTTTATCATGTTTCCCTCGGTTCGATGCGTATACGTCTCGTTTTTTGCCGAACTTTCGCATATTTTGTCGTTTTATGACGTATACCTTCAACATAAGTCGTTTCGGTGCCGTTGGGTTGCGTGCGAATATCATATTCTATGATTACATACAGTTTTGTTTGAAATCCACTTGTACTCCATAGTGTCGTGTTATATGTATACGTGTGTGGAAATATCGTTAGTCGTGTATTTTGACGTATTTTTGCATATTTTGACGCATTCTAACATATTGTTGCGTATTTAATAGTATTTTTGACGTATTTGAGCGTATTCTAACGTATTATAGCTTATTTTACCTATTTTAAGGTATTTTTACGTATTTCGGCGTATTTTAACGTATTTTAGCGTATTTTGGCGTATTTTAACGTATTTTGGCGTATTTTAGAGTATTTTGGCGTATTTTTGTGTATTTTAACGTATTTTTTGCGTATTTTATCATATGTTAACGTATTTTAGCATATTTTGGATTATTTTTGCGTATTTTAGCGTATTTTAACGTATTTTTTACGTATTTTATCGTATGTTAACGTATTTTAGCTTATGTTGAAGGATAAGGCAAACAAGTTCTCCACAGTTTGTTATTCAGATGTCTATTCGGTCATTTTTCCAAACTACAACACACGATAAGTTTAAACTTTATAGTGTGTGATTTGACTAGGAAAGGATTGGAGGTGATTTATACTTTTAATAAGCTGTCACAGTTGTCAAATTCGTTGCGTGCATTCATATTGTTTAGACAACAATAGATAATAAACCGATTGTTGGACTTCTTGCTCCAAATGCACGCCTCAATTCATCTTTTTTACTCTTTTATTCGATTTCAACAAATCTTTTCCTTTTCCTTCAATTTCGAGAACATTATCCGTAACATGAAGACGTGTCGGGTTCTTCTACTAGTGGTATTTTAATGAAGTATTGAAGATTGAATCTGCAAACCGCAACCGTTTTTAACTACAGAAACGGTGGCTATGCGAAATACAAACCGCAATCGTTTGTGACTATGGGAAACACAAGTTTTCTTTTTGAGCTTGATGGATGTCCGTTATCTCAGTTGAGGCGTGCATTGTTTAAATCTGAATCAGTTGGTATGTGTTCGTATCAGCGTTGTTTATCACCCTGTGTGAGCATTGGAAGCCCGAAAAACAGTCTTGCAATTATATCGTGTCAAGATGTTTCAGTTTGCACATTCAATATTCACAGTTGCATATGGAACAAGATGTCCAACAATCTGTTTATTATCTGTTGTTGTCTAAACAATATGAATGCACACAACGAATTTGACAACTATGACAGCTTATCTATCTGTGTGTGTCACATCCATCCTGTTATAGCAATCGATATGTTTAATTTTACAGATTTGTTTCTTATTGGCCATTATTCGACCGATTTTTTGGGTACTTCTTCTAATGGCGCCTCATTAGCGCTGTTAACTACCAAAAGAATGCATACACAAATAGTTCTAGTGGACGAAGCAACGAGACCGCCTTGTTAATTTTAATGAAGCAATGAAGATTAAATGTGCAAACCGCAACCGTTTTTTACTATGGGAACGGTGGCTATGGGAAATACAAACCACAATCGTTTGTGACTATGGGAAACACAAGTTTCTTTTTGATCTTGATGGATGTCCGTTATCTCAACGCTTTTCCTTACATTACTGATCTCGAATTGGAGAACCGTTGTGTCTTTGTTTGCTGATCTGGAATTGGAGAACCGTTGTGTATCTGAATCAGGTTCTCAAACAAACACTACTAAAGATGAGTTGGTATTGAACCAAGAATATGAAGATCACGGTGCAGACACGGGGGAAGAAACTCAGTGGACTACCGCAGATGAAGTCAAATGTGATCAAACATGGACATCAGACGTAAATCTTGAAGCAAATATGTGCTTCCCAATTTGCGGAACATAATCCCAGATTGTCTAGAGAAGCGCTTTTATCATGTGTCATATGGTAACAAGAGTATGTTGTTCCAAGATCAATTCCAATTGCAGTTTTTTCAACTCTCATGTTCCAAATGCAGCTGATGAAACCGGAGCTGTTATCTCGGTTGTTCAGATTACTGCAGATGAAGTCAAAAGTGATCAAACATGGACATCAGACGTAAATCTTGAAGCAAATATGTGCTTCCCAATTTGCGGAACATAATCCCAGATTGTCTAGAGAAGCGCTTTTATCATGTGTCATATGGTAACAAGAGTATGTTGTTCCAAGATCAATTCCAATTGCAGTTTTTTCAACTCACCTGTTCCAAATGCAGCTGATGAAACCGGAGCTGTTATCTCTGTTGTTTAGTACTTCCGTGATAAATACAATGTTCATCTTCGTTATCCTTTGCTTTCTGCAATTCAAGCAAGCACGGATGATAAACGTACTGTTATTACATCCGAGACGATTCAAGCGAGTCCTATGAAGCAAGTGTCGGTCTATTCAATTGAGATGAATCATTGCATTACATCCCTGTTGAAAAACAGAATCGATAAATTTAGGGAAAATGGGGTTGAAAGATGATAACCCAACAGTGGAGGATCTCATTCTACAGCTTCGATAAATTCAGGGGTATTCTCAAATAATGTTTCCTAGATGTTTGAAGACCGACAAATGTCCAAACTGCTACTTCTTCGTTCGTGTGACGGAAAGCTACCGCGTGACAGGAAGCTACCTTGCAAAAATAAAAAAAATTAAATCGACACTGTAACACCCCAAAAACGGGTTTGGTAATCAAACCACGTTAATATTAATGACTTGGTAAAATACCGTTAGTGGTAAAATTTAACCCGGTGAATATTAGGACTTAAATAAATAATCCTAATATTAACTAAAAGGTGAATAAAAGCTTTTAAGGAAATAAAAAGGATAAAAGGCCCAAGTTAACGGGACCTAAAATAAACTTAGTCATAAATATTCCCGAACCCGCTAAGTTAACTAGGAATATTAAACCTAGTTAATAAGTAGGAATATTATTGAAAATAATTAGGTTGTGACCTAATTAATAACTAACCAAACACGAGGGACCAAAGCCGGGTAACTAGAAAATGAAATTATAAACTTAAAAACAAAACACAACACACACACACAAGAGTGTGTGTGCGTGCGTGAGATGGATCAGGAGACAAGCTCCATGGGAGCTAACCCTAAACTCAACAAATTCTTCAAATTGGAGGATCAATTGAAGGCCAAACTCGGATTTGAATGCGTAGAAACGATCACCAAGTCAAGGGGGTCGTAAGGTATGTCGAATTTCTAACATTCGTGAAGTTGTAAAAATTTGATAATCATCCTAATCGCGAATTAGGCATGAATTAGGGAAGCTATGGCTAGATTAGTGATGTATACTTGCTTAGGAAAGAAACCCTAAGTGAAAATCATACATAACATGTTATAGATTGATAAATTTGGTGAATTAACACACTTAGATAAGTGGGTTTTGATGTTATGATGAAATAGATGATATAGATATGCTTAGAATCATCATGCATGGTAAATAATCAGGAAATACTTAAACAATTTGCAAGTTTGGGTATTTGATCATAAGTGATACTGGTGAATTTTGATGTTAATCTTGGTAAAAATAACTAGTTATGAACTAGTTGTAAATGTGTAAAAATGTATGCACATTAGGTGTTTGTTAAAATGCCTAAATGAAAACTAAAGTGTTGAAATTAGAGTGAAAATGTGTATTTGAATAATATGGCAGGTTATATGAAATATGAAACAAGAAGAGTTCTAATCATCAGGTTTATTTGAACTAATGTTGTAAATCATGTGATCGAAAGTAGTTAACTTTAATAAGCTAAGTTAACTAATCATGAAGTCGAATAGTGGTTTCGACTTATGAAATTAATTGAGATGGAATAGTCACGAATAATTATGACTAATCTAACCATCTTACAATTTACAATGATAGTTTGACGATTAACAAGCTAGGTTAAAGCTTGGGAACAAAGCGGGTAAAACGAAGCAAGAATGACGGAAAAGCATTGTTTGGAAGTAAGGTAAGTATGGCTTACACTAGTCTTATGTTTAGAATATTCTCTTATCGTATTAGTTACGAATAAGATAAATACATAGTTGAGGTATGATGTTTCGGCTTGTAGACGTACGGAACAAGATAGTCGAGCATGACAAGAAACCATGTTAATAGTTTAAAAGGGGTTAAATTGGTAGTTTGATCATTTTATGACAAATGGAAAATGAACTTTTAAATGGTTACCTTATAGGGTTAACCAAAACAAACAATAATGGTAAAACGGTAAATTGGTCACGCGTCGACCATAACTATTGGTTTTAAAAGACACTTATGAAGTAAGCTTTAATAGGCCGAAAAGTATTAAGAAAATGAATTATAAGTAAAATGACCGCACGATGTAAATCGGAGCGAGTCATATAGTCGAGATGAAAATACATGTCATCTCGCTAATATAATTAGTCATTTAAACCAAACGGGTCAAAGGGTGAAAATACCACCTTTTGAGTATAGCGACTAATGATTCTTGTCGAGTTATATGATTTCAGGAATAAATGTAGAAATGATATTTGCATCGCTATTATTTAGCGAATATTATAGCAAGGCATTAAAACAGGTCAATACATTGACCCGAGCCAGGTATGTGTAATAGAGTAATTATTCATTTAGAACATAAGGTTCAATGAGCATTAGATGAAGCCTTAGATAGACAATGGGTTACTTAAATGGGTAAACCGAATGTTTTAAAAGAGGGTCGTGGCGTTTCGAAAAGCATAATGACTTTTCGAACAAGATCATAACTCAAAAGAAGAATTATGGGTCAAACATGCTCTCAAAAGACCTTTCCGTAATTGAAAGACTAAAAAGGACCAAAACGCCCTTGTTGGCTAATTCGAACAAACAACCTTTAGAGGTTGTTTGGAAACGAGTTTTATGATTAGGTAAATACTTAGAATAAGTATAGAAGCTGAAAAAGGTATTATATTAGTCAAATGGCACTAATTGAGTTTTTGCCGTAAAATAATGATTCGAGAGGTAAAATTTGGTTTATATAGATCACCAGATTAAACCCACCATAAATACAGTTGTGGTGGGATATTATAGGATAAGAAATGTGGTGATGGAATGCTAGAAGCAATCGAAAGGGATTTTAGGCTCGAAAGTGCTTAAATACCCTTAACGGGTCAAAATAAGCATACGAGCGAAAACGGGTTTAAATTGTGTAATAAACCTGTGATTAGAACCTAAAATGGTAAATAACCTTAATTTGAAGAAGTGTAGGTGATATAGGAATCAAACAAATATGTTTGTTTGATAAAATACATAAACGGGTAAAATTTGATAAAAAGGTAACGAGTCGAAGGCTTAAAAGTCTCAAAATTTATTTATGTTGGATGTTGGATTTTAACTCCATATGATGGAGAATTAAATTACGGATCCGTAGGAAAAAGAATCGGGTAAAACGGATTAAAAATGAGAGAGTTGCTGTCACACCTCCAAAATCCACACGCGGAGTATCACCGCTTGGAGGCGTGACTGACCAGGATCAAGCCACCAATCATATTGAACATTGTAAAATAATAATTAAAAGTTATTCATCAATACGAAAGGTGTTCACAACCAAAAACATAGTTAAGCGTTTAGCGGAAGCATAATTGTAAAACCCAATGACAATGTAGTAAATACAATATAAAGAAAATGTTTTTAGCATGGTACACACTGCCATGCTCCACAACGACTGCGCCTTCCCGTGCAAGCTCCATAGATACCTAATGATCTGCAAGGCATGTAACAGAGAGTCAACAACAAAGTTGAGCCAGTTCACGGTTTGGTTGTTTAGTTATAACATTCGTTTCGTAAATCAGTTGTTTCGTTTTGTAAACCATATATCGTATTATTTCGTATCGCGGTCACCCTGACATGTTTGCGAATGATTAGTGCCCGGATCGCGGTTTCCCAAACATGAGTGCGATGATTAGTGGGGCTTACCATGTATAGACTAGTTGTATTTGTACGTGCCCTTCTTAATCCAAGGACCGTAGCGAGTGTGAGTGTACGTAGGTTTTACGTACGTGCCCTTCAATTCGAGGACAGTGAAAAGTAGTCTAATAGTAATGACAGTACAAGTAGTTATTAAATCCCATTCCCAACCCCCGGGAATCCCATGCCTTGGTAAAAGTGTGAACTCACCTTGGTTTGCTCGGTATGCTAAACTATGTGCTCTCAAGTAATCAATCAAATCCTATAGTATGCACGTATATTAAATCAGTTTCGAGTTCGAAATGTTTCACATGTATTCAATGCCTCAAAGGGTGTCTACGAAATTAACACGTATCACATAAGCAGTTAATCAAAGTCATGCAAATTCCTGTTCCATAAAGATATCCTTCACAGTTTCTTCTATCACAAATATCCAATAATACACTTAATAGGGTTAACAGTTTAGCTGGATTAATACATATATCAGGGGTACACAGTTAACAGAGTTGACATCAATCAGAACTATTAACTAACTGTGTTTCATGCTTAACTTAATAGAATTAACAAGGTTAATAACTTAACCAAGTTAATAAACTAACAGACTAAATAACCCAGCAAATCTAATCAGCTTAACAGTGTTATCATTTTTGACAGAACCAAGTAAACTAACAGGGGTTAATTTAACTAACTGAATTAACAACCATTAAGGTTACCCACTTAATTAAGTTACATATTTCAATAGAGTTAATCTAATTAACTTAACTAACAACTAACTGAACTAATTAACTGAGTAAACAAACTAACAGAATATTAACAACATAAGAGCCGAAATCCCTTTTGAACAATTACACTAGTTGGGCGAAAACCCCTGTGGGCCGAAATCACCTAGCCGAAATCCCCTTATGTGCCGAAATCTCTATGTGGGCCGAAACTGTTTTGGGCCGAAATCACTTATGTGATTTCGTCCAGTTTATAATTGTGGTGGGTGATTTCGTCGGACTCCAACTTGTGTTTTCGTCGGGTCGTTCATTCATCATCATCAACAACAGCAGATTACGCAACCCAGTTATGTGATCAAGTTTATTAATCGATATATCATAACAAGCACACATGGTCGATCAATCATATACACCTGACAGTTTATTGACAATACATATATATATATATTGATCATATCATATCATCACAGTAGTTTATAGATAATACATATATATATATCGATCATATCAGTCTCACATTCCTAAAATAATCACATAACCTAAATGTTATATAGCATTCATGTACATACTAATAAGATCAAACGAGCAAGAATTTAGCATAAATACGAATTACTAACCACAAAGCTTGTTCCAACAGAATGAGGTTTTCGAAGAGGAGGGAGGGTCTGCTACTGTTGCCTTACGTAAATGAAAGAGAGTAGAGTTTTTGCGGATGAAAACTTAATCGCTCAACATATAATTTACATAATTTAAGTTACACATGCACTGAGATCTTAAACTTGCACTGAGATCTATCCAATATTAAAAATACATATTGCCAGTACATGCCCACTAACAACCACTTGCATATATGATGACTATGTCGACAATTATGAGGGATCCTTTTCATTAAACTAAATTCCAACATATGCTTATAATCATTACTAGTAACAGTTTGTTGTCCATTTAGACTTTTCACATATTTAATCATTCTTGTCAGTAGATCATATGTTGATCAATTTATAATGTTCAGTTGATCACGTTCATATGTTTCCATATTAATTATTCCATCACATAAATTCTAAAACTCAATCGTATGACAAACTGATCATATTTACTTATTTTAAAAACACCTCCAACAACATAATTATATACATACACACTTATGATGCACACCAAATATAAATATACTCACATTACTTTGCAAACAAGTACTAGGTTAAGTCGAGTAGGAACCTTGAAAACTCGGGTTGTCACATTATCCCCAACTTGAAAGAAATTTCGTCTCGAAATTTAGTACGTGGTTACTGAGGAAGCTAGTGTAGTTTACTGGTTTTCCTGGGGTGTCACATCATCCCCCCGTTGATTTGGAATTTCGTCCCGAAATTCTGTAGTAGCTTCAGCCTCAGTAGTGGTTGTACTGTTTTCGAACAACTAGGGATATTTGAGTTTCATTTGATCTTCTCGTTCCCAGGTAAACTCTGGGCCACGACGGGAGTTCCAACGAATTCGAACAAGAGGTATTCTGGTGTGCTTGAGGACCTTAACGTCTCGGTCCGTGATTTCAACTGGTTCCTCGACGAATTGCAACTGATCGTCGATAGTGAGCTCTTTCAAAGGAACTATGAGGGTCTCATCTGACAGGCATTTCTTCAGATTCGACACGTGAAAAACGTTGTGAACTGCACTGAGTTCTACGGGCAGATTTAGTTTGTAGGCCACTTTGCCTATTTTCTCTATGATGTCGAATGGTCCGACATATTGCGGATTGAGCTTGCCTCTTTTTCCAAAGCGAACCACACCCTTCCAGGGTGAAACTTTGAGCAGAACCCGATCCCCAACTTGAAACTCGAGTGGTTTCCTGCGCTTGTCTGCGTAGGCTTTCTAACGGTCGCAAGCTGCCGCCATGCGTTGTCGTACCTGAACAATCCTTTCTGTAGCATCAACTACGAGTTCTGGGCCAGTGATTTGGATGTCGCCAACTTCTGCCCAGCAAAGAGGTGATCGGCACTTACGCCCGTACAGTGCCTCAAATGGAGCGGCTTGAATGCTGGTATGGTAACTGTTATTATACGAAAACTCCACTAGAGGGAGATGTCTTTCCCAGCCGTTGCCAAAATCGATTACACATGCACGAAGCATGTCTTCAAGGGTTTGGATGGTGCGTTCGGACTGGCCATCCGTCTGAGGGTGATAAGCTGTGCTCATGTCTAACCGTGAACCGAAAGATTTGTGCATTGCTTGCCACAGTTCTGAAGTAAATCGTGCATCACGATCAGAGATAATAGAGGTCGGCACTCCGTGTCTTGATACTACTTCCTTTAGATAGATGTCTGCTAGAGTAGAAAACTTGTCGGTTTCCTTGATAGCCAAAAAGTGTGCAGACTTAGTCAATCGATCCACTATCACCCAAATAGTGTCATTTCCGCGTTGAGATCTAGGTAGACTAGTAACAAAATCCATGGAAATTTGCTCCCATTTCCATTGTGGAATCTCTGGTTGTTGGAGTAGACCTGATGGTTTTTGGTACTCAGTTTTGACTCTCGCACAAGTCAAACATTTACTGACGTAAGTTGCTATATGAGCTTTCATGCTAGGCCACCAATACGTAGTTCTGAGATCGTGGTACATTTTATCCGAACCAGGATGTACCGAGTAACGAGACTTATGTGCTTCATCCATCACAAGTTCGCGTAAGTTTCCATAGTGTGGGACCCAGATGCGTCCTGTTACGTAATAGGCGTCGTCTTCCTTTTGTTCTAATCGTTGCCTTGAGCCGCGTAGAGCTTCAGCTCTGACGTTTTCTGGTTTCAATGCTTCTACCTGAGCATCTCGTATCTGAGAAGGAAGACTAGACTGAATAGTGAGTTGCAACGCTCGTACACGCTTAGGTGTAGTATCCTTTCGACTGAGAGCATCGGCCACCACATTGGCTTTGCCCGGATGGTACTTGATGGCACATTCATAATCATTCAATAGCTCGACCCATCGACGTTGTCGCATGTTCAACTCCTTTTGCTTGAAGATATGCTCGAGACTCCTGTGATCGGTGTAGATGGTGCACTTGGTACCGTACAGGAAATGTCTCCATATCTTGAGTGCGAAGACAACAGCTCCCAGCTCCAAATCGTGTGTAGTGTAATTTCTCTCGTGAATCTTAAGCTGGCGCGAGGCGTAAGCAATGACTTTATCCCATTGCATCAATACACAACCAAGACCCTGAATTGATGCGTCACAATAAACTACAAAATCGTCTGTGCCCTCTGGCAATGAGAGAATAGGTGCGCTGCAGAGCCTATCCTTTAGGTGCTTAAATGCTGATTCCTGAGCATTACTCCAACGATAGGTGACGCCTTTCTGCGTTAGTAACGTGAGAGGTTGCGCAATCTTGGAAAAATCCTTGATGAACCTTC
This sequence comes from Helianthus tuberosus, assembly GCA_030545235.1. Taxonomy (NCBI): domain Eukaryota; kingdom Viridiplantae; phylum Streptophyta; class Magnoliopsida; order Asterales; family Asteraceae; genus Helianthus; species Helianthus tuberosus. The sequence goes on from CM060391.1 coordinate 14,981,330, forward strand.
TGTAGTAACCTGCCAAACCCAAAAATTGGCGGATTTCCGTTGGTGTGCGAGTGATGTGTGTAAAATGCAACATATAAATTACATCAAATGAGGCATAAAACTAACCCTTTTTTAGTACTAATATTGGAAAAAGAGTGTTTTTGTCTTCCTTTTGTATTTTCAGGATTAAATGAGCTCAAAAACGCAAAAGAAGCAAAAAGACAGCTAAATCCAACATAAATACAAGAAAAGGAACATTAGTGGATTGCCCGAACCCTCAACAGCACCTTCCAAAGCAAAATAGAGAAAACAGAAGGCTGAACACGCCCCGTGCTCAGCCAGCACGGGGCCGTGCCCAAGAAGCAGCAGAAAAGACAAACCTATAGAAGCTTCTATTGCCCACCACGGGCCGTGCTCAGCGGACACGGGGGGCGTGCCGAAAGTACTGCAGGCGCATTAATTGTAATTGCGAATTACAATTAATGAAGAGAGAGAGTGTCAGACAGGCACGGGGCCGTGCCCAGGCCTCTGTTCAGCCTATAAATAGGAGTGCTTGGTTTCATTGCAACTCATCCCTTGGCACACCACCTCTCTCACACTTCATCCACCACCCACCACCATCACAACACCATCATCCACCACCATCATCCATTGTCCATCATAGAGTGTGTGAGTCGTCTCGGGATCCAAGATTGATCGTAAGAGTTCTTGACAATCAAGGCCATGTTTGCCTAAGTCTCTTACATCACTTGGTGAAGACAAAGTGTCTAGTATAATACTTTTTATTTCTAATCTTTTGCACTTTTTATTTGGTTTTGTATTAATGACTTTAATAACTAGTTACTTATGTTGAAGGTGATCTTTCCTTATCGTTTGTCCGTGGTGTCTTGGCATTATTTTACTGTCTATATAAAATAAAGGATTTTCACCATTCATATCTCCACGGTCTATATGGAGGTATGTTGGCTACCTGGTAGGGGGTTAAGGGAACGGTTTGGTAAAGGTCTTGCCATTGTTCAGCGTTTAGAGGTCCTGCAATGGACCTGGGTCAAATTTAGTAGGACCTCCTTCAATACTTCACGGTATTGGATGGCGGGGGTCCAAACTCTTTGATCCCCTCATAAGTTAACTACTATTAATACTATAACCCGGCTATTTAGGACTGTATCCCTGCTGACTCAGACTACTTAGTCGAGGGTAACGTCACCGCCAAAAGCGGGGCCTACCACAATACTGCATTAATAACTTAATTCATTATCTTCCAATAATCCACCCCTTTAGGATTGTATCCCTGCTGACTCAAACTACTGGGGTGAGGGTAACGTCACCTTCAAAAGAGGGGCCTACTACAATAACTAAGATAATCTCTTAATTATGTGCAAAAGTGCGGAAATAATCAAAGGTTATACTAGATACGAGTCGGAACCAAGTGATTCATCTTGTCTATCTGTTTTTATTTTATTTTTATTTTCAGCATTTTAGTTAGTTTTTACTTTTCTTATTTTAAAACATTTTTCCAAACTTTTATTTTGGTTAGACGTTGAGGATAAACCGGTACTAAAAGCTCTTGTGTCCTTGGACGACCTCGGTATCTTACCAACGCTATACTACACTCAACGATGGGTGCACTTGCCCATATGTGTGTCTAGTGTTAGTGAAATATCGTGTTTTATAAATTTAAAACTTGGCTAAAATAAGTGTTAAAAAGGGCTTAAAATATACACCTAAAATACAACACTTTCACGCACATCAAGTTTTTGGCGCCGCTGCCGGGGACACAAGGATTTTAAGAAAGTTAGGAATCAACGGCCTAATCATCTTTTATTTTTCTTTTTATTTTTTTAGGATTTTTCTTAGTTTTTCAGCTTCTGCAGAGCTCAGCACGGGCCGTGCCCGGTCAGACACGGGCCGTGCCCAGCATCATCACTGGCAGTTTTTATTTTCTGAGTTACAGAGAGCTGAACACGGGGACGTGTCGGTGCAACACGGGGTCGTGTCCAACTCCCAGTAGCTGGGAATCCAGAAAACAATTACTGTATCTCTCAACACGGGCCGTGCTCACTGAGCACGGGGCCGTGGTAAACATTCTGACCAGTGTTCTTTTCTGTTTTTGTTGCAGGACTCGGAACCCAGGCGCCACATTTGAACCTCCTACGTAGTGCATGAGCTCCAGTTCTAGTAGAGACATAAAAGAACCCCTAGAAGAACCCGAGCGCTTTCTCAGAAAAAGACTAAAAGCTAAAAATCAAGAGAAAGCTTCGGGGGACCCACTTCCAATGGCGGACCAACGTACCCTCATGGATTACCTACGGCCTACCGTAGGCAATCTTGGCGCTGCTATCAATGCACCGAATGTCGAGGCCAACAACTTCGAACTTCGGCCGCATTTGATACAAATGCTCCAAAACTCCGCAACCTTCCACGGGCTTGCGGACGAGGATCCCCATCTACATATTACTAACTTTTTAGAAATATGTGATACCTTTCGGATCAATGGAGCATCAAATGACGCCATCCGCCTTCGAATGTTTCCTTTCTCACTAAAAGACCGGGCCAAGGCTTGGCTTAACACCCTCCCAGTTGGATCGGTAAACACCTGGGATGAACTCGCCCAAAAGTTTTTGTATAAGTATTTCCCTCCTGCTAAAACGGCTAAATTAATGACTGAAATTAATACATACTCACAAGAGGATGGGGAATCCTTATATGAAACTTGGGAAAGGTTCAAGGAGCTTCTAAGAAAGTGTCCTCACCATGGTCTAGCGGTATGGCAACAAGTATCCACTTTCTACAATGGATTGTTGCCACACACAAGACAAACACTTGATTCAAGCTCCGGGGGACTCTTAGGTAATCGTCGCCCAAATGAAATATATAACCAAATTGAGGAAATTGCTCAAACCAATTTTCAATGGCACACTCCCCGAGGTAATAAATCTATTGCCCCGGGCGCCCATAAGGTTGATGAAAGCACCTCTTTACAAGCCCAAATCGAGGCCCTCTCTTCAAAAATCAAAAGGCTAGAAATGACAAAAACGGCCTCGGTTATGGCTTGTGAAGGGTGTGGTGGGTCACATGAAAATTGGAGTTGTATGAAAGAAGTAGATGAACAAACTGAAACGGTAAACTACATGGATAATAGACCTAGGCCGTCGGGTCCTCCAACGGGTACCTACAACCAAGGATGGCGTAACCACCCAAATCTTGGTTGGAGAGATCCCGGCAATAGTAGTAACCAACAAAATCAACGAACTAATTTTCAACAACCGCAAAATTTTCCTCAACAACAAGGTGGAAGAGAAAGGCTTGAAGATACTGTATCTCGCCTCATCTCTGACACTGAAAAGAAAAACGCGGATCGATTTCAACAATTGGAATCAAATTTCAGAAATCAACAAGCTAGCATTCAAAACGTTGAAAAACAATTAAATCAGCTAGCTCAAAATTTCTCCGAGAGACCGCAAGGCGCATTACCCAGTAATACCGAAACGAACCCAAAAGCACAAGTACATCTCATCACATTAAGAAATCGAACCGTGGGTCCCGAGGATGCTCCATTGACGCCAAATGAAAGAAGCCATTCTAGTCAGCCTGTAACTCCTCCTGCACCAGAAAAAGCTTCTTCACCAAATCAAGGGCCCACCAAGACTCCTCCAATCCCGTACCCCGGTAGGTTAAATCGTCAAAAGACCGATGAGCAATTCGCAAAGTTCGAAAGCTTACTAAAACAATTGCATGTCAATATTCCTTTTATTGAGGTCCTAACCCAAATGCCTAAATATGCCAAATTCATGAGGGATTTCCTCACTCACAAAAAGAAAATTGAATCATTGCAATTAGTTAACTTAGGCGAAGAATGCTCAGCTCTAGTACTCAACAAACTTCCACAAAAGAAAATCGATCCCTGGAGCTTCACAATCCCTTGTTCGATTGGGAAATCCCCCGTCCGAAATGCTTTAGCCGATCTTGGAGCTAGCATCAACCTCATGCCCACATCAATGTTCAAGCGACTCGGCCTAGGAACAACAAGCCCCACAAAGATGAGCATACAACTCGCCGACAGGTCCGTCAAGTTCCCACATGGTGTCGCCGAAAATCTGCTAGTCAAGGTTGACAAATTCGTCTTTCCAACCGACTTTGTCATCCTAGACATGGAAGAAGACACCGAGGTCCCCCTCATCCTCGGGAGGCCATTCCTAGCCACCGCCCAAGCATTGGTGGATATGAATGAGGGAACTCTAACATTGAAGTTTGGGAATGAGGAGGTGAAATTTGAATGTGGAAGGCGAGTAGAGGAAGAAGATCCGGTCAACTACATGAAGGTCATAGACTCAAGTTTGGATGACGCTCTCCGACGGTGTAACATGGGATGCAACACATCCCACTTGGGAAGCATATGACCAGGCTTTGGGTCTAGCCAAGGACCCTTATAAACGTGGCGCACCATGGAGGCATTCCACGGAACTATCCTTAGTTTAATTTAGATTAATTTTTATGTTTTCTAGTTAGTTTAATTTTCAGGAATAAAACACGCTCATGGTGGTAAAGGATGAAAAGGGGAACGAGAAAAATGATCCCATGCACAAGAACAAGGCAACCCGACAATTTTTCTCCCTTTCAGAAGGTTCAACACGGGCCGTGCCCAACCAACACGGCCCCGTGTTGAACCACCTGCAGAAAACGCCCAGTACAGGTAACTGGACACGGGCCGTGTTCACCCAGCACGCCCCCGTGTCCAGACTTCTGTTTCTCTTATTTCAATTTTGTTACTGGCACTTGAACACGGGGCCGTGCCCGGATAACACGGGGCCGTGCTCAGTGCCCAGTAACACAAATTTTTGCTTTTTAAACACTATTTTACACATCTAATCAACCTAAAAATTTATTTTTAGGACACATTGAGGACAATGTGTAATTTAAGTGTGGGGGGGATGCTAAAACCTTGAATTTTGCAAGTCCTAAATACAAGCCTTACACAAAACTCTATTGGAACCGCTAATCACCCCAAATTTTTTTTCAAAAATTTCATTTTTTTTACTTGTCTAGGTTTAACTCGGGAAATTCAAGCTCTCAAAAAGGTTATATTTTTACAAATTTACAACCGATAGCGTAGTGATAAAAAGAACCAACATAAGAAAATTATGAAAAGGCATGACAAACTTATTTAAAATTTGATTATATATACTTGATCACATAAAAACCCATTCCCACAAAAGTGAGTTTTGAGCCTTTATTGAGCACTCAATTTCATACCATTTGACTAAATGCTCATTTTTCGTTTCTTGTGTGAATAGCCGCTTGGTTCTTACGACTCTAGAACTTGCCATGACAATACATTCCCGGTCCTTATCAACTTAAACCCGAGTAAGTAAATGATAGAGGCATTAGGACTAACCTTTTTATTTCCACACCATTATTTTTCTTTTCTTTTACCACCTACCCAAAAATCCCCCTAGTTAGCCCCTTTGAGCCTAAACCTTTTCGTTTCATCACCCAAAACAAAAACCATTTCACCCACCAAAACCTTTTTCATTTTTACCCTTTATTTTAGTAACAAGTTCGGTTCTTCGAAAAAAAAAAAAAAATATATATATATATATATATATGAAGCAAAAAGAAAATAAACAAACAAAGTAATCAAAAATAACTTTGTTTGAATAAAAGCTTCATCAAAAATAAAAGGTTGCAAAAAAAAAAAAAAAAAAAAAAAAAAAAAAAAAAAATACGAAAACCGACACTTGTTACGCTTTTTAGCCCTTTTTCTACTAACCACTAACCCAACCACCTACCTTTAACCCTAGCCAACCCTTAACCCACAAAGTCCTCTTGATATCTACAAAGGTATAAAAGTTAAAAAGGAGGAGGATTGATTTCTTGGCAAGCCTATGGTAGGAATAAGTTCCATGCCGCTCTCGAGTGATTCACTAAAAATACACCTTCGGCCGAGTGTGAGTGATTTCCCCGCGAGGTATGTGAACTTGTATATAAATAGAATTTTAAAAAAGGCATGTTATGCCCAAATAAGTAATTTCTTTTATGAACAGTTCTAAATAAATCATTACGAATAGGAGTGTAAATAAATAAAAATAAAACCCTAAAAAGATCTTGGAAATCCCGACACTCTATGACAAGCCCAAAACCTTCTCTTCTACCTATTCCATTTGGGAATGTAAGCCAAATATTAAAGAGTTTTGCTTGAGGACAAGCAAAAGTTCAAGTGTGGGGGTATTTGATGTGTGTAAAATGCAACATATAAATTACATCAAATGAGGCATAAAACTAACCCTTTTTTAGTACTAATATTGGAAAAAGAGTGTTTTTGTCTTCCTTTTGTATTTTCAGGATTAAATGAGCTCAAAAACGCAAAAGAAGCAAAAAGACAGCTAAATCCAACATAAATACAAGAAAAGGAACATTAGTGGATTGCCCGAACCCTCAACAGCACCTTCCAAAGCAAAATAGAGAAAACAGAAGGCTGAACACGCCCCGTGCTCAGCCAGCACGGGGCCGTGCCCAAGAAGCAGCAGAAAAGACAAACCTATAGAAGCTTCTATTGCCCACCACGGGCCGTGCTCAGCGGACACGGGGGGCGTGCCGAAAGTACTGCAGGCGCATTAATTGTAATTGCGAATTACAATTAATGAAGAGAGAGAGTGTCAGACAGGCACGGGGCCGTGCCCAGCGGACACGGGGCCGTGCCCAGGCCTCTGTTCAGCCTATAAATAGGAGTGCTTGGTTTCATTGCAACTCATCCCTTGGCACACCACCTCTCTCACACTTCATCCACCACCCACCACCATCACAACACCATCATCCACCACCATCATCCATTGTCCATCATAGAGTGTGTGAGTCGTCTCGGGATCCAAGATTGATCGTAAGAGTTCTTGACAATCAAGGCCATGTTTGCCTAAGTCTCTTACATCACTTGGTGAAGACAAAGTGTCTAGTATAATACTTTTTATTTCTAATCTTTTGCACTTTTTATTTGGTTTTGTATTAATGACTTTAATAACTAGTTACTTATGTTGAAGGTGATCTTTCCTTATCGTTTGTCCGTGGTGTCTTGGCATTATTTTACTGTCTATATAAAATAAAAGATTTTCACCATTCATATCTCCACGGTCTATATGGAGGTATGTTGGCTACCTGGTAGGGGGTTAAGGGAACGGTTTGGTAAAGGTCTTGCCATTGTTCAGCGTTTAGAGGTCCTGCAATGGACCTGGGTCAAATTTAGTAGGACCTCCTTCAATACTTCACGGTATTGGATGGCGGGGGTCCAAACTCTTTGATCCCCTCATAAGTTAACTACTATTAATACTATAACCCGGCTATTTAGGACTGTATCCCTGCTGACTCAGACTACTTAGTCGAGGGTAACGTCACCGCCAAAAGCGGGGCCTACCACAATACTGCATTAATAACTTAATTCATTATCTTCCAATAATCCACCCCTTTAGGATTGTATCCCTGCTGACTCAAACTACTGGGGTGAGGGTAACGTCACCTTCAAAAGAGGGGCCTACTACAATAACTAAGATAATCTCTTAATTATGTGCAAAAGTGCGGAAATAATCAAAGGTTATACTAGATACGAGTCGGAACCAAGTGATTCATCTTGTCTATCTGTTTTTATTTTATTTTTATTTTCAGCATTTTAGTTAGTTTTTACTTTTCTTATTTTAAAACATTTTTCCAAACTTTTATTTTGGTTAGACGTTGAGGATAAACCGGTACTAAAAGCTCTTGTGTCCTTGGACGACCTCGGTATCTTACCAACGCTATACTACACTCAACGATGGGTGCACTTGCCCATATGTGTGTCTAGTGTTAGTGAAATATCGTGTTTTATAAATTTAAAACTTGGCTAAAATAAGTGTTAAAAAGGGCTTAAAATATACACCTAAAATACAACACTTTCACGCACATCAGCGAGGTGCAGGCCAGTTCTTAATAGAGTCTATCTTAGATGGATCAACATGAATCCCATCCTTGTTTACCACATGGCCTAGAAAGTGGACTTCATGAAGCCAGAAGTCGCATTTTGAAAACTTGGCGTACAGCTGTTTTGCTCGAAGTAATTCCAAAATAAGTCGTAGATGCTGCTCGTGTTCTTCCCGACTCCTAGAGTAGATCAGAATGTCGTCGATGAATACAATCACAAACTTATCCAAGTAAGGCTTGCACACTCTGTTCATAAGATCCATGAAGACTGCAGGCGCGTTTGTTAACCCGAATGGCATGACCAGAAACTCGTAATGGCCGTAGCGAGTTCTGAATGCTGTTTTGGAGACGTCCTCATCCCGGACTCTCAGTTGATGGTAGCCTGATCTCAGATCAATCTTTGAATAGTAGCTCGACCCTTGTAGCTGATCGAACAAGTCATCGATTCGTGGAAGAGGATAGCGATTCTTTATGGTCACCTTGTTTAGTTCGCGGTAATCTATGCACATACGGAAAGTACCGTATTTCTTCTTTACAAACAACACGGGAGCTCCCCAGGGCGAAGAGCTAGGACAAATGAAACCCTTATTCAAGAGTTCTTGCAATTGTTTGGACAGTTCTTCCAGTTCGGTTGGAGCTAAGCGATAAGGTGCTCGAGCTATGGGCACTGCTCCAGGAGCTAGCTCGATTTGGAATTCGACCTGACGATGAGGCGGTAGCCCAGGTAAATCTTCAGGAAACACTTGAGGAAAATCGCGTACAACTGGAATATCCTCAATCTTCTTTTCTTCCGTTGATGCGTCATTAACGAGTGCTAAAATAGCAGTGTGGCCCTTTCGCAAACACTTCTGGGCCTTAAGAAAGGAGATGATGCCCACAACAGCACCACTTTTGTCGCCTTGAATTTCGAGATGTTCTTTACCAGAACGAGGAATACGAATAATCTTCTCTTTGCACAGGATCTCTGCTTGTTGTTGGGATAACCAATCCATCCCAATGACAATGTTGAAACTACCCAGAACTATAGGAATGAGGTTGATGGAGAATGTCTGACCAGCTAAGACGAGGTTACAACCCTTGACTATGTGAGTGGCCTCTAAACTTTTACCATTTGCTAACTCTACAACGTGTTTGGTGTTTGAGGGAGTTGGTGTGTGTTTAAGCATTTGACTAACTTTTAGAGACACATAACTGGTATCGGCACCCGAATCAAATAAGACAGTAACATAAAAGTCATCGAGAAGGAACTTACCCATCACCAAATTAGGATTATTCCTTGCATCACCCTGACCCAGCACGAATGCTCGACCCCTGGCACCATTGTTTCCATCATTGTTTCCCCCATTGTTGTTCCCATTGCCCTGATTATTGTTGTTGTTGTTCGGATTTTGATTTAACTGGGGGCAGTCGCGTTTAAAGTGGCCTTCAGCACCACACTGAAAGCATCCCCTGTTACCTCGTTGTCGCTGCTGGTTCTGTGGAGCTGGTGCTTGTTGTGGTTGGTTCTGATTCGCAGGTCGTGAGCTCCTGCAATCCTTAGCCTCATGACCCATCTTGAGACACCTTTGGCAACGACCCCTGTTGCACTGACCACTGTGGTGCCTGTTGCATCTGTTGCACTTTGGGTGATTTCCCTTGTATCCACCCTGACCTTGACTACCAGAAGATTGCTGACCAGGACTCTGGTAGTCATCGATCTTTCGCTGCTGTGCCTGAGACTGAGCCGTAGTCGGACCCTTGCTAGAGGTTCCATCCCACTTTCGTTTGTTGTCACTGGGAGTAGCAGAAGTAGTAGTAGCAGTAGAACCAATACGCTTAGGCAGCCTGTTCTGTTCAACGGCTTGATCGGTGAGGCGATGAGCTACCTTGACGATTTGTTGGATGGTACCCAAGTTGGCTGAAGTCACGTGACTTTGAATTTCTGGTACAAGGCCCTTGAGGTACAGCTCAATACGTTTGACGGGAGGGTTCACCATAGTTGGACACAAGATGGCCAGCTCATTTGACCTCTTAGTATACGCCTCAATCTCAGATCCCGTCATCTTTAAATTGTAAAATTCCACCTCTAGCTTGTGGATGTCATCCCGACTGCAGTATTCTTCTTTGATCAGTTCTTTGAAACCATTCCAGGAGGTGGCATTAGCAACTGCCAGTCCTAATAGTTGAACCTGAGCTTTCCACCAGGTTAACGCTGTCCCTTCAAGTGTTCCGGTAGCATATTTCACCCTACGGTCTTCAGGGCATTCGCACATCTCGAAGACGGACTCAAGCTTTTCAAACCAGTGAAGAAGGCCCACTGCTCCTTCGGTGCCACTGAAAGTAGTAGGTCGGCAGTCCATGAACGTTTTGAATGTGCACACATGAGTTTGAGCATGTTGACCTCCTGCAGGATTAGCTGCGAGTGCCTCAGCAACTCGTTCGTTGATCAAAGTCGTCAACTGGTCTTGAGTGAGGTTGATACGTCCTCTGCATCCGCTCATGATCTTCATAATGAAGCAATGTAAGTGAGAAAAGTGTCGCGAAAGTGCAATGACCGAAGAGAGTAAGCACACAAGTGTTTTCAATTAGCAGTTGCTATGTTTATCTAAGCATACCATGAGCAAAGTTCTAGGCAACTAACAAGTAGGCAATAAAACATAAACCATATTACCTAGAATGTCGAGTCTTGCACATGGACCGAAGCGTCGTTGTGGATCGTTGAGCACTGTTCAGGTTATAGTCTGGTTTTAACAAAAACTTTTTCTCTTATTAAAACCAAGTTCACTATAACCAATGGCTCTGATACCAATCTATCACACCCCCAAAATCCACACGCGGAGTATCACCGCTTGGAGGCGTGACTGACCATGATCAAGCCACCAATCATATTGAACATTGTAAAATAATAATTAAAAGTTATTCATCAATACGAAAGGTGTTCACAACCAAAAACATAGTTAAGCGTTTAGCGGAAGCATAATTGTAAAACCCAATGACAATGTAGTAAATACAATATAAAGAAAATGTTTTTAGCATGGTACACACTCCCATGCTCCACAACGACTGCGCCTTCCCGTGCAAGCTCCATAGATACCTAATGATCTGCAAGGCATGTAACAGAGAGTCAAAAACAAAGTTGAGCGAGTTCACGGTTTGGTTGTTTAGTTATAACATTCGTTTCGTAAATCAGTTGTTTCGTTTTGTAAACCATATATCGTATTATTTCGTATCGCGGTCACCCTGACATGTTTGCGAATGATTAGTGCCCGGATCGCGGTTTCCCAAACATGAGTGCGATGATTAGTGGGGCTTACCATGTATAGACTAGTTGTATTTGTACGTGCCCTTCTTAATCCAAGGACCGTAGCGAGTGTGAGTGTACGTAGGTTTTACGTACGTGCCCTTCAATTCGAGGACAGTGAAAAGTAGTCTAATAGTAATGACAGTACAAGTAGTTATTAAATCCCATTCCCAACCCCCGGGAATCCCATGCCTTGGTAAAAGTGTGAACTCACCTTGGTTTGCTCGGTATGCTAAACTATGTGCTCTCAAGTAATCAATCAAATCCTATAGTATGCACGTATATTAAATCAGTTTCGAGTTCGAAATGTTTCACATGTATTCAATGCCTCAAAGGGTGTCTACGAAATTAACACGTATCACATAAGCAGTTAATCAAAGTCATGCAAATTCCTGTTCCATAAAGATATCCTTCACAGTTTCTTCTATCACAAATATCCAATAATACACTTAATAGGGTTAACAGTTTAGCTGGATTAATACATATATCAGGGGTACACAGTTAACAGAGTTGACATCAATCAGAACTATTAACTAACTGTGTTTCATGCTTAACTTAATAGAATTAACAAGGTTAATAACTTAACCAAGTTAATAAACTAACAGACTAAATAACCCAGCAAATCTAATCAGCTTAACAGTGTTATCATTTTTGACAGAACCAAGTAAACTAACAGGGGTTAATTTAACTAACTGAATTAACAACCATTAAGGTTACCCACTTAATTAAGTTACATATTTCAATAGAGTTAATCTAATTAACTTAACTAACAACTAACTGAACTAATTAACTGAGTAAACAAACTAACAGAATATTAACAACATAAGAGCCGAAATCCCTTTTGAACAATTACACTAGTTGGGCGAAAACCCCTGTGGGCCGAAATCACCTAGCCGAAATCCCCTTATGTGCCGAAATCTCTATGTGGGCCGAAACTGTTTTGGGCCGAAATCACTTATGTGATTTCGTCCAGTTTATAATTGTGGTGGGTGATTTCGTCGGACTCCAACTTGTGTTTTCGTCGGGTCGTTCATTCATCATCATCAACAACAGCAGATTACGCAACCCAGTTATGTGATCAAGTTTATTAATCGATATATCATAACAAGCACACATGGTCGATCAATCATATACACCTGACAGTTTATTGACAATACATATATATATATATTGATCATATCATATCATCACAGTAGTTTATAGATAATACATATATATATATCGATCATATCAGTCTCACATTCCTAAAATAATCACATAACCTAAATGTTATATAGCATTCATGTACATACTAATAAGATCAAACGAGCAAGAATTTAGCATAAATACGAATTACTAACCACAAAGCTTGTTCCAACAGAATGAGGTTTTCGAAGAGGAGGGAGGGTCTGCTACTGTTGCCTTACGTAAATGAAAGAGAGTAGAGTTTTTGCGGATGAAAACTTAATCGCTCAACATATAATTTATATAATTTAAGTTACACATGCACTGAGATCTTAAACTTGCACTGAGATCTATCCAATATTAAAAATACATATTGCCAGTACATGCCCACTAACAACCACTTGCATATATGATGACTATGTCGACAATTATGAGGGATCCTTTTCATTAAACTAAATTCCAACATATGCTTATAATCATTACTAGTAACAGTTTGTTGTCCATTTAGACTTTTCACATATTTAAACATTCTTGTCAGTAGATCATATGTTGATCAATTTATAATGTTCAGTTGATCACGTTCATATGTTTCCATATTAATTATTCCATCACATAAATTCTAAAACTCAATCGTATGACAAAATGATCATATTTACTTATTTTAAAAACACCTCCAACAACATAATTATATACATACACACTTATGATGCACACCAAATATAAATATACTCACATTACTTTGCAAACAAGTACTAGGTTAAGTCGAGTAGGAACCTTGAAAACTCGGGTTGTCACAGTTACGCTCGTTTCCGTGAAATCGGGTCATGCTGGGTAAGTACAGCAACTGTTTAAGCAACATTCTGTGAAAATAGGGGCTAGGCGTCACGCGACGGCCCTAGGCGTCACGCGACGGCCCTAGGCGTCACGCGACGCCCCCTAGTTCCGGAAAAATGTTATTTTTTTGTTTGTTTGACCCATGGAACTTGTTTAAACTTATTATGTAACTATCAAAACTAACTTTTAAGTTGGTTTTGATCATAGGTGAATGCCAAGAGTGCCCGGATGAAGATCAAGCTCGATGAGGAACTGAACACGATAAAATACAAACTTCTGCGCGGCGTTTCGTCGTATCTTTTAAACGACGAATTCAATTACATTAAGTTGTATATTTTTTTAAAGAGTTGTAAACATGTGGGAATGTTAGTATGAAAAGTTTTTGTAAAGTCACATTTTAGCATTAAAATGCGTATTTTATTAATAAAATCTTGACTTATTAAGTCGGGTGTTACAAGTTGGTATCAGAGCTCAAGGTTAGAGAATAAAGTGTGTTCGGTTCGAGGCTTGATCGCAAATCCGGTAAGTACATGTATGTTAATAGTTTAGCATGCTGAAGTGTTGTAAACAACACATAGGGCTATCGTGTGATACACGTTACCCCAATTAAAATGATTGATGTAGTTGACGAAAATACGCACGTTGACGCGTATAGTAGAAAAAGCCTTGTATTATAATACAGGCGATTATTGAAGTTGACATTACTAACATTTGTGAATGTTTTAATTGAAGGACACTCGCGTTTGAAGACGACGAGAGTTGAACGAATTGTGGATATGATGATGGAACGGTCCGAGATATGACAAGAAGAGCATACTCATCAAGGCCCTAAATCGCGTAACGATCACAAATAAGTAATGGCAAGAAAGTCCCTTAGGGCAAGCATTTACCAGGTGCACGTTTAAATTGTTACATGAATAGAAGTATGCAACAAATACGTAGAAACTGATAGTTGCATAAGTAGATTGAAAACTTGGAAAAACCTGAATAGAATACCTATCCAGGATATTGTTTCCAAGAGAAACAAATAGAGGCATTACTTACATAGGGCGTGATGTGAAAACTATAAAAAAGGTCATGCGTGTCATGTGTTAATCGCTTACTCTGGCCAAGTAAGTAGTGGCATATGATACCATGAACGTCTTATAGCGGACACGTTTACATCCGATGTAGTAAGGACGGGGTTAAAGGGACAAATTAAAAAGTACCCAAATGAATCAGATAAGCAGAATATTTGATCATAATGTAAACGCACAGCCGAGTGACGGAAGCGTATTATATTAGGATAATGAGCCCGAGGGAAGGGACAAAGAAACATGTAAAATGATTAAGATATGCACTGGGAGGGGGTGTACTTACACTCGAACCCGGAAAATGCGAATATGTCTCTAAACGGGTCGTTTTTGTAAAACGTCAAACTCGAGGACTAAGTCGGAATATAAAAATGAAGTGAGGTCTTAATGCATACCGGGAGGGTTGCAATAAGAACGACTTCAGTAAAACACCCGGTTGATGGGTAAGAATTTAACGCATGCGTAGACCGAGAGACGGGGACTCGGATGGAAAGTTAAAAGACTCGGGTTTTGAGTCATAACTAAAAGACGACAAGATAATGTAAATAGAAATTTTGAATAAATTATGTTCAACTATTTTAAAGTTGAACGGGTCGAATATAATGTCATGCCGAATGGCATGAGTAAACGCAAGCGGGAAAAAGGTACCGTTAAAAGCAAAAGAATAATGATCCCGATAATGGGACATAATCAAATACGAGTATATGTAAACTGGATAATGGTGAGCATAAGATAAACCGACGCATAAATGACGTGAGAAGTCATAAAGTCAGAAAATTGTCTGAAAGGAAACGAATGCAGCCTTAGACTACGGTCAAGGTCAAAGAAAATACCATGGCGAAAATAAGTGATCTTAAAAAAAAACAGGATGCCTTGATACCAAACATGTATTTTAAGAATGACATGACTAAGGAATGATCTACAGGATCAACCTAACCTTTGTGGTTATAAACAATGGAAAAGCCTGCGAGACTAAAACGACCCACGAGTCATGACTAGAAAGAAATAGATTAAAAGGACCTCGCCTTAGAGAGGTGAAAGTCTAATAAAATAGCCCATAGACTAAGTGATAAAACCTAAGGGTTAATTAGACAAAGCGAGGGAATAAATGGAGAATCCTCGCATAAAACAAAGACTGAAAAAGAATAAATTTTGGACTGTCAATATCCCGGTATGGATAATTGACAAAGGTTAAAGAGAAGACGCTAAACTAAAACTTCGCTTTTGGTAAGAAATAACATTTCTACAAAAATGAATTATGATAGACGTATAAACGGTAAACATGAAAGATATAAGTCTTGACACGGATAGGTGCAAGACGATATATCCGAAAAGTGATAATTCTAAAAATAGAAAGTTGATGTAAAATTTGGCATGACGTGACATGATCACGGTCAAGAAGTGTAATGTGAAATATAATCACATTAGAGCCAAGTGATGAATATTGCTAAGTTAATTAAACTAGTGGAAATAACGAGATTACGTTATTTCAAGTCGCATTATGTCATGTAAGATACGTAGATGATTAATAACCAAAAGGATATTACCATACTTTTCTGGTAATACTAACAATTGGTTAAAGTATGAGAAATGCTTAATTGATTATCGAGAGCAAATACATGGAGTTAAACTTGATAAATTATGTAAGAAAAGGTTTCGGGGACGAAACCTCTTTAAGGGGTGGTAGACTTGTAACACCCCAAAAACGGGTTTGGTAATCAAACCACGTTAATATTAATGACTTGGTAAAATACCGTTAGTGGTAAAATTTAACCCGGTGAATATTAGGACTTAAATAAATAATCCTAATATTAACTAAAAGGTGAATAAAAGCTTTTAAGGAAATAAAAAGGATAAAAGGCCCGAGTTAACGGGACCTAAAATAAACTTAGTCATAAATATTCCCGAACCCGCTAAGTTAACTAGGAATATTAAACCTAGTTAATAAGTGGGAATATTATTGAAAATAATTAGGTTGTGACCTAATTAATAACTAACCAAACACGAGGGACCAAAGCCGGGTAACTTGAAAATGAAATTATAAACTTAAAAACAAAACACCACACACACAAGAGTGTGTGTGCGTGCGTGAGATGGATCAGGAGACAAGCTCCATGGGAGCTAACCCTAAACTCAACAAATTCTTCAAATTGGAGGATCAATTGAAGGCCAAACTCGGATTTGAATGCGTAGAAACGATCACCAAGTCAAGGGGATCGTAAGGTATGTCGAATTTCTAACATTCGTGAAGTTGTAAAAATTTGATAATCATCCTAATCGCGAATTAGGCATGAATTAGGGAAGCTATGGCTAGATTAGTGATGTATACTTGCTTAGGAAAGAAACCCTAAGTGAAAATCATACATAACATGCTATAGATTGATGAATTTGGTGAATTAACACACTTAGATAAGTGGGTTTTGATGTTATGATGAAATAGATGATATAGATATGCTTAGAATCATCATGCATGGTAAATAATCAGGAAATACTTAAACAATTTGCAAGTTTGAGTATTTGATCATAAGTGATAGTGGTGAATTTTGATGTTAATCTTGGTAAAAATAACTAGTTATGAACTAGTTGTAAATGTGTAAAAATGTATGCACATTAGGTGTTTGTTAAAATGCCTAAATGAAAACTAAAGTGTTGAAATTAGAGTGAAAATGTGTATTTGGATAATATGGCAAGTTATATGAAATATGAAACAAGAAGAGTTCTAATCATCAGGTTGATTTGAACTAATGTTGTAAATCATGTGATCGAAAGTAGTTAACTTTAATAAGCTAAGTTAACTAATCATGAAGTCGAATAGTGGTTTCGACTTATGAAATTAATTGAGATGGAATAGTCGCGAATAATTATGACTAATCTAACCATCTTACAATTTACAATGATAGTTTGACGATTAACAAGCTAGGTGAAAGCTTGGGAACAAAGCGGGTCAAACGAAGCAAGAATGACGGAAAAGCATTGTTTGGAAGTAAGGTAAGTATGGCTTACACTAGTCTTATGTTTAGAATATTCTCTTATCGTATTAGTTACGAATAAGATAAATACATAGTTGAGGTATGATGTTTCTGCGTGTAGACGTACGGAACAAGATAGTCGAGCATGACAAGAAACCATGTTAATAGTTTAAAAGGGGTTAAATCGGTAATTTGATCATTTTATGACAAATGGAAAATGAACTTTTAAATGGTTACCTTATAGGGTTAACCAAAACAAACAATAATGGTAAAACGGTAAATTGGTCACGCGTCGACCATTACTATTGGTTTTAAAAGACACTTATGAAGTAAGCCTTAATAGGCCGAAAAGTATTAAGAAAATGAATTATAAGTAAAACGACAGCACGATGTAAATCGGAGCGAGTCATATAGTCGAGATGAAAATACATGTCATCTCGTTAATATAATTGGTCATTTAGACCAAACGGGTCAAAGGGTGAAAATACCACCTTTTGATTATAGCGACTAATGATTCTTGTCGAGTTATATGATTTCAGGAATAAATGTAGAAATGATATTTGCATCGCTATTATTTAGCGAATATTATAGCAAGGCATTAAAACAGGTCAATACATTGACCCGAGCCAGGTATGTGTAATAGAGTAATTATTCATTTAGAACATAAGGTTCAATGAGCATTAGATGAAGCCTTAGATAGACAATGGGTTACTTAAATGGGTAAACCGAATGTTTTAAAAGAGGGTCGTGGCGTTTCGAAAAGCATAATGACTTTTCGAACAAGATCATAACTCAAAAGAAGAATTATGGGTCAAACATGCTCTCAAAAGACCTTTCCGTAATTGAAAGACTAAAAAGGACCAAAACGCCCTTGTTGGCTAATTCGAACAAACAACCTTTAGAGGTTGTTTGGAAACGAGTTTTATGATTAGGTAAATACTTAGAATAAGTATAGAAGCTGAAAAAGGTATTATATTAGTCAAATGACACTAATTGAGTTTTTGCCGTAAAATAATGATTCGAGAGGTAAAATTTGGTTTATATAGATCACCACATTAAACCCACCATAAATACAGCTGTGGTGGGAGATTATAGAATAAGAAATGTGGTGATGGAATGCTAGAAGCAATCGAAAGGATTTTAGGCTCGAAAGTGCTTAAATACTCTTAACGGGTCAAAATAAGCATACGAGCGAAAACGGGTTTAAATTGTGTAATAAACCTGTGATTAGAACCTAAAATGGTAGATAACCTTAATTTGAAGAAGTGTAGGTGATATAGGAATCAAACAAATATGTTTGTTTGATAAAATGCATAAACGGGTAAAATTCGATAAAAAGGTAACGAGTCGAAGGCTTAAAAGTCTCAAAATTTATTTATGTTGGATGTTGGGTTTTAACTTCATATGATGGAGAATTAAATTACGGACGCGTAGGAAAAAGAATCGGGTAAAACGGATTAAAAACGAGAGAGTTATGCTCGTTTCCGTGAAATCGGGTCATGCTGGGTAAGTACAGCAACTGTTTAAGTAACATTCTGTGAAAATAGGGGCTAGGCGTCACATGACGGCCCTAGGCGTCACGCGACGCCCCCTAGTTCCGGAAAAATGTTATTTTTTTGTTTGTTTGACCCATGGAACTTGTTTAAACTTATTATGTAACTATCAAAACTAACTTTTAAGTTGGTTTTGATCATAGGTGAATGCCAAGAGTGCCCGGATGAAGATCAAGCTCGATGAGGAACCGAACACGATAAAATACAAACTTCCGCGCGGCGTTTGGTCGTATCTTTTAAACGACGAATTCAATTACATTAAGTTGTATATTTTTTTAAAGAGTTGTAAACATGTGGGAATGTTAGTATGAAAAGTTTTTGTAAAGTCACATTTTAGCATTAAAATGCGTATCTTATTAATAAAATCTTGACTTATTAAGTCGGGTGTTACAGACACCTTCAATATGCATCGTATAGATTACTTTTTGGTAAGGGGACATTGACAGCCTTTGACAGACATAGAAGTTTAAACCCACCTCAATACGCATCGTATAGGCCTATACGATGCGTATTGAGGGTGTCGATTTAATCCCCCAAGGTGTGCCAATAATACAACCCTTGTACATGTCCATGCCTGGCCCAATGCCTGTTGGTATTTGTCAGCTTACCCGTTAGATACAAGGCATACCCACATATATGTTTTAAAAACTAAGCAAGTTTTAAAAGAAACAAAATAAAAATGTATGTAGCTTTGGCTAATCATGTCGGCTATCACCTAATCTCATGTTTCTCATACCTAAAAACAAGTCGAAAATGTCTCGGATTTCATGTATTCTAATCTGGCTCAGGATTTTTTATCATCCCTAACTAGGTTAGAACCTCGTATATTACACGGGTTGCATAAATGTAATTTTATATGATAATTAATAAAAGTGTATATCTTTAAAAAAACTTCTATATTGCACGTGTTGAATAAAATATAATGTCATTTGTTAACATAAATAGTCGTCAAGATTTATTTTTTAAAAATGAACATTGATATACTATTTACTTATCAGGGTATATTGGTGTGAGATTTGAGGGTTTTTTGATGTTTTCTTAATATAACCATTGCCGCTCTTCGGATCAGGGGCGGATGTATGTAGTAACAAGGGGTAGCCTCCGCTACCGCTTGGTCGGAATTTTTTTGACGTTTTTAGTGTAAATTTTGGAAAAATTTGACGTTTTTTCGATTTCGTTACCGCTTATTTATAAAACGTTACCGCTTGGTCGGAATCCTAGATCCGCCACTGCTTCGGATCTTGGCGATGTGATTCAAATCTTGCCGATCTTCGGATCTTGGCTTACTCACATGCATGTGAGCCGATCTTCAGAATGAACATGACGTGATCAGTGAAAAGCATCACATTCAATGTTGGACCTGTGTTGATTCAGACTTGTGTTGTGGTTTGGATATGTGTTGGTTTCATCCATGTTGTTCTTCGGATCGGTGTTCTTGGATCTATGTCGGTTTGATGATTTTTTAATAAAATCGAATGAGGTCTTCGGATCCATATGATGATTTTGGAAACACTCGGAAGGTGTAGACCCGATCTGTATCTTAGCGGGGCATTCCAGATGGCAACGGTTTGTTTACAACTATTAAAGCAGCCATGGCAGATTCGATAAAAAACAAATTTGAACCTTTTAATTTATTTGGTACTTTCTTATGTCTTTTTAATTGATATTGCATTATTCATTTTTATTTGGTTAGTTAAATTGTTTGGTGATGAGGAGGTTTGTACATTGTGAGAAAAGTTGGGATTTTTAAGTGAGGTTTGTAAATCTAATGTGGCAGTTTGTACATTGTGGATGCTCCAAGTGATAGTGAATATGATCACCCCCTCCTCCTACGTGGCTTGCATTTCGCTATGACACTATCACTTTCATTTTCGTTGTGTTACCGTGTAGGGCTAGATGCAAGATCAGATAGAAGTCCAAGCAGCCAAGTCATTTATTTTCATTGGTCCTATTGTCAGCCTGAGCAGTTATCACAGAATCATAACTGTTTATGTTTATGTAAGAAGGATAATGGATGAAATCCAATTTATTAGTCAAAACGACGATTACATAATCCTGAAACGGTATATTGTAAATAAAGACTTAAGACGACATATCATACAGCAACATAATTAAGAAAGATCAACTGAACTTAATCTTTTAAGTAAAGACGATTAGATGATCGTGATACCTTATGGAACTTAGCAAGTGATCTCACATCTTCGACTTCACTTCATTTTTCACAGATTCTGTTGCCATCCGCTCTCTAAATTTTTTCTGGGCTTTAAAGAGAATCCCGTGAACTTCATCAAAATGAGGTGCCGTCGCCTTCTTTGTATCTTCAATCCACTGAACAACTTTCTTATAAGGACTTAATATCCGATCACGATCCTTCTCACTCAAGAGCTGAAACACATAAAATTTTGTGTTTTAATGCAGAATTTACCAAAAAGATAAAGAAATGAGAGAAACTAATATATTATTACCTCAAGTTGCATGATTTCACATACTAAGCTGATATCCGCTATTGATGGCTGAAGGCTTCCAGTCAAAAACCGCCCATCTTTTAGCCAAAAATCTTCTAGTTTCGCTAATGATCTCATGAGTAGCTTCTCACCTTCCTTGGCTGCTTGAGCGTTTGAAGGGAGTCCATTTAGTGGTCCAATGATGGTGTTGAAAACAAGTCCAACTGAAAGCAACAAGTATAAAACAGAGTGTATGATAAAATCATTTGGAAAATACTTGACAAAATTTCACAATAAGATAAGGAATTGAGTAAATTACGATTTTGGCCCCTGTGGTTATATCACTTTTACCCTTTTAGCCCAAAAAGGAATCTTTTAACATCTGAGCCCCCAACGTCTTTTTTTCTAACCATTTTGGCCCCTAACACTAACCCCATCCATTTACTTTTAGGGGCCAAAAGGGTTAGAAAAAAAGGCGTTGGGGACCAAAAGGGTTAGAAAAAAAGACGTTGGGGGCTCAGATGTTAAAAGATTCCTTTTTGGGCTAAAAGGGAAAAAGTGATACAACCACAGGGGCCAAAATCGTAATTTACTCAATTTTTTTAATATAGTTGTTACCTGTTCCACGGCGTAAATTAGAATGATGCCAGTCTAAAACAGAGTGAATCTTAGATCTTTTGAATAGATCACCGGGATACCTACGAATATAAAAAGATTATTTATGTTATAATAGTAAAGAACTTGTATGATGATATGGAGAAAAGAAGAAAGCCAACTCACCAGTGACTAGCCACTCCCGGAAATGCACAGCATATGTAGATAAGAATTGCGTGACTGCAGATCAGATGATATTTTTACTTCATGTAAAGAACGATGAGTGATTTAAAAAAAGAAAGAAAGAAAGAACCTCTCAAAGAGCTTAAATCGGCCATCAACTATTGCGGGAACTTGACGCATGGGATTTATTGCTGCACATAACAAGATTAGTGAACATACTTATATGTTGATGTTATCCTTTTACACTTTTCAGCCGCGTAAAACATGTGTAATCAAAATAATATGATGTTAGATATGAAGCAATAACTCAATAACAATGATAGGTGTGTGTAAAAAATCATTGTGACAACCAAAATGAGCAAAATTCAACACAAAATTAATGAAGATAGGGGTAAAAAAAACCTTTATATTCAGGGGAGAATTGCTTATTTGTCAGGATATCTACTCGGATTTCCTCGAAATCTATCCCATTTATTCTTCAAATGACATACAAAAAAGCCATAAAGAAACAAAAATCAGACAAGTATGAGCTAAAAATCTACTTGCAGATAAACAAAGAAACACAAAAGCAGTACCTAACAAGCTAATAATAAGATTAAGGTGGTGTTTGTTTTTTCTGCAGGAAAAGGTCTGCTCTGCGGACCACATCTGCAGGAGAAGAGTTGGACCAAATGTCTGCAGTCTGCAAGGAGAAGAGGGTTTGTTTTTTTATTATACATAAACCACTTCTCTCACACACACAACACACAGTCTCTCTCCTCCATAGATCTCTCTCCTCCCTCGATCCCTCTCTCTGCCTTCATCACCACCACCGAGCACCACCGCAAACCCACCACCACCACCGTCACCACTACACCACCGCCACCACCGTCTCTCTTTCCTCGGCCTCTCTCTCCTCGGCCTCATCTACCGCCAAGAACAACCACAACCACCCACCCCCGTCTGCCTTCATCTACCACTACAACCACAACCACCCACCACTCCCTCTCCGATTTGGGGTTTTTTAATGATCTCCGATTTGGGGTTCGATTTGGGGTTTTTTGATGATCTCCGATTTGGGGGTTTTTGATAGTCTCCGATGATGATGATCTCCTGCCGCTCCCCCTCTCTCTCTCTACGGTATCTCTCTCTCACTGATCTCTCTCTTCTTTCTCTCTCTCTCTCTCTCTCTCTCTCTCTACGGTCTCTCCCTCTCTCTCTACGGTCTCTCTCTCCGATGATGATGGTGGTGGTGATGTATCAGGTGGCGGTGGTGGCGGAGATGTGGTGGTGGAGGTGGTGGTGGAGGTGGTGGCGGGGATGTGGGGGTGGAGGTGTGGAAGAAGAAGTTTGTGCCAAGAAGACATGGGTGAATGTCTGTGTGGTGAAGAGGTCTCGTAGACCTTTTTTAATGAAAGGTCTGCGAGAAAACAAACAAGCTGCAGCATCCAAACGTCTACGCGCGTCTGCACGGCGCAGACATAAGTGGCCAGAAGTGCTTCTGGCCAAAAAACAAACACCACCTAAGAATCAATTGAACAACAAACCTAACTGAATCCGTGCTAAAACCCAAAACAGAAGAACTCATCCCAAAAGACTAGTACAGTGGGTGAGGGCAACACCCATACCTTGCAATAGGGATAGGCTTTTTTCCCCAAATACCCATACCCGTACCGATTTTAGGTATTTGATACATGTATCGGTACCCAGTTTTATTGATTTCGGTATTCGATACTTTCAGTATAGGTATGGGTAAAAACGGGTACTTATACCGAATTTTATATAGATCTTTAAAAGTTTTTTTTTTATATTACGTTTTATTTCGTATTATTGTATTTATAGTACTGGTATTGATTTTACCTATATGGTGCCCGTATCGTATTGGTACTCATACCAATTTTACCTATTTGGTACCCGTACTATATTGGTACTCATGTCAATTTTACCTATTTAGTACCCGTACTTATTTGCTACTCAAAAACTAGGTATTTGGTACATAGTTTTGTTCAAATTCCGTACCGGTACTGTACCAATCTCATCCCTACCTTGCAACGATCAACCAACAAGGGCATACACATGAATTTACAAAAACTGAAGCAAGAATACAGAAACCCCAACTCAATTTACTGAACAATTAACCGGTTAATTCAATAATTGTACTAAATTATATCAGTAAAGATAGGTAACTTACTTGCAGAAGATGAGAACTGCACGAGACGGTTGGGATATCCGATCAACATACACTTTCAACGCCATCACCTGATTGAAGGGTTTTTTTTTCGGTTGTGTAATATTATTTAGAGACAAGGCTTTGAGGTGGATAAGAAACAAAATGAAGCTCAACGCATTATCTTTTGACTTCTTTTTCAGCCAATTACATAACGGCTGATGCAACTTATGAGATTCAATCGATTTTTATTATAAAAAATAATAATAAATACAAAAAAAAAAATTAGACTGGTCTATTGGGTTGGTTGGACAGCCAAGGCTGTTTGGTTAAGACAATTGCCTATATAATAATAGGGTTATCTAGCTTAAAATAAGAAGTGTAAAAGAGGATTCTTATTCAATTCATCAAATTATACATACATTCCATTAAAAAAAACTTCTATATCAATATATTTTCACTAAAAACCATGGTTGTAAAACAAGGTCTCCAAGGCCGAGTACTCCCCGAGTAGTCGCTACAAGGTAGGCTGCCGAGACGACTTTCTTCAACTCCGACTAATTACTTGGAATCGATCAAATGCGGTTAACATTGGCCAAAATCGAATCTAGTAGGTCAACTCGAGCCGAGTTTGACTTAAAATAAAATAAAACATAACTTATATGCTTATCATATTAAAGAATGAATACAATTTCACGTATTTTGTTATAAATATTAGTAAATTTATGTTATTTGACATATATTTAATTTCCGAAAACTAATTTCTTTATAATTTGGCATCTCCGAGTACTCCCCGTGTACTCTCCGCCTAGGTCGAGTACTCTCAACTCCCCGGTAGACCGACTAGGGAGCGCCTAACGACTTTTACAACCATGCTAAAAACAAATACTTTTTGTCTCTCCTTTTCAATTAAATAATATTATCATCACATTTTTCTCTTTCATTCACTCACAACCACTTTCAATATATATTAAAAAAATTATACTGGGTGAACAGTGTCCCCCCAAATATACAGATGAACAGTAACATTTTCTCTCTCCTCCACTCACAACCACTTTTTTTACCCTTTACAGTATAAAAACTCACCCTCACAAGTTTTGATGGATTGAATGAGAATGCTCTAAGAAGACATTATAGAGTTATAAGTGTCGAAGGGGCTATTTGGCTAAGCTTATTTTAGTGATTTATTGACTTTTTGAAAAGTTAAAATGTGTTTGGGTTAGCTTATTATGTGAGAGAAATAAGTAAATAAGTCATTCCATTATGACTTATTTGCTTTTCAAATAAGCAAATAAGTTATAAGTAGCCCAAAACAAGCTTAGCCAAACAGCCCCTAAGAATCTAAAACCTAAAACCACTACACTATCACTCAAATTCTAAACATCCACCCCCACCCACCCACCCAAAAACTTAAACCCTCAACCTCCGCCCTCCTCCTCAAAAAAATAATAATATAAAAACCTAACCTAAAACAACCCCCCCAACCTAAAAATAATAATAATTTTTTTTTTGTGATGATGGGTGTTTAGATTTTTTTTTTAGTGGATTTATTTTTAAAAACTTTGTATTTGATTTGAAACCTATAATAATGTACTTCACACAAAAGTTTCTAACTTTTTTTATTTCTTGTTTAGTTGTGTACGTAGTCAACTTGACTTTTTCTACTAAAAATTATGTATACTTACATTTTGGGATTTAGGAATGGAGAAAAAAACTCAAGCCTTACGAATATACTTAAAACTGAAGCATCTATGACGGATAAACATGATACCTAGCAGGCAGGGATTCGAAAAAAAGTATTTCATATGATTAGTTGATACCTTGTCCGATTACCTAAAATTATATATCCATTTACCTGAATCATATACCCAAAAAAGCTTTAACTTTTATTTTTGTTTTTCCCTTAAGCATTGTTTATTTTATAAAACTAGTCTAAAAAAACTCTAGAATTAGAAGAGCTAGCCTGGAGTTCTTATTCAAACAAGATATTGAATAGACAAATGAGATATATGGAGAATCTAGTAAATGATCGACTGAAATGTAAATGGGAGTTTGATATGTATTTATAGCATGGAGGTTGCTTTCTTTTTCAACATATGTGAGCTCTTGTCATCCACATATATAGTTATTTATTCATAACACTCCCCCTTGGATGACACTTTGCAAACTTTGGGGTAATTAAGTACTGCCTCATTAAAAACCTTGCTAGGAAAACCCAGTGGGACAAAACCATAGCTAAGGGAAAAAGAGTGCAGCTTGCATTATACACAGTGGATCAGATATGTTGCCTCATTAAAAACCTTGCTAGGAAAACCCAGTGGGACAAAACCATAGCTAAGGGAAAAAGAGTGCAACGTGTATAATGCTCCCCCTCAATTTGCAATTTGTAAGGCATCACATTCTCCGTACGTGACGCATGCCAATGTCATGAACGTGTTTCCTGAAAGTTGCTGTAGGTAGTGCTTTTGTGAAAAGATCGGCTGAATTGTTGCTGGATTGGACATATCTCATCTCGACTTGATTGTCTTTAATAAGGTCCCGAGTATATGCAAAGAATCTTGGTGGTATATGTTTTGTTCTGTCACTTTTGATATACCCTTCTTTCATCTGAGAGACACAGGCGGCATTATCTTCATGGATAGGAGTTGGATTTTGATCTTTCTCTAGCCCACAAGAAGTCACTATGTGTTGTGACATAGATCTTAGCCATACACATTCTCTTGAAGCTTCATGTAGTGCAATGACTTCAGTATGATTTGAAGATGTTGCGACAAGTGTTTGTTTCTGAGAACGCCATGAAATCGCAGTTCCTCCATTCATAAATACATATCCAGTTTGAGATTTTGCTTTATGAGGATCAGATAAATAACCTGCATCTGCATAACCAACTAACCCTTCTTTTGAATCGTTAGGATAAAACAAGCCTAAATCAACGGTACCTCGAAGATATCGAAAAATGTGTTTAATTCCATTCCAGTGTCTTCTAGTGGGAGCTGAACTAAATCTTGCTAACAAGTTCACTGCAAAAGAAATGTCAGGTCTCGTACAATTCGTAAGATACATAAGTGCTCCAATTGCGCTGAGGTATGGTACTTCTGGACCAAGAACTTCTTCGTTGTCCTCACAAGGACGAAATGGATCATTTTCGACATTAAGTGACCTAACAACCATTGGAGTGCTTAAAGGATTTGACTTATCCATATTGAAACGTTTTAACAGCTTTTCAGTATAATTCGTTTGATGCACAAGTATTCCATTGCACATATGTTCAATTTGTAAACCAAGACAATATTTGGTTTTACCAAGGTCTTTCATTTCAAATTCTTTCTTTAAAAGAATCATTGTTTCAAGAATTTCTTTTTTCGTCCCAATTATATTTAGGTCATCAACATATACAGCTATGATCACATATCCTGATGTTGTCTTCTTAATAAAGACACATGGACAAATAAGATTATTTATATAACCTTTACTTGTCAAATAGTCACTCAAACGATTGTACCACATTCTTCCAGATTGTTTCAACCCATATAAAGATCTTTGTAATTTGATCGAATACATTTCTTTGGGTTTTGAACTTAATGCTTCAGGAAGTTTAAATCCTTCAGGAACTTTCATATAGATGTCACTATCAAGTGATCCATACAAGTAAGCTGTAACGACATCCATAAGACGCATTTCTAACTTTTTAGAAACTGCTAAGCTGATTAAGTATCTAAAGGTTATTGCATCCATAACGGGAGAATATGTTTCTTCATAGTCAATCCCTAGCCTTTGTGAAAAACCTTGAGCTACAAGTCTCGCTTTATGTCTTGTAACCTCATTTTTCTCATTTCGTTTTCGTACAAAAACCCATTTATATCCTACAGGCTTTACAGCCTTAGGTGTAACAACAATAGACCCAAAAACCTTTCGTTTGTTGAGTGAATCTAATTCAGCTTGCATAGCGCCTTTCCATTTATCCCAATCATGTCTATTTTGACAATCATTGACAGATTTTGGTTCAGGATCATCATCTCCACCCATGATGTCACTTGCTATAGAATAAGAAAATATCTCATCAATATTTTCCATTTCGTATCGGTTCCATATGATATGTGTATGACCATAGTTGATTGATATCTCTTTGTTAGTATCATCAACATCTTCCTCATGAGAGGTTTCGGTATTTACCGCTTGATCAAGATTTTTATCCTTTTGGTCAATTTCATTTATAAGCGCTTTTCTTTTTCGAGGATTTTTATCCTTCGAACCAATTGGCCTTCCACGTTTTAAACGTTTCTGAGATTCATGAGTCATATTATTATCTATTGCCTTATTAGGGATCTCAACTCGAGCTGGAGCATTAGCAGCTGGTATATGAGATTTAGTAACCCTATTTATATCAGTAAATGCATCAGGCAATTGATTTGCAATTTCTTGCAAATGTATTATCTTTTGAACCTCTGTCTCACATTGTTTAGTTCTTGGATCCAAATATAACAATGAAGGTTCACACCATGTGACATCCTTTTCCTTATTTTTATCTTTATTCTCTCCCCCTAATACAGGGAAAGTTGTTTCATTAAATTTACAATCAGCCAACCGTGCTGTAAAGACATCACCTGTTAAAGGTTCAAGATATCTTATTATAGAAGGTGAATCATATCCAACATATATTCCCAACCTTCTTTGAGGTCCCATTTTTGTGCGTTGTGGTGGTGCAATTGGGACATAAACTGCACATCCAAAAATTCTAATATGGGAAATATTTGGCTGTTGGCCAGATGCAATTTGTTGGGGAGAGAATTCATGATTTGCACTTGGTCTTATGCGAATTAATGATTCAGCATGTAATATTGCATGACCCCAAATGGATACAGGAAGTTTTGTTCCCATTATTAATGGTCGAGCTATTAGTTGTAGACGTTTAATTAATGATTCAGCTAAACCATTTTGTGTATGCACATGAGCAACAGGGTGCTCAACAATAATTCCTCCAGACATGCAATAATCATTAAAAGCATGTGATGTAAATTCACCAGCATTGTCAAGTCTCACCCTTTTAATACTATGATCTGGGAAATGTGTTCGCAATTTAATAATTTGTGCAAGAAATTTTGCAAAAGCCATATTGCGAGTTGATAACAAAGACACATGAGACCATCTACTTGATGCATCTATTAGAACCATGAAGTATCTAAATGGTCCACATGGTGGATGGATTGGTCCACATATATCTCCTTGAATTCTTTCAAGGAACATTGGAATTTCTTTTTCAACTTTTATAAACGAAGGTCTTGTAATTAATTTTCCCAGAGAACAAGATACACATAAAGGAATTTTATCAGATTTTGGGATCTTTTTATACTTTAATGGATGTCCATGAGTATTTTCAATTACTCTTTTCATCATTGTTGAACCTGGATGGCCTAATCTGTCATGCCATAAATTAAATGTTTCAGGATCACAAGAATTTTCTTTTACTGCCATATGTGCTTGAGGCACATCAATATATGTATAATGCAAACCAGATTGAAACATTGGCAGTTTTTCCAATATCTGACCTTTGCTCATGATATACAAATATTTTTCATTATCAACAGTCTTTGACTGAGTATCATATCCATTATGATATATGCTTTTGAAACCTAACAAGTTTCTTGATGACCTTGGGGAAAATAAAGCATTCTCTATTAAAAGCTTTGTACCATTTGGTAATATTAAATTTGCTTTTCCCACTCCTTCTATTAATTTTGTAGGACCTGATATTGTATCAACGGTTCCTTTTGTTGGTTTCAACTCATAAAAATATTTCTCGGATTTAAGTATAGTATGTGTAGCTCCACTGTCAGCTATACATATATCAGCATCATTCATTCGAACTTGAGCTTCAATGATATCCATTTTAATCTTACAATTAAAATAAAATGATAAGAGTATTATTAATATATTATAATTATTGATAATAACTTTATAAAAAAAACTTTATTATGAAGGAAAGACATAATAAAAATACATATTTAATTGTTACATAAAATCATTGAGATCAAGCAACATTTTGTTTAAATGTCTTCATTAAAATCCGTGGTATTTTCTTCATTAAAATCCGTGGCATTTAGCTGAACACTGAATTTATCCAAATAGTTTACTTCCTTCTCCTTTCCTTTAAGCGAGGCTTTGTAAAGCTCACATAGATGTGGAGGTGTTCTACAAGTTTTTACCCAGTGATCTATACTTCCACATCTATAACAAGAATTATCAATTTTTCCGGACACACCGGCTTCATTTCTCTGATTATGAAAATTGGAAGTATTATCTTGTGGAGCATGATAATTTGTAGTTCTTTGATTTCGGCCACGACCACGACCGCGCCCACGACCTCGGTAATATTTATTATTTTTGAAAGTATGATTGTGACCATTATAATGGCCTTTACCAAAATACCCACGACCGCGGCCACGGCCTCGTCCTTGGCCTTGCCCACGGCCTTGTCCTTGGCCTTGCCCACGGCCTTGTCCTTGGCCTTGCCCACGGCCTTGTTCCCTTTTATTTTGATAATTATTAACAACATTCGCTTCAGGTATAGTTAATGCTCCTGTGGGACGTGCTTCATGATTTTTCATCAGAAGTATGTTATGTTGTTCTGCTACGAGGAGATGCGCATTCAAATCAGAGTATCTGTAAAATTTCAACAATCTATATTGTTGTGCCAAACTTATATGTGACGCATGAAATGTGGAGTAAGTTTTCTCCAATTTTTCTTCCTCGGTAACAGGGTGCCCACAAAACTCTAATTTTGAACATATTTTAAATAGAGCAGATGTATAATCATTTACTTTCGTAAAATCTTGGAACCTCAGACTGTTCCATTCATTTTTAGCCGTGGGAAGTAAAACTTCCTTTTGATTATCAAATCTGTTTTTTAAATCCGTCCATAATTCATATGGATCATCAGAATTGAAATATTCATGCTGTAGTAGATTATCAATGTGTTTATGAATAAACACATCAGCTTTTGCCTTTTCTTGATTCGAACAATTATTCTCTTCATTTATGACTTCTATCACACCCATTGCTTTTAGGTGTCTTTTTACATTTGCTGTCCAAGTCATATAATTTTCTCCGGAGATATTCAATGCTGGAAATTCCAGTTTCGCGATATTTGCCATTTTGTTACTAAATACAAATATATATAAATATTAGGATTACATACTTATTAAAATGAGACAAAATATAACAATACACATAATTAAAATGTTAGTTGCATAAATAAATGTTAGATGCGTAAATGTTAAATTCATAAATAAATGTTAAATGGTTAGTAGTCCCATTATTATTATATTTCCATAGTAATAGGTACCCTGTACTCATTTTTATTTAAGTATGGGATTTAGATGTTTTATGATAGGAGTGTCTGGATAACTGAGTCTCCTAAAGGAAAACAATCCCACGGTATAAAAGAAATATTACGTTTATCATAACAATTATAGTTTATATAAATTAATCAAACACTTACTTTGATTATAATTGCTTGAAAGTTTCCTTGGCTAGAACCTCGTGCTTGGCTAGAGCTTCGTGCTGATAACGTGTTATAAAACTAGTCTAAAAAAACTCTAGAATTAGAAGAGCTAGCCTGGAGTTCTTATTCAAACAAGATATTGAATAGACAAATGAGATATATGGAGAATCTAGTAAATGATCGACTGAAATGTAAATGGGAGTTTGATATGTATTTATAGCATGGAGGTTGCTTTCTTTTTCAACATATGTGAGCTCTTGTCATCCACATATATAGTTATTTATTCATAACAGTCTAGTAATAGTTCATTCTAGTAGCTTCAGCGTTTGAATAATAAAATTCTCTTTTATAATATATATTTTTATGACATCATTTATATTTGCATAGTATGAAATACAAAATTATATATTATAGGGTAAGGTTTAATACATAATCTCCTAAAAATAATAAGTCGTAGAAGGAATGTAAAGCAAACTCCGGTTGAACTTATTCAAGCGGCATCGGAACCGTTTCGTCGAACTCTACGATATGATATTTTAGATTTACGTTGTTAGAATTTTAGCTTGTAGATTTTAGAATTTTTGTTAAGACCGTTGTGTCTTATTATTTAGAATTGTTTCTTTTCTTTATTTGCGTCATTTTTTTCTTTTTTGCGACTCATTTGGTCTTTTAACCTCGACATTGTGTTATGTTTTTGCAATTCATTGTGTCTTTGTACTCTTCCTGGATTTAGGAGACTTTGTAGGATAATTTTACACCAATATTATAATATATTTATATTTTTAACTATTTCAAATATTTTTATGGTGATGATGATATGTATATTATTTATTATATAGATTTTAAAAAGATAAAATTATAAAGAAAAGAAAAGAATATGTATACATGAAAATCCGAAGCAATATTTTTTTCGACACTAACAAGTACATCTGATAATCGCAGGTACGCCCGATACCTGACGGATAAATACCTGACGTGTAATGGGTCGGGTATGGAACAAGATCTTACAAACAGGTATGGGTCCGGGATTAGCCATACCCAGTCCATTACTATCCTCTCTTTTTTTTTCTGTCGCAGCCCCCAACCCCACCCCAGGAGCGGAGCCGCGAGCACGAGCCGGTGGTATCGGTGTTTATTAGCAGAATTTAAAACATCAGGATCGTAGTTAGGAAATAAATTCAGAGTTTGCAAAACACCACACTTTTGTATTAAACAAATGGGATAAAAACCCGTATTTCATTTATAATATTTTTATAGGGATAAATCCTAGTTACTGAAAATATAAAATTTTTATTTAGGTAACTTTATAGTCACTTTCTTTAAGCCTTCGGTACTAAGATTGATTACAATGTTTATATCTAACCAAAAACTCCAAGTATTTGTCACTCGACGGATCTGTGACTATGGTCATATCACACATTGGCTACCCGTGTCCAATTGTGAAGATTATCAAGTAATGTATACAAAACCCCATAATACAGGCAGTATTTTGTAGAATACAAAGACTTAATCACAGTAAGTATAACTGAAAAACATTTAAGGTTTTGTAAAACAATTTGATAGAAAAAGAGAATGACACAAACTGTGAGAAAAAGAAGAATGACTCACATTTCAAATTTATGTATTTTTATAGGCTTCCTGGAAATATTTTCTGCTAATATTCTTGAGTGCCTATTAAAAATATACAATGCACGCACGTTAGTATAATAACTCAAATTCAACTTATCAATACGTCACGAGACAGAACCCCAACTTAATTTACAAAGCATAGCCCTGAACAGGCAGCGGTTTGGCATCAGTTGTTGGGTTCCAGATCAATCGGACAGGGTATCGAATTAGTTATCAGGGGGTTAAAATTCTTACAACAGCGCAGAGCTTCGTGATTTAGGGGTATTTTAGTTACAAGTTTCAGAATTATATGTGTTGAGAGAGAAAGAGACTGGACAAGGTTGAAAGGCAACAGACTGCTCAATTTATACAAATTTCCGGGGGTCTCTCGTGCCCCGCGACCCGCCCAAGGGGTCCTCTTGCACCCCGCGAGGGCGTCGTAGCTACGTCTAGGATTGCATGGTCTTGCAGTAGACTCGACACGATAGGTGACACGTGTCACCATGCAGTGTCCGGCAAGTAAAGGGTTGTCGCGCCCCGCGACACACCCAGCAGAACCTGTCGCGGCCAGCGACCGAGTGAAATTTTGATTTTATTTGTTTTTTAATAAAAATAAGGTTATACAGGTTCGGTTTTGTACATACAAGGTATTTTAGGGCGTTTTCGAGGGTTGTTATATCCTTCACACCTTGTTTTAGATCTCGTCCTCGAGATTCACTGGAATAGGTGTGGATATTTTCTTTGCATTTCAGACTCTAGTTCCCATGTATATTATGGTCCTCTCTTCGAATCTCATTTTACTTTGACCAGAATTAATCTTTTGTGTTTGAGATTCTTGATCTTTCTATCTTCAATTTGAATGGGCTTCTCTACAAACTTAAGTTTCTCGTTTACCTCTATGTCTTGAAGAGGTATTACCAACGATTCATCTGCTAAACATTTCTTGAGGTTACATACATGAAATATATCATGTATTCCTTCTGGTAACTGTAGTTGATAAGCTACTGGTCCTATTCTTTTGATAATTTCAAAAGGTCCAACATACCTTGGGCTTAGCTTTCCTTTCTTACCAAATCTTACGAC
Organism: Helianthus tuberosus; assembly: GCA_030545235.1. Taxonomy (NCBI): domain Eukaryota; kingdom Viridiplantae; phylum Streptophyta; class Magnoliopsida; order Asterales; family Asteraceae; genus Helianthus; species Helianthus tuberosus. The sequence goes on from CM060391.1 coordinate 15,015,685, forward strand.
TCCTTTCCATGGTGAGACTTTCAACAGTACCTTGTCTCTAACTTGAAATTCTAAGGGTTTTGGCATGTTATCTGCATAACTCTTTTGACGATCTCGTGTTGATTTCAGTCTTTCCTTGACTTGAATAATTTTGTCAGTTGTTTCTTGCACAATCTCAGGTCCTGACAGTTGCTTTTCTCTGATCTCTGCCCAACAGACTGGGGTTCGGCATTTTCGTCCATGGAGAGCTTCAAATGGTGCAACATTGATGCTGGTATGATAGCTATTGTTGTAAGAAAATTCTATTAAAGGTAAGTTTCGGACAGTTCGATTTGATATGGCCAGCTTCCCCGCAGTTGTAGCATATTCTAGTACTAGCTTTCTTCCTACAATCTTCTTCCTTATGTCCCGGTAACTTGCAAAAGTTGCAGGACACAGCACACTTCCCTGAGTGCTTTCTTTTGCAGAACTTGCAGTAGGGTAAAGAGGAAGAACCTGTTCCTTTCCCGCGATAGGAATTACCATAACGTAGTTCTTGAGTAATCTTTTGAGCTAGATTCTTCTTCTGGTTTTCCTCTTGTGTATGTACCAATTCATATGTCAGAGTGTTAGCAAGTTCTATTGCTTCTTCTATGATTTGTGGTCTAGCTGCTTTGACTATATTTCTGATCTCACTAATTAATCCCCGGATGTAACGCAAGATTAATACTGGTTTTGGTGAGGCTAGAGTTGGGACTATCCTAGCATATTCAAAGAATGTGGTAGTATATTCCCTGCAATCTACCCCAATCATTCTATGATTTAGGAATTTATTAGCAATCTGTTCCTTTTCATGAGGAAGACAGAATTTCCTTTCAACTATTTCCTTAAAGTTGGTCCATTCCATACTATAAACCCTGTCAGTTCCTCTTGACTGGAGAATGGTATTCCACCACTCTAATGCTGCATTCTTAAAAAGATTAGAAGCATACATGATCTTATCTTCATCTGCACACTTACTTATTTTTAAAACTGCTTCAGTCTTTTCTATCCAGCGTAAAGCTGAAATGGCTCCTTCATTGCCTGAGAATTCTATCGGTTTACAGGATAAGAACTCTTTATAAGAACAACCATATGGGATGGTCCTTCTTCTTTTTGGAATCGGAGCTTGAATAAATAGTTCGCGGTTTCCATTCACGCTGTGACTTGACTCAGTGGGTGCACGTTTACTGCCTATTATGGAATTATTATTTTCTACATTTTTATTAATAATGTTGATAATAAATGGCATGGTATCTATGATTCCCTGAGCTACTATGTGTTCTATAACACTTTTATCCACTTTATTTCCGTTATCATTATTATTCTGGACTTCCTGATTTACTCCGTTTGATATCTGAATTGTAAACATTTATCAGGTATCAATATCACAACATAATTTAATACAAACAAACACTTAAGCATATTGAACCAAAATCATCGATCATTGCGACTTTTACTCTTTTCGTATATATGCATCTATTACAAACTATGACTGAAACTTAAACATTAGTAATTATGCATCAATACATATATATAGGTGATATATATAATATAGATTTTAGTGGTTATGTTTTTTAATCAAAGTAACAGAAAATACACACACACACATATATATATAGTATATTAGGTGACTTTTTCTTTAGTATTGTATCTCCCTCTCATCGTATTTCCAGACGAGATTTTCCCTGATACGGCGGATCCTATTTCCCTCATGAATTAAATCTTCACCATAGTGGCGAAGTTCTTCCACATTCTCGTGGCTCATGGATGGCATCTGGGCTGGTATGGGATCAGGGTAAAGTGGTTTTGGTTCTTCGTAAGGCATGTATGGGTAGGGATCATTCATTAATTCCTTGAATGTCCAATCATTGGTTTCCCAATATTCTAAGGGATTTGGTGTTGGTATCCTGGGTAGCTCATTTGGATCAAAGGCTGGGATTGGAAGTGGGTTTTCCTGGTTTTGTTCAAGGTTCATGGGTAGGTCAGGGTACAATGGTAGTAGTTGTGGTTCCGGAGCTGCTACAAGGTTAAGATCAGGTGCATTTTCTTCTTTTCTAAACATATCCAGATTGGCTAGTCTTCTATCTAATTCTTCCCATAAAGGTCTAGTCACTGGAATCTGGGCGGTTCCCTCAGCTATGGTTCTTGCGGCTATTTTCTGATTTTGGATTTGTCTTATTCTTTTCCTCCTTTCCCTCTTCATTTTACTAAATCGTCCCTTTTTCTTAGGTGGGAATGCCTCCTCAGACTTGGCTCTAAAAACAAAGGTATTTTCAGACTCTACTACATATCCTGAGGCTAAATTGGATGGTCCTTCGTCCATTGGAGAGTGGGACAGGTGACAATAAGCATCTAAGGTAGTCTGATCACTCATACTGCGAACTCAAAAAAATCATCAAAATACATAAAATCATAATATACATATTTACACAGAATAACAATTAAGTTATCGATATTTCCTAACACAATTGGTTAAAATTTAGGTATTTAAAAGAACACCTAAATGGCTTAAACCAGTGACTTTGATACCACCTTCTGTCGTAGCCGCCGACCCCACCCCGGGAGCGGTAGCCGCGAGCACGAGCCTGTGGTATCAATGTTTATTAATTTGGCAGCGGAATTTAAAACATCAGGATCGTAGTTAGGAAATAAATTCAGAGTTTGCAAAACACCACACTTTTCTATTAAACAAATGCGATAAAAACCCGTATTTCATTTATAATATTTTTATAGGGATAAATCCTAGTTGCTGAAAATATAAACTTTTTATTTATGTAACTTTATAGCCACTTTCTTTAAGCCTTCAGTGCTCCGTAGCTGGCTCTTAATAGCTTTCACATCAAGTTACCTGAAACGCGTTTAAAAATATTTTATCAACAAGAAATACTAGCGAGTACATTCCAGTTAGAGAAATATAATTTGTTATTACTTCACAGTATTAAGAGCGATTACACTGTTTATATCTAACCAAAACTCCAAGTACTTGTCACTCGATGGATCTGTGACTATGGTCATATCACACATTGGCTACCCGTGTCGAATTGTGAAGATTATCAAGTAATGTATACAAAACCCCATAATACCGGCAGTATTTTGTAGAATACAAAGACTTAATCACTGTAAGTATAACTGAAAAACATTTGAGGTTTTGTAAAACAATTTGATAGAAAAAGAGAATGACTCACAAACTGTGAGAAAAAGATAATGACTCACAAGCTGTGAGAAAAAGAAGAATGACTCACATTACAAATTAAGGTATTTTTACAGGCTTCCTGGAAATATTTTCTGCTAATATTCTTGAGTGCCTATTAAAATATACAATGGACGCATGTTCGTATGATAACCCAAATTCAACTTATTAATACATCACGAGACAGCACCCCAACTTAGTTTACAAAGCATAGCCCTGAACGGGCAGCGCTTTGGCATCAGTTGTTGGGTTCTAGATCAATCGAACAAGGTATCGAATTAGTGATCAGGGGGTTAAAATTCTTACAACGGGGCAGAGCTTTGTGATATAGGGGTATTTTAGCAATAATTTTCAGAAATATATGTGTTGAGAGAGAAAGAGACTAAACGAGGTTGAAAGGCAACAGACTGCTCAATTTATACAAATTTCCGGGGGTCTTTCGCGCCTCGCGACCCTGCCCAAGGGTCCTCTCGCTCCCCGCGAGGGCACCCTAGCTATGTCTAGGGTTGCATGGTCATGCTGTAGACTCGACACAATAGGTCACACGTGTCACCATGTAGTGTCCGGCAAGTAAAGGGTTGTCGCGCCCCGCGACACACCCAGCAGAACCTGTCGCGGCCCGCGACCGAGTGAAATTTTAATTTTACCTGTTTTTTTAATAAAAATAATGTTATACAGGTTCGGTTTTGTACATACGGGGTATTTTAGGGTGTTTTCGAGGGTTGTTATACAAACCACGAGCTAATCTCCGGATTAACTTGGTGTTGCTTCATTGGCGCCCATCGATTTTTATAATCACTTTTCATCTTCTTTCTGAGTTGTTACCCTTGATCAAGGTATTCTGTTTCCACCTTTTGGCTCACACTCTTAAATGGGTGCGGCAACGGACAACGTGCACGTCCAAAACCAGCCCATTTGACGAGTACGCCGAGGGTGAATGCACTAACGTCGGAGTCATACACGCAAGTGTTACTCGTACCGCGCAAACTGTGACCCTGACAAATCAAGGTGTTAGCCCTTCAGAACACTCCACGCACTGAGCCGAATAAGTGGATCTTGAACAGGATGTACCCTGCACAAATAATGACACTCGGACCTGCAACGTCCGAGAACATCAGAGTGTTTTTGAAGCAACTGCTCTTCTAGAACATGGATATCTTTGCCTGGTCGCCAGCCAACATGATTGGCGTTCCGTGCGACATCACCGAGCACTATCTAAACACATTCCCACCTGTAGAACCGGTCGTGCAAAGGAAGTGAAGCCTGGCCGTAAGAAGAAAACTAAGCAATGAATGAACATGTCACGGAGTTGCTGAATGCTAGTATATAGTGCGTGAGGTGCGGTATCAAACTTGGGTAGCAAACCCAGTCATGGTCGAGAAGTTAAATGGGGGGTGGCGCATGTGCGTGGATTACAAGGATCTTAACAAAGCTTGCCCCAAAGATTGTTATTCTCTTCCCGAGATAGACAAAAATATTTATTCTCTTGCGCCATTCCTATTGAAGTGTTTTCTAGATTGTTACAAAGTTTATCATTAAGTGCTAATGGCCCTCAAGGATGAGAACAAGACGGCATTTCTCACAGAGATGGGTATCTGTAAGGACCTGCAAAAATGCCCAAAAACGACCCGTAAGTGAAAACCCGGACCCCTGGAACCCTAGTGCTCATGAAAAACCAAGAAATCAAGATTTTTAGACTTCACGCGGGTCGCGTAAGACTTAAGGATATTCTACGCGGGCCGCGACAGATCGAAGATCACCGGATAAGCGTTCAGGCCATGTGTCAGACACATGGCAGACCTATGCATGACACGCTAGCCCTAATCATAGACTAGGTGGCCCTCACGGGCCACGTAAGATCTTGAGAGGGTTTACACGGGCCGCGTAAAACCCAAAAGGTTGCTATAAATTGCCTGTGCATGGTACGTTGCTTCTGTGTTCGAAATTTTAGTTCACAATGTCCATTTTCTGCCTAAAAACGAGTATTAAGGTGTCGAGACGCTGCTACGATTACAGGGTATTAACTCGATCACTGCTACGATAAAATGTCTGATCGATTGAAACCGATCCGATGGATGCTTAAGTGTTGCCCGAATCCGGGCTATACTTTGTCATTCGTCGTGAGGGTTTTGATTTCGTGAGCTTATCGTAAATGTTGTATTAAGTTACTGACCTAGTTTCGTGTGCATTGTTATTTAACTAGGTTACTAGGCAAAAATCAGTAGGCAAAACTCTGCCCGTCTAAATTTGCAAAGTGAGTCATTCTCTTTTATCAACTATGTTTTACTATACCTAAATTGTTTTCAAAAAGTTATAACTACAGGGATTAAGTCTTGGTTATCTTGAATCACTGGCAAGTGGGGTATTGTGCACATTACTAATTTCTCGCGGTTAGGTTCACCAACCTAACAGTGATAATCATCACTACTTGGGTGAAAGGACCCAATAGTGGTATGACCATCGTCACCAGGGTGTGACACGACGCCAGATAAAAATAAGATAGTAGCCATTGTAATCGCTCTTATGCTGTAATCTATAACTAAGGTGTCATTTTATATAACCTGAATGACTCGCCAGTATTTCCCCGCCGAAAAAATCTTTTTAAACATGTCTCAGGTGACTTGCTGTGAATCAAAGAAAAGTGCCACGTAACACTAAAAAGCTTGAAGAGGTGGCTCAGTAAAATAAATAAACATGTTTTGTAAAACAAGGGATTTCCTAGTAAAATTCACCTTTATTGTAAATTATGGGGTGTGTCCCAAATTATGAAATAAAATAATTGGGCATTTTCAGTCGAAAAGATCCTGTCAACATTTCCGGTGCCAAATTAGATAATAAATACCATGGGTTTCTGTCCCGCGGCTTCTGGACCGGGTAACACCAGGCCGGGGGTCGTGACAGAAAAAGGTGGTATCAGAGCCACTGATTTAAGCCAATTAAGTATTTAGAAATACTTAATTTTTCTGGTTGCCATTTTGTGATTTTGTGAAAATTTAATTTGCAATAAATAAATTTTTTTTAACTTAAGTTGTGTGTGTTTCTTCATGTGTGTTATCAGCATGAATGAACTGTCGGAGGCACTCCAAAACTTTACTATCCATAGCACCGATATGGATAGCACAGGAAACCCATCTGGTTACCAGGCGGATACTGAGGAACCACTAACTTTCCAGGCCCAGGCCCAGGAGAAACCAAAGCCGAAAAAGATGAGGAGAATCTTGGACTGGAAACGTGGGCGTAGGAAGAAACCAGCGGCACAGAAGGTTAAAAAGACTGAGGATCCGAAGGATAAAGGGAAAGGAAAAGAGATCGGGGAAAGTTCCGGGCAAGTCCAGGAAATGCCACCATGGGAGGAGCTGGATCGCAAACTAGCAAGCTGTGACCTCATCGGACCTGCCAATGAAAACCTCTTCAATTACCCCGCTGAATCCCAACTTCCAGTTAACTTAGAACCAGCTATCCCAGATCCTATTGTCAACCCCCAACCTGTTATCGGCCAACTGGAGGAATGGTGGACAAACGACTGGCTGTTTCAAAATTTTATGAATAATCCCAACGTCTATTTTCCCCAATTTGACCCTGAGCCTGCACCAAACCCACTTATGAGCGCATAAAACTTGGCTGAACTCCGTCATTATGGCGAGGAGCTGGTAGAGGCAGGAAATAGAATTAGGGATGTGGGGGAGAAAATCACGTGGAAATACGACGAGATGGAGTGTCGTTTCTGAAATGTCAGCTGACTATGATTGTGTGACTGTGTGTTTAATAATAATACTAAAACAATAATAATAAATAATAAAAATATAATCATGTAAAATAACTTAAAATAAAACTTTTGTAATATATATGGTGTGTATGGATGCATACTAATATATATATATATATATAAATTATGAAAGTCGCAAAGTCGACAATTTTGGCTATACGTGTTGACCTGATTATGTGTGATTGCTTTATTGAGTTTGGTTGTTATTTATTTTGTGCCAATAACTTATATATATTGTTAATTATCAGATGGAACATGCCGTTAATGAACCGGTTAACGAAGTTAACCAATCTGAGCAAAATAAGTAGGATCACTTTCTTAACAGGCAAGATATAGAAAATATCGTTGCCCAGGGAATAGCCAATGATATCCCAGCAATCGTCGCTGCTGTTAAAAACCCTGTTGAGCCTTCGCAAGCCAACCCCAGCAAACGCACGCGCGATGATAATTTCAGTAACAGTGTTAACGGAGGCAGCAATAATGACGACAACGTGATTCATGCCCCAATACTTAAGAAAACGAAAGTTGCAACACCTGGTTGCACTTATAAAGAATTTCTTGCCTGTAAACCTGTTGAATTTGCAGGCAATGAAGGGGAGACTGCTGCACTGCGTTGGTTGGAAAAGACCGAGGCAGTAATTAAAATAAGTAAATATGCCGAGGAGGATAAGGTCATGTATGCTTCTCACCTTTTCAAGGAAGAGGCATTACAATGGTGGATTACGGTATTACAGGCCAAAGGAAGTGACATGGCTTACGCTATGAATTAGGAGGAATTTAAGCAACTGGTGGAAAGGAAATTCTGCCCCGAATATGAAAAAGAACAAATGGCCAATAGGTTCCTGAGCCACCGAATGGTGGATGTTGACTGTCGAGGGTATACCTCGAAGTTCTTCGAGTATGCTTGAATTGTACCAACTCTGGCTTCGCCAGAACCGGTACTTATTTCTCGCTATATTTGGGGTTTAATTAGCGAAATCCGGGATATCGTCAAAGCTGCAAGACCCCGCACAATCGACGATGCGGTGGAATTAGCCAACACCTTGACTGACGGACTGGTGCGTACGCGAGAAGAAAACAGAAAGAAGGAATTGGCTCAAAAGATTACCCAAGGATTTCGAGGGGGTAATACAAGTAGCAACTTCAAGAAAAAGGGGACTGGGCAATCATCCACCCCGCCGTTTTGCAGTACCTGTAAAAGAAAGCACTTTGGAAAATGTAAGGGGTACTGTAACTTCTGCAAAATTCCGGGGCACCAAGAAGAAGATAGCAGAAGAAAGAAATCAACAATTTGCTTCAATTGTGGAGAAGCTGTACATTTTAGACCAGACTGCCCTAAACTGGTCAAACCAGCTGACAACAAGGCCAAACCTGCTGAAGGAACTAATAAGAAGAACGCAAGAGCCTTTCAGCTGACAACCCAAGAGGCAGATCTGATTCTGGATGAAATAGCGGGTACGTTCCTAGTTTATGACGTTTATGCAAAAGTATTATTTGACTCTGGTGCAAACCAAAGTTTCATAAATACTTCATTCTGCCAAGCCCTTAAGCAACCTTTAACTAAACTTAGACAAGTTTTTATGGTAGAGAAGGCAGATGGGAGTTCTGTTAACATAGATAAGGTTTTGCAAGAAGGAAAGATAGAATTTTTAGGCCATAAATTTTCCGCCAATCTCTTACCTATGAATTTAGCTGGATTCGATGTCGTATTAGGAATGGATTGGTTAGTAGCCAACCATGCTCGAATCCTCTGTGACAAGAATTCCATAGAAATTCATACACTCACAGGAGAAGTAATTATGATTACAGGAGATAAGCCGTGCAAACCATTAAAGTTCATTTCGATAATGAAAGTGGCTAGTTATGAGCGAAAACAAGGAATAGTGTATATGATTTCGGTAATCATTAACACTAAAAGTAAGGAGCTTAAAGAAATTCCTGTAGTATCAGAATACCCTGATGTATTCCCAGAAGAGCTACCAGGATTACCACCAGATAGGGAAGTAGAATTTAGAATTCATCTAATTCCTGGAACTACACCGATAGCTAAGGCACCTTATCGGTTAGCACCCACCGAAATGCTAGAATTGAAAAAGCAGTTAGATGAATTATTAAGCAAAGGATTCATACAACCTAGTTCATCCCCTTGGGGAGCACCAGTGTTGTTTGTGAAAAAGAAGGATGGGTCGATGCGAATGTGTATCGATTATAGAGAATTGAATAAGGTTACAATTAAGAATCGATACCCATTACCTGGGATTAACGACCTTTTTGATCAACTCCAGGGAGCTAGATATTTTTCTAAGATAGACTTACGCTCCGGATATCACCAGTTGAAGGTACAAGAAGAAGACATACCTAAAACCGCTTTCTGAACTAGGTATGGTCACTACGAGTTTACAGTCATGCCATTTGGATTAATGAATGCTCCTGCAACATTTATGGACATGATGAATAGGATCTGTAAGCCGTACTTGGATAAATTTGTGATTGTCTTCATCGACGATATACTTATTTATTCCAAAAGTCAGGACGAACATTGTGAGCATCTACGAGCACTCTTAACTTTGTTAATAAAAGAAAAGCTTTACGCCAAATTCTCGAAATGTGAATTTTGGCTACAGGAAGTGCAATTCTTAGGTCACATGGTGAATCACGAAGGTATTCATGTAGATCCCTCCAAGATAGAAGCGATCACCCAATGGAAGGTCCCGCAATCAGCCACGGAAGTTAGAAGTTTTCTAGGATTAGTCGGGTACTATAGGCGCTTCATTAAGGATTTCTATAAGATAGATGTGCCATTAACTAAGCTAACCTGTAAAACAGTTAAGTTTGAATGGGCACCTAGGCAAGAAGAGGCTTTTAAGATTTTAAAGCAAAGGTTAACAAATACTCCAATTCTAGCTTTACCAGACGGAACAGAAGATTTTGAAGTTTACTGTGACGCTTCTAAGTTAGGATTAGGATGTGTGCTGATGCAACGCAAGAAGGTAATTGCGTATGCCTCAAGGAAATTGACAAAGCACGAGGAAAATTTTACGACTCATGACTTGGAGTTAGGAGCCATAATTTTTGCCCTTAAGATTTGGAGTCATTATCTGTACGGGAGCAAATTTACTATCTATACAGATCATAAAAGTTTGAGGTACATATTTGGGTAAAAAGAATTAAACATGAGGCAAAGAAGATGGATGGAAATTCTAAGTGATTATGACTGTGATATTCACTATCACGAAGGAAAGGCAAATGTAGTAGCAGACGCCCTAAGTCGTAAGTATCATGAAAAGCAAAAGCAAGTTCGTGCCCTTAGATTAAATCTACAGTTAGATTTAATGGAACAACTAAACAATGTTCAGGAAGCAGCAGTCATGGATGATGCTGAAGGGATGAAGGGACGAATAAAGGAACTAGAGCAAGGAGTTGACGGAATTTGGAGATTCCACAAGAAAAGGATTTGGGTACCTAAGCAAGGAGACTTAAGAAATAAAATTTTAGAAGAAGCCCATAAATCAAGATATACCATGCATCCTGGTAATAATAAGATGTACCAAGACTTAAGGAATAACTTCTGGTGGATAGGAATGAAAAAGGACATAGCCAAATATGTTTCTAAGTGCCTAACTTGTTCACAAGTTAAAGCAGAACACCAGAAACCCTCAGGTCTATTGCAACAACTAGAAATGCCTGTATGGAAATGGGAACTAATAACCATGGACTTTGTTACTAAGTTACCCAAGACCAGAAAAGGTAACGACGCAATCTGGGTGATTGTGGATTGATTAACCAAATCAGCCCATTTTCTACCCATGAAAGAAACCTTTAGCATGGAAAGGTTAGCAAAGTTATACGTAGACGAGGTAGTATCATTACATGGAGTTCCACTCTCCATAGTATCAGATAGAGATAGTCGTTTCACTTTGCATTTCTGGACAAGTTTTCAAGAAGCAATGGGGACCCGATTGAATCTAAGTACTGCATATCATCCCCAAACAGACGGACAAAGTGAAAGGACGATCCAAACCCTGGAAGACATGCTCAGGGCATGTGTAATAGACTTTGGTGGAAACTGGGATAACCACCTACCCTTAATCGAATTCTCCTATAACAATAGTTACCATTCAAGCATCGAAGCTGCCCCATTTGAAGCATTGTATGGATGGAAATGTAGAACTCCAGTTTGCTGGGCAGAAATAGGAGAAAGTCAATTATCAGGTCCCGAGATTGTGCAAGAAACCACCGACAAGATCACTCAAATCAAGGAAAGACTAAAGACGGCTCGAGATCGCCAGAAAAGTTATGCAGACAATTGATGTAAGCCGTTAGAATTTCAAGTTGGAGACAAGGTACTCTTGAAAGTTTCTCCTTGGAAAGGAGTAGTTCGATTTGGTAAGAAAGGAAAGCTAAGTCCAAGGTACATAGGACCATTCCTAGTGATCCAGCGGATAGAACCAGTTGCCTATCGCTTACAGCTACCTGAAGAGCTAGCTGGAGTACATGACGTATTTCATGTGTCCAACCTCAAGAAATGCCTATCTGACGAATCCCTGATGGTACCACTTCAAGACATAGAGGTAAATGAAAAGTTAAAGTTCGTGGAGAAACCACTCCAAATAGAAGACAGAAAGATTAAATTTCTCAAGCACAAAAGATTGATACTAGTCAAGGTTAAGTGGGATTCAAAAAGAGGACCTGAGTACACCTAGGAGCTAGAATCGGAAATGAAATGAAAGTATCCATACTTATTTCAGTAAATCTCGAGGACGAGATTTTAAATAAGGTGGGGAGGATGTAAGGACCTGCAAAAATGCCCAAAAACGACCCGTAAGTGAAAACCCGGACCCCTGGAACCCTAGTGCTCATGAAAAACCAAGAAATCAAGATTTTTAGACTTCACGCGGGCCGCGTAAGACTTAAGGATAGTCTACGCAGGCCGTGACAGATCGAAGATCACCGGATAAGCGTTCAGGCCACGTGGCGGACCTATACGTGACACGCTAGCCCTAATCGTAGACTAGGTGGCCATCGCGGGTCGCGTAAGATCTTGAGAGGATTTACGCGAGCCGCGTAAAACCCAAAAGTTTGCTATAAATTGCCTGTGCATGGGACGTTGCTTCTGTGTTCGAAATTTTAGTTCAAAACGTCCATTTTCTACCAAAAACGAGTATTAAAGTGTAGAGACGCTGCTACGATTACAGGGTATTAACTCGATCACTGCTACGATAAAATGTCCCATCGATTGAAACCGATCCAATGGATGTTTAAGTGCTGCCCCAATCCAGGCTATACTTTGTCATTCGTCGTGAGGGTTTTGATTTCGTGAGCTTATCGTAAATGTTGTATTAAGTTACTGACCTAGTTTCGTGTGCATTGTTATTTAACTAGGTTACCAGGCAAAAATCAGTAGGCAAAACTCTGCCCGTCTGAATTTGCAAAGTGAGTCATTCTCTTTTATCAATTATGTTTTACTATACCTAAATTGTTTTCAAAAAGTTATAATTACAGGGATTAAGTCTTGGTTATCTTGAATCACTGGCAAGTGGGGTATTGTGCACATTACTAATTTCTCACGGTTAGGTTCACCAACCTAACAGTGATAATCATCACTACTTGGGTGAAAGGACCCAATAGTGGTATGACCATCGTCATCAGGGTGTGACACGGCGCCAGATAAAAATAAGATAGTAGCCATTGTAATCGCTCTTATGCTGTAATCTACAACTAAGGTGTCATTTTATATAACCTGAATGACTCGCCAGTATTTCCCCGCTGAAAAAATCTTTTTAAACTTGTCTCATGTGACTTGCTGTGAATAAAAGAAAAGTGCCACGTAGCACTAAAAAACTTGAAGAGGTGGCCCAGTAAAATAAATAAACATGTTTTGTAAAACAAGGGATTTCCTAGTAAAATTCACCTTTATTGTAAATAATGGGGTGTGTCCCAAATTGTGAAATAAAATAATTGGGCATTTTCAGTCGAAAAGATCCTGTCAACATTTCCGCTCCCAAATTAAATAAAAAATATCACGGGTTTCTGTCCCGCGACTTCTGGACCGGGTAACACCGGGCCGGGGGTCGTGACAGTATCTTCGGCTACAACAAGACGCCTTTTGGCCTGCGCAAAGCCGGCACAACTTATCAGCAATTAATGGGTATCTTGTTCAAGAGGTTCGATTTAGTGGGGTATGCGTGTCACAACCCCCGACCCGGTTTTACCCGGTTTAGAGGCCGCGAGACAGAAACCCGTGGTATTGGTGTTAATTAGGCCGCGGAAATTTAAACAGGATCATTTAAACTGAAAATACCCGATTATTTTATTTAACGTTTTGGGACAAGCCCCATAATTTACAATAAAGGAATTTCATGGGGAAATTCCCTGTTTACAAAAACATGTTTATTTATTTATTGAGCCACTTTATCCAAGCTGGTAGTGCTTCGTGACACTTTTCCTTGATCACAATAAATCACCTGAAACATGTTTAAAAAGATTTTATCAGCGGGGAAATACTGGCGAGTCATTCAATTTGCACAAAATAACACATTGTTATAAATTATAGTATTGAGGGCGATTACAATGTTTATATCAACCAATTACCCAACGGTATTTGTCACTCGACCCGTTCTGTGACTATGGTCATATCACCCATTGGCTAACTCGTTGTCCAATGGTGACGATTATCAAGTAATGTATACAAAACCCCACATACCGGCTGTAATTGAAGACTACAAAGACCTAATCCCTGTAATTATAACTTTGAAAATAAATAGGGTTTGGAAACAATTTGGTAAAAAGAGAATGACTCACAATGCAAGTTTAGTTGGACAGAGTTTTGCCTACTGATTAAGCCTCGTAACCTTGTTAAATAACAATGCACACGAAACAAGGTTAGTAACTTAATACAACATTTACGATAAGCTCACGAAATCAAAACCTTCACGACGAATGACAAAGTATAGCCCAAATTTGGGCAGCACTTAAACATCCATCGGATCGGTTTCAATCGATCGGACATTGTATCGTAGCAGTAATCGAATTATTACCCTGTAATCGTAGCAACGTTTCGACACTTAAACACTCATATCTAAGCAGAATATTGACGTTTTGAAAGGATTTTTTCGAACACCGAAACAAGGCCATGCAATGTCCCTTTTATAGCAGAAATTTGAGTTTTACGTTGCCCGCGTAAACTCGAAGAAAAACCTACGCGGCCCGCGAGGGCCACCCTAGCTACGGCTAGGGCTGCCGTGTCACGGTGTAGGTTTGCCACGTGTCTGACACGTGGCTTAAAGCTTATCCGAAGCTTCGCCTGGCTGTCGCGCCCCACCTAAGCTTTCCTTAAGTCTTACGCGGCCCGCGACAGATCATCAAATCCAGATTTTCTTGATTTTTCACAAGGATTAGGGTTTTAGGAGTCTTGGTTTGTACTTACGCAGTGTTGTGGGACATTTTTGCAGGTCCTTACATCCTCCCCACATTATTTATAATCTCGTCTTCGAGATTTACTGAAACAGGTAAGGATATTTTCGCTTCATTTCTGATTCCAGTTCCCACGTATACTCAGGTCCTCTTTTTGAATCCCACTTTACTTTGACCAGCACCAATCTTTTGTGCTTGAGGAACTTAATCTTTCTGTCTTCTATTTGGAGTGGTTTCTTGACAAATTTTAAATTTTCATTTACCTCTATATCTTAAAGAGGTACTACCAGGGATTCGTCAGATAAACATTTCTTACGATTGGATACATGAAACACATCATGTACCCCGGCTTGTTCTTCTGGTAGTTGTAAGCGATAGGCAACTGGTCCTATCTGTTGGGTAACGGCGAATGGTCCTATGTACCTTGGACTTAGCTTTCCTTTCTTACCGAATCGAACTACCCCTTTCCAAGGAGAAACTTTCAAGAGTACCTTGTCTCCAACTTGAAATTCCAACGGCTTGCGTCGATTGTCTGCATAACTCTTCTGGCAATCTCGAGCCGTTTTCAGTCTTTCCTTGATTTGAGTTATCTTGTCGGTGGTTTCCTGTACAATCTCGGGACCTGATAATTGACTTTTTCCTATTTCTGCCCAGCATACGGGAGTTCGACACTTTCGTCCATACAGTGCTTCGAACGGGGCAGCATTTATACTGGTGTGGTAACTATTGTTATAGGAGAATTCTATTAATGGTAGGTGATCATCCCAGTTTCCACCAAAGTCGATTTCACATGCCCTGAGCATGTCTTCTAGGGTTTGAATCGTCCTTTCACTTTGTCCATCTGTTTGGGGATGATAGGCAGTACTTAATTTTAATCGTGTCCCCATAGCTTCTTGGAAACTTGTCCAGAAGTGTGAAGTGAAACGACTATCTCTATCTGACACAATGGAGAGTGGAACTCCATGTAAGGATACTACCTCGTCTACGTATAACTTAGCCAATCTCTCCATGCTAAAGGTTTCTTTCATGTGTAGAAAATGAGCTGACTTGGTTAATCGATCCACAATTACCCAGATCGCATCTTTACCTTTCCTGGTTTTGGGCAACTTAGTAACAAAGTCCATTGTTATTAGTTCCCATTTCCATACAGGCATTTCTAACTGTTGAAGTAAACCTGAAGGTTTCTAGTGCTCTACCTTAACTTGTGAACAAGTTAGACACTTAGAAACATATCTAGCTATGTCCTTTTTCATTCCTATCCATCAGAAATTGTTCCTTAGATCTTGATACATCTTGTTATTACCAGGGTGCATCGTATATCTAGACTTATGGGCTTCTGTTGGGATTGAACCCTACAGAGGAACAGATGATGTAAAGCCAAAACTGGTTCACAACAGTGGATTCATCATAATCAGTTGTTTGCACTAGACTTTCCCCTTGAAAGTGTTTATAACATCTGATATCCTCTATCCACTGTCCGTATACAACAGCTGTTGTCCTTCAAACTGCTGATGAAGCCCTAAAGACTGTTAAGGAGTAAACACTGCTGGTTCAATCTACTGATGCTAAAGAACTGCCCACTCAAGGACTGATCAACCTTGAGGAAAGCACTGATGGAAGAAGAAAGCAGTAGTTTAATTAAGTTTTGTATTTTACTTATAATCAGTTGTTTAGACATTAGTAGTTGTAGGAGTCAGTGGTTACGGGTTGTTAGGTTGTTAGATGTCACTTTCATGGTGACGTCAGCTGAGATGCCTCAGTGGTTTGGTTTGCCTATAAATGTAACTGTACTATGTACTGTTACATTTGATTGACTGAGTGAGTTTTTCTCCTCTAGTCCAATCCTTTCATCTTGTGTGCGATCAACCTTGGAGTATCAGGCTGAGGGGGAGTTTAGTTAGTAAGCTTGCTTTGTAATCTTTTGATTTGCTTTGTAACCTTTCGACTGATGAAAAGCATGTGCTTATCAAAACTATTTTCCTCTTTGATTGTGTTTACAAAGTTTGTGTTTATTTCCGCTGCATAACTCATTGAATGATGTTTATTAATTGTTCATTATTACAAACAAACACAATCATGAGAGCCTCCAATCCTAACAATTGGTATCAGAGCCTGGACAGTCAAATTCGATCTAACAATCAATTTGACATAACAGTTCGGCTCAAAATTCATTGATACTAAGGTTGGTTGTATTTTGTTGAAAAACAGAGTAACATATGATCACGCATAAAATTGTTGTTCAAATACTCTGTAAAACAACCAAGATGTCATAAGACACACAAATTTCACACAACAAGTGATATCATGCACAAGTCAATCATAATTTTCAGATCTGAACACATATCTGTTAAATTATGGGATTATTTCTTAATTTCAAAATTGATTTCAACTGCTGTGATGAAAACTTGTGATGTCACTACATTAGATGATAAAGTTGAACCTCAGATTAACAAAAGCCTATGTTCATAAAAACATTAGTGTTTTTGCTAATGTAAAAAGAGGGAAATTAAAACTTTAGTCATTAGATCTTATGGGTTGAAAACAGGTTGAGATCCTCAAAAGGAACAAATCAACTCTGTTGAAATACTTTAAGAAAACAGGAGTCAAGATAGTCCGTATCATATGTAATGTGAGATTGGTCAAAAATTTGTATAAATATGGCTAAACCTCTTAAAACATTACTGCAAAATGATTCTGGATTAAGTATTCCTTCAATAAAACCTCCCAGTAAGTATTTTATTACTTATGAATGGGAAGGGTAAAAAGGGAAGAAGAAAATTCACAAAAACTCAGAAGTGTGTTTATCTCAAAACTTTTGAAGTCAGAAGAAAAGAGTATAAACATAAAACACTTAAGAGCTAAAAGTTGGGGTAAAAATGGTCATCAAAGCAACTGTGTGCAATCATTGTTTCAAGAAAAGGTTCAGGTGACCATGGTATTTCCAGTGAATAAACTTTTAAAAGGACTAGACAAATTTTCAGAATCATCACATAGTAACAAAGTCTATAACAGGATTTTGAAAAAAAAAACTCATGTGAACATGTGTCCTCATTTCTGTTTGTCAATCAATCAATAAGAAAATGGTACCAAACAGTGGACAAAATGCAGTTAAAATTCATACCACTGTCATTCAACCACTGGCCATTCTCATAAACTTGAGCATGAGATGATTATGTGCTTTATTATTGTTTTACCAGGCTCTTTCGGTGTTATTTTTAGAAAATCCTTTAATTTTTTTTCTAAAAAGGATTTTTCTCGAATAAAGCAGGATATATTATTCTCTATTTTGTTTGGAATGATATATTTTTGTACTTTTACTTGTTTTAGATAGTAAAAGTCTCAACTCCTGTCAGGATGTAGAACCCTTATATTTTTGCTTTGGGTGATACTCTCTTTGAAAAATTGCTCAAAAGGGAATGGTGATATAAATAAGGTCATTTCAAACTCAAGTTATCATCGCAGATAAAAGATTGATTGCAAACATACCTTAAAATGCTTGACTACTCATGTTTTATTCAAAAGATTGAAACACAAAATGAGTGGTCAATATAAAAGGTTTTCATCACCTAGGATACCAAACCACTGTTTATAATCCTGAATGTAAATCTCTGAAAGATCTGCTGATATGTTAATCTTGACAATATGCATCTAAAAATGTTTTGATAAGGATGTCATTTTGCAGATACTTCAAAACAGCGGATGTACAAAACAACTATTAGAAATACAGCAACAGTTGCAGACCAAACTACCTTCAAAATATCCTCAAAATATCCACCACTGCCTCGCATCTAACCACTGCTAATAGAAGTCCATCAAAAATGGATAAAATTCAAAACAGCACTTTACTTCCATGTCCATTCCCATAACCACTGTTGACAAAAATCTGTCTGACAAAAGGTGGTTCCTCAAAGAACTGAGCATATGCTAGAAGCATGGTTGACAAGATCTATTGTGCTCAAATAAGAACAGACATCACACTGTGAAGATTTGTTATGTAAAAGGTTTAAATTCTCTGTCTCATAATCAAACTAAGGTTCAACGGGTAGATATGCTAATCTGAAAATTGGACATTTTTACCCCTGAAAAGTTGTTCCCTTAGACTGATATGCATCACATGGATAAACAAGCAAAACTTGGTTAAACATGAATGATATGCATAAAAATGTTTTCAGAAAATCAAAAATAACCTTAAAAATAGTTTAAAACTGAATTTTTCAATAAATCCTCAAAGTCTGTTCAAAGCACTGATGGCATTAAAACTCTTTCAAATAGTAAAATCTATCCACTGCCAAAGTGTATCCTCTGTTTGTGCAAAACACTGATTTACAACAGAGGTTACATGTGGACAGATGTTGTTCAACAGTTGTGTGCATCAGATGCCATGATCACTTTTTCAAATAAATGGTCTTACACCTGAAACATTTACAAAGCTATCAAAAATTTCTAAAACACAAGCAGAGGTTCCTGAGCAGACTTTAGCAGCTACCACTGCTCCTCAGGCACCTGCTGCTGAGCCCACTGCTCAAGGTGATCACAGCAGTAACACAACTGCTGTGAAACCCACACCTAAATCCACCAAAAGACCAAAACAAAAGAAAATTCAAAAGCCCTCCAAACCTACAATAAAGGCAACTCTGGAAGATGAGATCCCAGAGCAACTGCCAGTGACAACACAAAAGTCACTAGAAACCACTGCTGCTACTTCCTCACAGCAGATGGTAGAAAGGTCTCAACCCATGCCTCAAACTCCTCCTGCTTCTTCTCAAAAAGAACAGGTTGTAAGAATAGGGACACCAAATTATGATGCTT
Organism: Helianthus tuberosus; assembly: GCA_030545235.1. NCBI lineage: Eukaryota > Viridiplantae > Streptophyta > Magnoliopsida > Asterales > Asteraceae > Helianthus > Helianthus tuberosus. Next base: position 15,034,863 of record CM060391.1, read on the forward strand.
TGGAATCACTTGATTCCATCATCCACAGCCCACTGCCCGGGGCAAATTCTCTTTCAACTCCCATCATCACTTCACAAATACCACCATCAATAATGACCTTGTTGCATGCTTTGGATATAACTTAGACATAAATCAGTTCCTCTCAATCACCTATCACTGAGAGTACACTCCAACAAGTGACTGAGTCTGATGCTTATACCTCTGCTATCCCAGCAACAACTGAGGAGGTTACACCCCTTGAGTTACAAGTAACTCTTGGTGGTAGTTCAAGTGAAGCAGCGACTACAAGTGCTGAACCCACTGGTTTGCACTTGGACAGTAGTTTCATCAATAAGACTTCCTTGAAGGCAATTTCTTCACTAGGAACTCTTGTGTATCCAGTCTTCACTGGTTCACTAAAAGGTGTTTCTCATTATGAAGAAAGAAGTCCCCAGTACCAAGACAAAAGGGGCAACAATGGATGATTTTTTGGGATACACTTCCTCAATCAACCACTGTTACAACCACTGCTAGTGGGAAATCAAATGACCCCATTAAGTTGGATGATGGTTTAATGTACCAAGAATTGACAGCTAGAATTGATAAACTGGATACATCTGTTGCAGAAATCAAAGACATACTGCAACAGTTGTTGAAAGCACAAAGGGTACCATCCACTGCTGCACCACCTCCAACAGCTACTCCATCATCTGCTCCTACTCCAGATGAGCTGTGGAATTTGTTTCAACCCCTGCACTATCTTTGAAAGAGTTGATGATGCCAAAAAGGGGGAGAAAAATGACTCTGAGGAAAATCTTTCAGTAACTTCTGCTGAAACATCTGTCAAAGAAAAGGAAAAGGGAGGTGATGAAACCCTGAAAATTCAAGCAGATGATGAAGATACACAAATGAGGATCGTTCAAAGTCAAGTTAATTCAGCTGGTCTTAAAACCACTGCTGATATTAAAAGGGTAAGGGATGAGAGCAGAGCTTTGGTTGAGAAAAAGATAGTTCTGCAAAAAGAAAAAGAAGAGGTTGGTACTTCATTAAAGAAGAGTCCTGTTAGAAAAACAAGGCAATCAACCACCACAGCTTCTAAAACTAAGCCAGTTACTACTTCAATCACAACTTCTGTTCCCACAAAATCACTTACACCTCCACCATGAACAACTTCTGTCACCCAAATAACTACCACCAATACCACATCAACACACACCACAACCACAACCACAACCACAACCACTGCCATCCCCACTACATCAACCACTGCCACATCTAAAACATCACCACCACCACAAACACCACCTGTTGTCATCCTTCATCAAAGAAGGAAACAAAGCAGATGGATGAAGAAATATCAAAAGAAGACCAAGCTTGAGAAGAATATATCATAAAGATGGTTCTTCAGACACTTAGAGCAGAATTACATGAAACAGCAAAATCTTAAGACACTGCTCAAAGTTGTTATCACCAGGCCACCATCTCCAAACTCATCATTCAAATAAATCTCTCCCAAGAAACCCATTGGATTCAAAAATACTAAAGTGAATGTCTGATCAAAAGACCCACGTATTGACTTTGCTCAGGTCCAATGGTGAAGTGAAGCATATATCAAGGGAAACAACACTTGGCCTGGGTGTTGAAGACTTGCAAGATCTCCTTGAGCTTACACTGTGCAGGGATGAGGATGATACAATTTCCATTGGCTTTGAATTACAATTCAAAGGACAAGTTAGGGAACTTGTGATGAGAAAATAAAAATCCAGAATAATGAAGGGTTTTGGCATCATCTGTTCTAGGGGGAGATTGTTGGGATTGAACCCTACAGAGGAACAGATGATGTAAAGCCAAAACTGGTTCACAAGAGTGGATTCTTCATAATCAGCTGTTTGCACTAGACTTTCCCCTTGAAAGTGTTTATAACATCTGATATCCTCTATCCACTGTCCGTATACAACAGCTGTTGTCCTTCAAACTGCTGATGAAGCCCTAAAGACTGTTAAGGAGTAAACACTGCTGGTTCAATCTACTGATGCTAAAGAGCTGCCCACTCAAGGACTGATCAACCTTGAGGAAAGCACTGATGGAAGAAGAAAGCAGTAGTTTAATTAAGTTTTGTATTTTACTTATAATCAGTTGTTTAGACATTAGTAGTTGTAGGAGTCAGTGGTTACGGGTTGTTAGGTTGTTAGATGTCACTTTCATGGTGACATCAACTGAGATGCCTCAGTGGTTTGGTTTGCCTATAAATGTAACAGTACTATGTACTGTTACATTTGATTGACTGAGTGAGTTTTTCTCCTCTAGTCCAATCCTTTCATCTTGTGTGCGATCAACCTTGGAGTATCAGGCTGAGGGGGAGTTTAGTTAGTAAGCTTGCTTTGTAATCTTTTGATTTGCTTTGTAACCTTTCGACTGATGAAAAGCATGTGTTTATCAAAACTAGTTTCCTCTTTGACTGTGTTTACAAAGTTTGTGTTCATTTCCGCTGCATAACTCATTGAATCATGTTTATTAATTGTTAATTTATTACAAACAAACACAATCATGAGAGCCTCTGATCCTAACAGCTTCCTCTTGAATCTTATCTCTTAAATTTCCTTGCTTAGGTACCCAAATCCTCTTCTTATGGAATCTCTAAATTCCATCAGTCCCTTACTCTAATTTCTTTATCCTTCCTTTCATTCCTTCAGCATCATCCTGGATTGCCGTTTCCTGAATGTTCTTCGGTTGTTCCATTAGATCTAATTGGAGATTTAATCTAAGAGCACGAACTCGCTTTTGCTTCTCATGATACTTACGACTCAAGGCATCTGCTACTACATTTGCCTTTCCTTCGTGATATTGAATATCACAATCGTACTCACTTAGAATTTCCATCCATCTTCTTTGCCTCATGTTTAATTCTTTTTGCCCAAATATGTATCTTAAACTCTTATGATCTGTGTAGACAGTAAACTTACTTCCATACAGATAATGCCTCCAAATCTTAAGGGCAAAAATTATTGCTCCTAATTCTAAGTCATGAGTCGTATAATTTTCCTCGTGCTTTTTCAATTGTCTGGATGCATACGCAATAACCTTTTTGCGTTGCATTAGCACACATCCTAACCCTAGCTTAGAAGCGTCGCAGAAGACTTCAAAATCTCCCGGTCCGTCTGGTAAGGCAAGTATTGGGGCGTTTGTTAATCTTTTCTTTAAAATCCTAAAGGCCTCTTCTTGCTTGGGTCCCCGTTCAAATTTAACAGTTTTACAGGTTAGCTTAGTTAATGGAACAACTATTTTGGAAAAGTCCTTAATGAATCGCCTATAATATCCAACTTCAGTTGCTGATTGTGGGACCATCCAATTTGTGATCGCCTCTATCTTGGAGGGATCCACGTGAATGCCTTCGTGATTTACCATGTGTACTAAAAATTGTACCTCTTGTAGCTAAAATTCACACTTTGAGAATTTGGTGTAGAGCTTTTCCTTTCTCAACAGAGCTAAGAGGGCATGTAGGTGCTCACAATGCTTGTTCTGACTTTTAGAATAAATAAGTATATCGTCGATGAAGACAATTACAAATTTATCCAAATACGGTTTACAGATTATATTCATCATGTCCATGAATGCTGCAGGGGCATTCGTTAACCCAAAGGGCATGACTGTAAACTCGTAATGACCATACCTAGTCCTGAAAGCAGTTTTAGGTATGTCTTCGTCCTGTACCTTCAACTGATGGTATCCGGAGCGCAAGTCTATCTTAGAGAAGTATCTGGCTCCCTGAAGTTGATCGAAAAGATCATCAATCCTAGGTAATGGGTATCGATTCTTAATTGTAACCTTATTCAATTCCCTATAATCGATACACATTCGCATTGAACCATCTTTCTTTTTCACAAACAACACTGGTGCTCCCCAAGGGGATGAACTAGGTTGTATGAATCCTTTGCCTAGCAATTCATCTAACTTCTTTTTCAATTCTAACATTTCGGTGGGTGCTAATCGATATGGTGCCTTAGCTATCGGTGTAGTTCCAGGAATGAGATGAATTCTAAACTCTACTTCCCTATTGGGCGGCAATCCCGGTAGCTCTTCCGGGAATACATCCGGGTATTCTGACACTACTAAAATTTCCTCCAGTTTGTTACCTTTAGTGTTAATGATTACCGAAATCATATACACTATTCCTTGTTTTTGTTCATAACTAGCAACTTTCATTACTGAAATGAACTTCATTGGTTTACGTGGTTTATCTCCTGTAACCACAATTACTTCTCCTGCGGGTGTATGAATTTCTATAGAATTTTTATCATAAAGGATTCGAGCATGGTTGGCTGCTAACCAATCCATTCCTAATATGACATCGAATCCAGCTAAATCCATAGGTAACAGGTTTGCAGAAAATTTATGGCCTGAGAGTTCTATCTTTCCTTTTTGCAAAACCTTATCTATATTAACAGAATTTTCATCTGTCGTTTCTACTGTATAAATCTGCCTGAGTTAGGTTAAAGGTTGCTTAAGAGCTTGGCAGAATGAGGTATTGATAAAACTTTGGTTTGCACCAGAGTCAAATAATACTTTCGCGTAAACGTCATGTACAAGCAAAGGTACCAGCTATCACATCTGGAATCAGATCTGCTTCCTGGGTAGTCAGCTGGAAGGCTCTTGCGTTCTTCTTATTAGTTCCTTCAGCAGGTTTGGCCTTGTTATCAGCTGGCTTGACCAATTTTGGACATTCTGGTCTAAAATGCCCTGCTTCTCCGTAATTAAAGCAAATCGTTGATTTCTTCCTGGACTCCTCCTCTCGGTGCCCTTGTGCCTTGCAGAAATTACACTTCTCATGACATTTACCAAAATGTTACTTTTGACAGTTTTTGCAGAATGGAGGTGTGGAAGATTGCCCAGTTCCATTTTTCTTGAAATTACTACCACTATTACCTCCACGGAACCCTTGGGTAATTTTCTGGGCTAACTCCTTTTTCCTGTTTTCTTCTCTCGTGCGCACCAGTCCGTCTGTCAAGGTATTGGCCAGTTCAACAGCATCGTCAATTGTGCGAGGTCTCGCCGCTTTGACAATATCATGAATTTTGCTAATTAAACCCCAAATATAGCGAGAAATAAGTACCGGTTCCGGCGAAGCCAGAGTTGGCACAATTCTGGCATACTCGAAAAATTTCGAAGTATACCCTCGACAATCAACATCCACCATTCGGTGGTTCAGGAACTTATTCGTCATTTGTTCCTTTTCATAGTCGGGACAAAATTTTCTTTCCACAAATTTCTTAAATTCTTCCCAACTCATGGCATAAGCCATGTCACTTCCTTTTGCCTGCAGTACCGTATTCTACCATTCTAACGCCTCTTCCTTGAAAAGGTGGGATGCATACATTACCTTGTCTTCCTCTGCACACTTACTGATTTTAATTACTGCTTCGGTCTTTTCTAACCAATGTAGTGCAGCAGTCGCCCCTTCATTGCCTGCAAATTCGACTGGCTTACAGGCAAGAAATTCTTTATAAGTGCAACCAGGTGTTGCAACTTTCATTTTCTTAAGTATTGGGGCTTGAACCACATTATCGTTATTATTGCCGCCTCCATTTACACTGTTACTGAAATTATCATCCCGAGTGCGTTTACTATGGTTGGCTTGGGAAGGTTCAGCAGGACTCTTTACGGCAACAACAATTGTCGGAATAGCATTGGCTATTCCCTGAGCAACGATATTTTCTATATCTTGTCTATTAAGAAAATGATCCTCATTGTGTTGTTCGGATTGATTAACTTCATTGACTGGTTCATTTACTGCGTTTTCCATCTGATAATTAACAATACATATAAATTATTGGTACAAAAGGGATAACAATTAACACAACAAGGCAATCACAACACAGTTAAGTCAACACGCATAGTCAAAATTATCGACCTTGCGACATTCATATTTTTATATAATATTATGCATCCGTACACACCAGGTATTTACAGATGTTTTATTTTAGGATTATTATACAATATTATATTATTATCATATTTTATTATATAGTTTTTTTTCTACATATTAGTATTATACAAACACTCCACCACAATTAGCTGGCTTTTCAGAAACGACGCTCCCTCTCGTCGTATTTACATATGATGTTTTCCCCCACTTCACGAATTCGATTTCCCGCATCCACCAGTTCCTCGCCATATTGGCGTAATTCGGCAACGTTCTCGGCGCTCATCGGTGGGAAAGGTGCAGGTTCAGGATCAAACTGGGGAAAATAAACATTAGGGTTATTCATGAAGTTCTGAAAATGCCAGTCGCTCGTCCACCACTCTTCTAACTGCCATGTAAAAGGTTGGGGGTTGACAATAGGGTCTGGGATAGCAGGTTCCAAATTAATTGGAAGTTCAGATTGGGCTAGGAAATTGAAAAGGTTTTCATCGGCAGGTCCGATGAGGTCACAATTTGCAAGTTTTCGATCAAGTTCCTCCCAAGGTGGCATCTCCATTTCCTGGGCCTGACCCGAGCTTTCCCCTATCTCCTTTCCCTTTCCTTTGTCTTTTGGATCCTCCGTCTTTTTCACCTTTTGGGCAGCTGGCTTCTTCCTTCGTCCACGTTTCCAGTCCAGGATTCTTCTCCTTTTCTTAGGTTTGGGTTTCTCCTGGGGTTGGGCCTGGAACACTAGTGACACCTCAGTATCCTCTTGATAGCCGGATTGGGTTCCTGTTGTATCCATATCGGTGGTATGGATTGTAAAGTTTTGGAGTGCCTCCGACAGTTCATTCATGTTGTTAGCACACATGAAGAAACACACAAAATTTTAAGTTAAAATTTTATTTATTAAATTAAATGCTCACAGAATCACAGAATGGCAAATTGAAAAATTAAGTATTTATGAATATTTAATTGGCTTAAATCAGTGGCTCTGATACCACCTTTTTCTGTCACGACCCCCGACCCGGTTTTACCCAGTTCAGAGGCCGCGAGACAGAAACCCGTGGTATTGGTGTTAATTAGGCAGCGGAAATTTAAACAGGATCATTTAAACTGAAAATACCCAATTATTTTATTTCACGTTTTGGGACAAGCCCCATAATTTACAATAAAAGAATTTCACGGGGAAATTCCCTGTTTACAAAAACATGTTTATTTATTTATTGAGCCATTTTATTCAAGCTGGTAGTGTTACGCAACACTTTCCCTTGATCACAATAAATCACCTGAAACATGTTTAAAAAGATTTTATCAGCGGGGAAATACTGGCGAGTCATTCAATTTGCACAAAATAACACATTGTTATAAATTAAAGTATTAAGGGCGATTACAATGTTTATATCTACCAATTACCCAACGGTATTTGTCACTCGACCCGTTCTGTAACTATGGTCATATCACCCATTGGCTAACTCGTTGTCCAATGGTGACGATTATCAAGTAATGTATACAAAACCCCACATACCGGCTGTAATTGAAGACTACAAAGACCTAATCCCTGTAATTATAACTTTGAAAATAAATAGGGTTTGGAAACAATTTGGTAAACAGAGAATGACTCACATTGCAAGTTTAGTTGGACAGAGTTTTGCCTACTGATTAAGCCTCGTAACCTAGTTAAATAACAATGCACACGAAACTAGGTTAGTAACTTAATACAAAATTTACGATAAGCTCACGAAATCAAAACCTTCACGACGAATGACAAAGTATAGCCCGAATTTGGGCAACACTTAAACATCCATAGGATCGGTTTCAATCGATCGGACATTGTATCGTAGCAGTGATCGAGTTATTACCATGTAATCGTAGCAGCGTTTCGACACTTAAACACTCGTATCTAAGCAGAATATTGACGTTTTGAAAGGATTTTTTCGAACACCGAAACAAGGCCATACAACGTCCCTTTTATAGTAGAATTTTGAGTTTTACGCGGCCCGCGTAAACTCGAAGAAAAACCTACGCGGCTCGCGAGGGCCACCCTGGCTACGGCTAGGGCTGCCGTGTCACGGTGTAGGTTTGCCACGTGTCTGACATGTGGCTTAAAGCTTATCCGGAGCTTCGCCTGGCTGTCGCGCCCCGCGTAAGCTTTCCTTAAGTCTTACGCGGCCCGCGACAGATCATCAAATCCAGACTTTCTTGATTTTTCACAAGCATTAGGGTTTTAGGGGTCCGGGTTTATACTTACGGAGTGTTGTGGGCCATATTTGCAGGTCCTTACAATGCGCCACCACACGCCTGAAAACAGTCGCCGAACAGCCACCGGCGTTGGTGGCTCCACCGCAACACCGTCGTGCCGCCACCATGTTGCTGCCGTGTGGTGGCCGGCGGTTAGAGACGTAGTGAGAGATAGGTGTGTGTGTATGAATGGTATTTTTAGTGTGTGTGATGGGTGGGTTGAGTTATTTATACATAGGGTTTAGGATTGGGCCCCCAAGCCCAGTATCACGTACCATGTTTCTCGTTCTGCCCCATTATATTTCTGGAACTCGTTTTCGCACCCAAACTTCGTAGAAAGTCACAAAATACTTATTGAAAGTAAAAAATACGTAAAAATATGACGAAAACCGATACTTGGCACGTACGTTTGTCGGTTGTGTTTAGATTCACATAATAGGCTTCATTTGTCGGTTCTTCTCCGTTTTGCGATTCGATTTCAACCGTATACATAAAAATGAAATTATGAAGCTTACCAATTCATAAAATATTAACCTCAAGATGTAATTCGAGTCCGATGCTCCCGTTTCGATGTTGATTGTCGGTGTGTTATTGTTTTCGCGTAACATCTGCGCTTGTTCACTATCACGATCGGTAGTCTGAATAATTCGCATAGTTATCTATATATGATAAATATAAGAATAAAAATTCATTTTTACATGTTGTCAGTACTTTATCCGTTGTCAGTTCGTTAAAGTTAAAACGTATGATAAAATTTTCGCAAATCACCAATCCGGTAACGTGAAGTCGAAGAGACGTTCCTGGATATTTTAAAGGCCTAACTAGGTTAAATTGTGTCTAAAACATCAACTATTATAGTCTTAACGTTTATTATGTGTAACGATCAACTTTTTTGTAACTTCCTAAATTAGAAAGCTTGTCTTGTAAATATATTTTTGGAAGCTTGTTTCTTTCATAATCGAATTTCTTTTTATCATCGTAAATCCAAGACTTTAATTGTATCCATCGTTTTATTTCAAATTTTTACCATTACTTATTCACTATACTTATACGTTTAATCCATTATACATTGTTACATCCTTCGTGATTCTTGTAAACACATGCTAAGCTTTCGAATACGCATCTTACATACTCAAGTTATACGCTTTCTACTTGTCTTTATGTTAAGGATACTTAAAAACCCCTATAATATGCTTTTATTGCATAAAACACCCTTAAAATACTTTAAAACCATCAAAAATGAACTTCAAGGACCTAAGTTGCCAAAACTCAAACTTGAATTCGGAGAACTAACCCGTCGCGTCACGCGACGGGGATTCCTGTTTGCTGTCGCGTCGCGCGACCCCCATGATCTGCAGAAGGTTTATTTAGCTCATCCATTGGGCAATTTTTGTGTTTGTTGTTGCGTTTTCTTCATTTATTACTCACCAAAACTAACCCTAATCACTTCCTATTAAACCCAACTCACTTCCACACTTCTCCCACTTTACAAACACCTCAATATCACTCTCTAAACACTCCAAATCAGTTGCAAAACAGTAGCAAAGTCAGATTCATATCAAGTTACAAAAGTGAGTTTAAACTCACTTATCTTCCATCTTTTTCACTTCTTCATGCTTCTTAGCACTTGGAACACCTCTAGGAATGTTTCCATAGGTTTTCCATGGAAAACCAAGGATGGGACATCACCACATTGAGGTTAAAAGTGCAAGAACTTTCTGTTTTGAATAAAAACTTTGTTAAACATCCTTAAACTCATGTTTTAACCATACATTCCTATGTCCTTATGCCACTAATCAAGACTATGGTTAAGTGTGCTTAAAAACAAGGTTGTAATATACAAATTTAGAGGTTTTACTCCTCTAAACTTTCTGTTTTAAAAGGGTTTTAACCCACAAGTGTTGAACAAGACTTGAACTTGTGTATGTGTGATTAGTTGGAAAGCTTGGGCTATCCTACTTACAATCCACACCTCACTTGATGTTTTCTTCTTAGTTAGTATGGATGCTTCATTTCCATATTAATTCATTCATGACCATCCTTGTTGTCTTGTGACAACTTGTGCATTGTTGAATATACAAAAGAGGTTTTAAAATAGAAGATTATCCTCCTACCTCTATGCATGACTTCTATGATAATACTTGTAATATTTGTTGGACTTTAATCAAACTATATACTATATATAACATATATAAAATATACTAACCGAACCTTTGATGGTAGTCAAGTGATTATTCGTCATGGAACTTGGTTATATCATCCAAGAACTTAGTTTTCTCGTTACGATTCTAATGGGTGTTATACCCATGAAATCATTCTAAACCCTATGGGTTTTTTATAGTGTCAAAAACGAGCACTAAAGTCTAGATGATTACTTTCTTACATACATACTTTGTGTATCTTAAATTCCTAATTCCAACTCTAATCATTCCTTAAACTTCAATCCAAACACATTCAACCTCCCAATCTCATTAAACTCGTAAATACTTGGATAATCGGAAGACTTAGCAAATTTGTGAGTACACTTGACCCTTTTCAGTATTACACACTTAAACATGCTTTATATTCTCAATCCTATATACATGCTACTTGTTTACTTAGGTTCATGCTAGATTATACATGCTTTATGTCATTAACTTTGCTAAGCCCCAACTTCACATATATAGCGCTATAGGAGTAGCACGCCGCCCGTCGGGGTCTTGTTAAGTCTCTATTCATTCTTAAACGGTCTCATCACTTTTGTGACGATGGATGCTAAATACTAGTGGACACTTGGGTTTGACATAATGTGATGCATGCTAGTTACATTGTTTACAAATTGTCACGTGGATTCGAGAAAATGCTTTTTATACTTATGCTATATTTATACAAACCTTGTGTACTCACCAATGCTTTCGCATTGACACTTTATTTTAAACATGTTACAAGTTTAACAATGATGTTGATGATGCATGGAATATAGTAGGATGCCTAGATGCTCATTTAAACTTTTGTATACTTATTGTAATGAAATTCTTTCATTTCAAGTTGTTGTAATTGTTTTTTCCTTTCCATGTTGTAATCGAATTCTTATATTAATAAAATGAAATTCATTATTTAAATACTTGTCGCAAATTCTAGTGTTATGAGTAATGAGCAATCTATCTTCGTCTCACTCCGATGTTTCCGCCATCGGTTGGTGTGTGACATTATCCCCTTGATTACTAATTGCAATTTACGAGTTGTCACACATCTGATTGTGAAGAGGAACCCTATGATTTTCTTCTCATATCTTCATCTGAAATACTGCCTATAGCAGTTGCAAAGTTGAGCAATGATGTCCTAAAAGTCTCCTAAGAAGCCGGTAAAAGTACCAAGAAGCCATGAGCCATGTATCTCGTGTTCGAACTTAATACACATTCCTGCAAGCAGATTAATAAGACCCATAAAAACATTCAAATGATCAATGACAGGAGTTCCATCATTGTACTTCAAGTTTATCAATTGTTTAATCAAGAACAATTTATTGTTTTCGGTCTTCCGAGCATACAACTCCTCAAGCTTGTTCCACAAAGTACGAGCATGAGTCTTTCCGTTAATATAGTTCAAAACATTATCACCAACCCATTGGCGAATATAACCACAAACCTTTATGTGCAATATATTCCACTTTTCATCTATTTTATCATCAGGTTTATCATTATTAAAAACAAGCATATAATAATCGTTCCAGTAAAATGCTCGGATGGTCCTTGTGGTTTTGTAAAATAACACCTATAGTCCCTAACTTTTGGAAATTACACCGGTGGTCCCTGTGGTTCACAGTTTGTTAATCGGATAGTCCCTGGAGTGGATAGGGGTTAGTTTTCTCCGTTAAGTCCATCTGAAATTACTTATTTACCCCTTGCTTTATATTTTTATAGCATAAATGATAATCCAAACAACAAACCGAACCCAATCTCTCTCCACCCAAACCCTCCACCTTCCTCCGTCGCTCACGACGGTTCTTCCACCACCTAGGGTTTCACTTCTTCACCAGATCCACAATCTCACCACCATAAATCCTCTCAATTCTCTTCTCTCTCTCTTCCACCAGATCCACCAACCGCCTCGATTCCACCTCCGGATCCGATTCCGGCTGGGCATTCTCATCACTTCCACTCTCTGATGAGAATGCCCGAACTTTGACCACTCACGAAACCGAATATAATAACGGTGACAAAGACGATGACATCATGTTGATTGACTCGAATTGCAGTAGTTTTGGTCAGTTGTTACCTGTACCTAGGTTTCCGATGGGCGTTTTGAACAGTTATGATGTCTGGATCTCGTGGCCGGAGTCTGTAGGTGAACGTCGTATGCGGTTACTCCGGCAGATGGGCCTGCTTCATGATTCCACTAGTACTGGACATAAGTTAGATGTTACCGATTCGAAAATCGTTAAGTTTGACTCACCGGATGACTGCAGTACAATTAGTTCTGTTAATGAGATTGTTGAGGATGATAATTCTATGGCGCCAATCGAAGGTTGTGATGGTGGTTTTGGTGTAGGGGTGGGTGGGGGTGGTGTGGGGGTGGGTGCTGGTGGCGGTAGGTGGTGGTGGATTTCCTGGGAAAGAGAGAGAGTCAGAGTGTGTGTTTTAGAAACAGTGAGTGTGTGTGTTTATATGTATGTGTGAATTTTTTTTCTTATATATTAATAAAGCAAGGGGTAAATAAGTAATTTCAGATGGACTTAATAGAGAAAACTAACCTCCATCCACTCCAGGGATTATCCGAGTAACAAACTGTCGAACCAAAGGGACCACCGGTGTAATTTCCAAAAGTTGGGGACTATAGGTGTTACTTTACAAAACTACAGGGGCCATCCGGGCGTTTTACTCTAATCCTTCACATAAAGGAGATCTTCCATCTTGCCTTTCCAAACATGATAATTAGAACCATTCAAATTCACAATCCTACTTGTATTAGCTTCCATCGTTCAAATAAGTCTTAACCCAATAACAAGAGCTAATGGCTCTAATACCACTTTGACGGGAAAAGCGCGAAAACCCGGTCATAAACGGTGAACAAAACCGTGAAAGTGAACTTCGTTTGACCAAAAATTTTTAACAAACCTACGAGGATGCAAACAAATAGGATATACTTACTACAATCTAAATAACCCGAAACCAATAATAAAGAGACACCAAATTATAGCGTGGAAAACCTCTCACGACGAGAGTAAAAACCACGGAACTACTAGAGCCGCCTCAAATTCACTATAAAAAATTAAAGCAATACAAAGTCTTCTCTAGGTATACTAGAGGAAGATAACAAACATCATATACTTGGAATCAACCATTTCAAGCATATGGAATCAAAACAAAGACAAAAGAAAGAATGTCAACAAAATCTGCAGCTGCGAACAGGGGTTGTAAACCATGACTTCCGGAAGTGATTAACACAAACCCACCGTTGGATAAAGTCGCCCAGATTTTGTGAAGACGCTATCCAAGATTCAGAACGATCCAATTGTTCAATCTCCGGGAAATTGATAGTTTCTACAGGTAGGTTCAAAAGTGACGAAAATCCTCTTCTCCCCGTTTTCTCTCTAACACTGTGTTCCCGAGTTTCATTTAACAAAGGAAAAGAAAGTATTTGGAAGGGTGTAAAAAAAGTCGTGTTCCCGGGTGCTTTTAAGGAAAGAAATGGAGAGAAAAGAAAGGAAAACTTATGTCTTTTTTCCTTCATTTTAAATCCTTCCAAATTGGAAAGATTTGGAAGGAAAATGTTTTTATACATAAAATTTTTACTTTTCTTTTTATTTCCTAAATTCATTTTATTTTCTTTTCTTTCATTTATTAAACTCGTGAACACGCCGTAAGGCTTTTGTGATCTTTTTCTTTTAAATTTGTGGGCTGATAGAACAGTTGATATCTTATCCTTATGCAGTTATGCCTTTTATTCATCTATGAAAATAGGAATGGGCCATATAACCGTCGTGCTTTCCTCATGAGCCCAAAAACCCAACAATAACCAACCTACAAAATAAACTCTATTAAGTGTTTAACCTTGTAAACGGGGGTCGATTTTTGTTCTATATATTACCAGTTAGCCGATGTACACATGTTCACCCATGTTACTTTTTACATTTGTGAGTGTAGTGGTATACTATACAATGTGGTTTGACAAATATCATACATGTGCTAAATGTAATGTGTAATGACACGCTTCGAAAGTTTGAATGATCAAAGAAAACTTTGTATCGTGATAGCACGATTACTAAAAATAAATACTCAAAGTCAAATTTACTCAGTTTACTTTTTACACCCTAAACTTTAATAAAGTTATCAAACATCTCTTAAACTTCAATAAACTTTTCTTTCGACTTTGTTTTTGAGTTCTCTTTCGGTTATTATACCGGGTCCTTTTTTATCATTTAGTGATCTTTCACTTTTACCCCTATAGTTTAATGAGTTTACTTCTAACACCCTAAACTTCAACAAAGTTATCAAACAGCCCCTAAACTTCAATAAACTTTTCTTTGACTTTATTTTTATGTTTTTCTCTTTCGGGTGTTATATCGGGGGTGCCGGTATCGTAACGATATCATAATGAACCAAACCGATGTCGACTAAACTCCCGCCGCAACGCGTGGGTGATTTTACTAGTTAAAATTATATTTTAAAATGTGACTGGTGTCAACTCACCTTATGTAGATGACCTTGAAGGATCATAGTTGTCAGCCATATCATGGTATCTTTCATTGTGAACACACGCACAAGATCCTTTAAAACATATGTTTACTTATAGGGTAGATCGTGGATCTTGAACAATACCAGAGAGATATAGTAATTAAAATCAGGTATATGAGTAAATGCCCATGGCTTTATAGCCTAGTGGCATCTTAGGGGGGGAGGGGTTCCATATTTATTGGGTTTCCTTCTAAATTGGTGTATAGGCATTATGCCTAGTGGAGATGGATATGCTCGGGTGATTCCACTGGTGGCACGATGATACTCCAATGGTCCGTCACCCCCACCCCACCCCACACACACACCATATTTTTCATTTAAGCTCAGCGACTCGGTGTATCTCTAGTATTTACAAAAGTTAAAAGGTCAAAGGATGATATCATTGGTCTGGTTACAAAATGGTTTATCTAGAGATAAAGCACATGATTCATCGAGGCCTCGAGGGGAATATGTTTAAGTCCTTTTAGTTATTATATTAAGTAACACCACATGAATGTTATTTCCAAATATTTTTAAACAGGAATATGTCGAGGAGAAACGTCAATGTGGACTCGATTTTATGTAAATGGTGCGGAGAGTATGAAGAAACAAGCGATCACCTTTTCTCAGTATGCTATGTCTCTGCAATTGTTTGGCAGGCAATAAGCACTTGGTGTGATGTGCCCCTAATTTTTCATTTTCGGTTTGGGGTCTCATTTGCTATCATAAAAGTTTGAAGACGGACCAAGTCAACAGAAAAGTGGTTCAAGGCATCATCTTGACGGCACGTTGGTGTATGTGGAAGCTAGGAATGAGCTCGTTTTTTATTATAAGGAAACAAACATCACGAAGATCATCGAAGATACGAAATTGCTTGGTTTCTTATGGGTCTAGGATAGGTCCCCATGTAAGGATTTGTCATGGAGGAATTGGTGCAATTTTTAATTTTAAGTTTGTTTCTGTTTTGTATGTTTTGTTGGGTCTATCGTCTTGCTAGTCGCCTTTGTTGAATGAAACAGTCGTTTAAAAAAAAGGTAACACCACATGAATCCTAGAGTTTTTTTGCAGAATAGTGTTATATGCTTAATTGGTTTTGGAGAATGGTACGCTTGTACTACAAGCGTATTGTCAGAAAAATTGCCTATTGCGCTTATAGTACAAGCGTGTTACGTTTAAACCTCGGCTCCATGCCGAAAATTGTTACAGGTCGCCTTAGTAGATGCAATACAGTTGCCGAATAATTTTCTTGATATCGGAATTGCAGGTTTGGTCGGAGCTAGCCAGAGATGATGACCGGAAGTTATGAATATGTGATACACTTGTTCAAGAAGCGAGTTCATAATAACAAGCGTATCACAAATTCATAACTTCTGGTCATCTTCTCCGGCTAGCCCCGGCCAAAACTGCAATTCCGGTATCAAGAAACTTCTCCGACGAGTGTATTGCATCTTCTCAGGCGAGCTGTAACAATCTCCGGCATGGAGATGGGGTTTAAACGTAACACGCTTGTACTACAAGCGCAATAGACACTTTTTCTGACAATATGCTTGTAGTACAAGCGTAACAACCAGATTCCAAAATGATTTCAAACCTACACCATTCTCCAAAACCAATAATATGATTGGACATCCCAATAATTAGGTTTAAAGGGATGAACAAGTTACGTAGTTACAAATTAAAGTTAAGGCACTGTGTGGGATTAGACCTACTTTTCGTCATTCATGTGAGGTATAATCGGAATTATTTGTTTTTCTATAAAAGAAGAAGAATATATGTGGTGGTAGATTCAAGAGTAAAATGCCCGGATAGTCCCTGTGGTTTTGTAAAATAACACATATAGTCCCTAACTTTTGGAAATTACACTGGTGCTCCCTGTGGTTTGACAATTTGTTACTCGGATAGTCCCTAGAGTGGATATCCGTTAGTTTTCTCCGTTAAGTCTATCTAAAATGACTTATTTACCCCTCCCTTTAAAAAATAAAAAAAAACAAATATGGAACCAGAGACTTTTTGTTCTTCCTCCGTTAATGATATACGAACGGAATAAAATCACAGTTAACGGAAAACGTCTAACCTCAACGGAACAAATTGGATGAGAAACATCACTTGACGGAACAGAGATGATCAAATATGGAGATGCAGATCATCAACACATACAGTTTGTTAAGTTAGTTTAGGTTTTCAATGAATTTAGTTTATAATGTCCAGAGTGAATTGAAGAAGCTTGTTAAGGCGTTCAGCCATTAATGGCAGCAACGGAAGATATTATATAAGGTCATCTATTTCTATTTGTATATACATATAAGTCTTAAGAGTATAAGAGGTCGTTTCTTCAAAATTGCTCATCCAGATCTGTTCAAAGTTCAACCTCTCATCAACACCGATCTGTTGTTAACCGTCATCGATGACTCCATACGGTGAAAACTAATGAAAAATAATTCACATACCAAAAATTTCAAAAAAAAATCTAAACATCCTCCGCCGTTGACATGACGGATAACTGACTAGGCCAAGCCGGAAACGTTATTCTCCGTCGTTGCTGATGCGACGACGGCCGGAGGATCTGTTTTGAAAAAAAGTAGACGATTTGTTTTGAAAAAAAAGTAGACGATTTGTTTTGAAAAAAAGTAGAGGATCTGAAACGTCATTCTCCGTCATGGCTCGTAACTGTACAGGTTCACCGGAGTTGGAGAAGACGATCTGTTTTGAAAAAAAAAAGTAGTTCTGGACGAGAACGCAGAGGTCGTGGAGGCGAACGACGTCGTTGCCGGAGAGTTATGGAACCTTCCGGACGGCGAGTGTGATCGGAGCACCGGTCCGTTTGTTCTGGGTGTTGAAACCGCCATTATTGTTGTTTGAGATAACTTGTATGAAAAGATATGTACAAAGAGAAAGAGTAGAGAGAGAGGGTTTTTATTTTTTTAAAGAGAGGGGTAAATAAGTAATTTTATATGAACTTAACGGTGAAAACTAACAGACATTCACTCTAGGGTCTATCCGAGTAACAAACTGTCAAATCACAGGAAGCATCGGTGTAATTTCCAAAAGTTGAGCACTATAGGTGTTATTTTACAAAACCACAGGGACTATCCGTGTATTTTACTCTAGATTTAATGAGAAGTCTTTTTCTCACCCTAATATTTTCATGTGGCACTAAACAAACAATTTCGCAATTACATAAAGAGTTTTATTTGTTAGGACCAGAACACGAACACTAGAACTATCTGCAGCAAGCACACACACTCATACACTCTAAATCACAAGAACAAGAACACAAGATTTATAGTGGTTCGATCTAATCTGACCTACATCCACTCCCACAACTAGTTCTCTTCTTTATTATGTGCTCAAAAATTACAGTACATGAATAAGAAGTATTTATAGGGGGTACAATTAGGGTTGTTGACTTTAAGCTACAGTAACAAATAAACCTCAGCTCTAAACAAAAAACTTCACAACCCACATCTGGGTTATCAGTTTCCACAACCAAGACGAGTTATCTAGGCATCTGGGTTATCAGTTGTAGCTAAGGCATAACCCAGACAAGTTAACTTGGTCATCTGGGTTATCAGTAGCTTTGACACTCTCTAGTCAAATCCTCCACAACCCAACAATCTCCCACTTGGAGGCTTTGACAACTTCAAACTGCACTCCAAGCAACTTCATATTCACAAGTACCTCTGTAAACTCTTCATCTTTACTAGTTATGGGCTGTCTTCTCAACAATTAACCAAAAGGCTCGTTGAAGCTCCCACTGAGCTTCAACTCATCAGTCACTACTCGTGACTCGTTCTCTGTCCCTGTCGGCTCCCACTAACACGAACTGCCCTATCCTGGAACATTCTGAGAATAAACACTCTCCGAATAAAGCAGATAATCAACTGGAGAGACTTTGACAGCTAGAATACTGGTTCTCTTAACCCACTGTCATCTGGTAACTCTGACTGAAGCACGACCCGTGCTCCCACTGCCACGAATGCCCTTGACTGGTTTTACTGAACCTTTTCTAGCACGTTCAACCTGAATCTGACCTGTGACTCTGGGTTTGCCATCTGCAAAGCAAACCTTCTTCTGCCCATGAGATTCTGTGAACCAGATCTTGGACTTCTTCTGAACTGGGAGAACCTCTCCCTTAGGTGGTACACTGACCATGTACAATGAGCCCCTCTTCTTGCCACGTGCACCTACTATATTTCCCTTAATTACCTTCCACTGTCCACTACCGAACTTAACCTCGTGACCCTGATCATCCAGCTGCCCGACTGAAATAAGCATTTTCTTCAAGCCTGGAATAACACTCACGTCTCTTAAAGTCCACGTAGATCCGACTGGAGTAGCGAAGTCAATATGACCCATGCATGTGACATCTAAGACCTCATCATTTGCAAGTCATACCTTGCCAAAATCCCTAATTTTAAGATTCCTTACTGCTTCACTGCTGTGGGTAGCGTGAAATGAAGCACCCGAATCCATAACCCAGGAATCCACACTGCTCTCCACATTACAGATCAAAACTTCATCATCTGAATGGTCTACTTCAGCATTAACTTCTTTCTTATCGTTTGGACATTGATTCCTGAAATGTCAAACCTCTTTACAGTTCCAACAGGTCACATCATTTAGAGCCCTAGACTGACTCCTCTTTCTGTTCTTGCTGCCACTACATCTGTTATTCTTCCTTCCTCTGCCAACATGCATTAAATCACCCAATGATCCACCTGAATTTCTTCTTCTGACATCTTCGCCTAGAATAAGATCCCGCATCTTCACAAACGTAAACTTGCTCGTATCTGAAGAGCTCGTAACAGCAGTTACGGTTCCGGACTAACTATCGGGTAATGAGGACAATAACAATAGGACTTGAACCTCATCATCAAACTTGATGTTCACAGACACCAATCGAGATAATATTGAGTTTAAGTTATTGATGTGCGCTGTAACTGAATCACCTTCCCTCATCCTGGTATTCATAAGCTCTCGAATAAGATAAACCATGTTCGCTGCAGAAGGCTTCTCATACATATTCGATAATGCTGCCATCATTCCTCTAGCTGAGGTCTCCTTCTGGATGTTGAATGCAACATTCTCCGATAGAGAAAGCGTTATCACTGCTCTGGCTTTCTTTTCCATCCTATCCCAATCTGCTTGTGGCATTTTTTCTGGCCTTTCATCCTCGAGCACTACATCTAAGTCTTTCTGAAAAAGTAATTGTCACACCCCCAAAATACCACATGTGGTAACCCCCGCTAGGCGTGTGACGTACCAGGATCTAGCCACCAATCACATTGATCTAACCATAATATGTTTAACAAAATTCCATTCATTAAATAAAACGTTCATAGAATATAATCCAAGTTAAATAGTGACAGCGGAAGCAAATAACAATTCATAGTTTAAATGTTTTAAAACCCAGTGTATATGAATTCAGTAATTAAGACACGCGTAGCCAAGCACTGCGACCCATGACCACTCCAGCCATCCAGATAGCAAGTTCCCATCCAAAGTACCTACGACCTGCGAGCATGCAACAAGTGTGTCAGACAACGCTGGTGAGTTCATAGTTTTACGAAAACATTGTTTACCAAGTGTTTAGTTTAATCCATTGAATTTACAATGTTAATAATATCCCGAATACAAGACGGCTCCAAATTATTTTGCCCTTTCTCCAATGCTCCTATCAAAGCATTGGTCATGACTAGGTCATTAGTTCACACCCGTCCTCTCAGGTACGGGGTGAGGGTGCCAAACCTAAGTAGCGCTACCAACTAATACCTTGTTACCTCTCATGTAACCAAACAACACGGAGGGACTTTAATGGTGATAGGATGAGTATATTATCCAACATTCCAGATTAACCCAAAAGACATATTCCTCGCAGGAATACCCATGATTTACCCAAAGCCAATCCCTCTCAGGGATACCCAAAGACTGTCCCAACCACCGGGACGCATGCTCAAGAGGAATGAACTCACCTTGGTTTGCTCGGTATGTTTTAATTACCCGATCCAGTTAATCAACTAACCCTACCGTGGTTATCAAACAATATCAGTTTCATAATCATTCGCATTACATGTTTGATCACACAGTTTGCATCCAACATTAAGATTCATGTTATCATGTAGCACATACTAAATTATCAGACAAGTTCACATCTCATGAACAACACACAGATATATCATCACAATTAACTTAACTGGGCTCCTTAACCAAGCCCAACCCAGACAGATTATCTTAGGCGAAACATCACCCAACGAAAGTCCCCATGTTTCGTCGCGAACAGTCTGACAAAAGACCCCTCCGACGAAAACCCTGATGACGAAACATATAACTTTCGTCGACCTCTCAGGTGACGAAACACAGAACTTTCGTTGACATCCCATGTGACGAAAGTCCTTACTTTCGTCAAATTCAACTATAACGGAAGTCTACCCAGGTTCATCAAGCTCAACAGTTACAGATTCAACAAGGCATTAACAGATTCAATCAGTTACAATCATCTTGTTCACCTAGAACCCTAATCATCAGTAACAGTTTCAATACAATCATCAACCAAGCCTCAAGTTAACATGTAATAGGCATTAACAATCCCCATAATCGTATTATCATTGCTATCATAACAATCAATCATCATTCGAAACTGTTTTTACATAACAGTTTCATCAAGCTTTAAAACATCAACCACCTACACGAAATCAGCGAATCACAATACGAAATCAGCGAATCACAATAGAATCATAAAGTTGTACAGAATCTATCAGACCCTCATATGAGCAACACCACAAACAAATCCTTGAATTCTTAGCATAACGGTTCTAAGTTCATAATGTTTATGAAAACCCTAACCTTACACACAAAATCACCACATCAAGATTACATCAAATAGTAGGGTTTTACACTAACCGTAATGCCGAAAAGTTTAGATAGATCGAGATGGAAGATGCTTGAGGTTCTCTACAATTGCCGTCGCACAGAGTTTCTGGGGAAGAGTCTTAGGGTTTTTGTGTGATTACGTAACTGACAACAAGAGTTTATATTTACATAAAGGTTTGGGCCGCGAATCTTACTGGGCCGAGGCCCTCTTACGGCGAAAGTCCATTCCCCGACGAAAGATCTATCTTTCGTCGAGATTGCATGTGGCGAAACTCCTAACTTTCGCCGGGACGGACTTGTGATGACGAGTCTTGTTTAACACAACATTATAACAACCAAACGTACTCATGTATAAAAACAACCAAGCATTACACCTAGACATAAGCAAACAAGCATTACATATAAGCATCGATCACTCACATAATTACAGTTGACAGTACACGAATCTATTTGTAAAACACGGTTATGAAATCAGTGATGTGCATGGGAAAGACCTTGAAATCTCGGATTGTCACATCATCCCCAACTTTAAAGAAATTTCGTCCCGAAATTTGACAAGTACTCCAAACCGGAAAAAGTATTAACTCAGGATGACTGTGGATTTTCCGCGGGTGCCACATCATCCCCAACTTGAATGGGAATTTCGTCCCGAAATTCACTAGTTGTACCAGACTTAGATTTGCCAGACTTGGACTTGTCATCTGGGAATAAGTGTGGGTACTTGAGCTTCATCTGATCCTCGCGTTCCCATGTCAACTCCGGTCCACGCCTTGAGTTCTAACGAACTCTCACGATCGGAATACGGATGTGCTTACGGACCTTGACCTCCCGGTCCATAATTTCTATTGGTTCTTCAACAAACTGTAACTTGTCTTCGATCTTTAGCTCTTGAAACGGTACCACCAGTGTTTCATCAGACAAACACTTCTTTAATTGTGACACATGGAACACATCATGGACGTTACCTAACTCAGCAGGTAACTCCAACTTGTAGGCCACCTTACCAATTCGCTCCAGAATTTTAAATGGCCCAACATAACGAGGGTTAAGCTTGCCGCGTTTTCCAAAACGCACAACACCCTTCCATGGTGAGACCTTCAACATAACAGGATCCCCAACTGCGAATTCCAAAGGCTTCTTACGCTTGTCAGTGTAGCTTTTCTGTCGGTCGCGCACTGCTGCCATACGGTTCCTGATCTGAACAATCTTTTTTGAAGTTTCAAGAACAAGTTCTGGACCTGTGACTTGGCTGTCACCCACCTCAGCCCAACAGAGAGGGGAATGGCATTTCCAGCCATACAATGCTTCAAACGGAGCTGCCTGAATGCTAGTATGGTAACTGTTGTTGTAGGAGAACTTGATCAACGGCAAATGTTTCTCCCAGCCCTTACCAAAATCAATCACACATGCTCACAGCATGTCTTTAAGTGTCTGGATGGTTCGCTCACTTTGACCATCCGTCTGTGGGTGATAAGCAGTACTCATGTCGAGACGCGAGCCGAATGATTTGTGCATCGACTACCAGAAATCCGAAATGAAACGCGGGTTACGGTTAGAGATAATAGAAGTTGGCACCCTGTGCCTAGAAACCACATCCTTGAGGTAAACAGCAGCTAATTGTGAGAACTTATCCGTTTCCTTGATTGCAAGGAAATGCGCAGATTTCGTGAGGCGGTCAACGATCACCCAAATGGTATCGTTCCCGTTTTGAGTTCTAGGTAGCCCAGTGACAAAGTCCATCGCGATTTGCTCCCATTTCCATAGGGGTATTTCTGGTTGTTGCAACAATCCAGACGGTTTCTGATATTCCACTTTAACTTTCGAGCAGGTCAAACATTTACTCACATAAGTCGCGATGTGAGCTTTCATCTTCGGCCACCAATACATGACTTTGAGATCCTGATACATCTTATCCGAACCTGGATGAACAGAGTATCGAGACTTGTGCGCTTCGTCCATCACAAGATCTCTAAGGTTTCCAAACAACGGAATCCATATCCGCTCCATAAAATAGTAAATGTCATCTGATCTCTTCTCGAGTTGTTTCTCCATGCCCCGTAAATACTCAGCTTCATAGTTTTCTTCCTTCAATGCTTCGGTCTGAGCCGAATGGATCTGGTCAGGTAGGTTGGAATGAATGGTGAGCTGCAAGGCGCGAACACGTTTGGGTTTCGATTCCTTTCGACTGAGAGTATCTGCTACAACGTTAGCCTTACCTGGGTGATACTTGATAGAACAATCGTAATCGTTCAATAGTTCTACCCAGCGACGCTGTCGCATATTCAATTCCTTTTAGTCGAAGATATGCTGAAGGCTTCTGTGGTCGGTGTAGATGGTGCATTTGGTACCGTACAGATAGTGCCTCCAGTTCTTCAACGCGAAAACCACGGCCCCCAACTCCAAGTCGTGAGTCATGTAATTCTTCTCATGAACCTTCAACTGTCGAGAAGCATAAGCTATCACATTATTGCGTTGCATCAGCACACAACCAAGACCCTGAATAGGAGCATCACAATAAACCACAAAATCCTCGGTGCCTTCAGGTAGAGACAAGATTGGCGCACTGCAGAGTTTATGTTTCAAAAGTTGGAAAGCATCCTCCTGCTTTGTTCCCCAAGAATACACCACGCCTTTCTGTGTCAACGAGGTAAGAGGTTGAGCGATCTTCAAGAAATCCTTGATAAATCTTCGATAATACCCAGCGAGTCCAAGAAATTGTCGCACCTCCGAAGGGTTCTTCGGTGCCGCCCAATTTCTGACAGCATCAACCTTAGCGGGGTCCACGTGTATCCCTAATTCATTAACAATGTGGCCAAGGAAGTGTACCTCATGAATCCAGAAGTCACACTTAGAAAACTTCGCGTAGAGTTGATCCTTCCTCAGGAGCTCCAGAATAAGACGTAAGTGCAACTCATGATCCTCCTTGCACTTTGAGTAGATCAAGATGTCATCAATAAATACAATAATGAAGTCGTCAAGATACGGCTTGCACACACGATTCATGTGGTCCATGAAGACTGCTGGCGCGTTTGTTAACCCAAACGGCATAACTAAAAACTCATAATGTCCATACCGCGTTCAAAAAGCCGTTTTAGGAACATCCTCTTCTCGAACTCTCATCTGATGATAGCCCGACCTTAAATCGATCTTCGAGTAAAAACTTGACCCTTGCAACTGGTCAAACAAGTCGTCAATATGCGGTAAAGGGTAGCGGTTCTTGACTGTCACCTTGTTGAGCTCTCTATAATCTATACACATATGAAAAGTCCTGTCTTTCTTCTTCACAAACAAAACTGGGGCTCCCCAAGGCGATGAACTGGGTCAGATAAAACCTCTATCCAATAGTTCTTGAAGTTGGTTAGACAGCTCTTGCAACTCTCCTGGTGTAAGACGATAAGGAGCGCGAGCAATCGGAGCTGCTCCTTGGATAAGGTCAATCTGAAATTCCACCTGGCGATGAGGAGGTAAACTAGGAAGTTCCTCAGGAAACACATCTGCAAATTCATGTACGACTGGCAGATCCTCGATTTTTCTCTCTTCAGACGGAGTATTAGTAACAAGTGCTAGAATAGCAGGATACCCCTTACGTAGACACTTCTGTGCTTTCATAGCTGAGATGATACCAACCATCGCCCCACTATAATGCCCTTGAACCGACAAGGATTCCCCACCGGGAAGAGGGATACGCACGACTTTCTCTTTACAGAGAATCTCCGCTTGATGCTTAGACAACCAGTCCATGCCAATGACCACATCAAAACTTCCAAGAGTAACGGGGAGTAGATCAACGTCGAACACTTGACCCATGAGATCAAGTTTACAACCAAACAGAACGTGAGAAGCTTCAGTTGACTTACCATCAGCTAATTCTACTACATGCTTATTTACAAGAGGTGTGGGAGTCAACCCTAACTTACGACTGAACCCCAAAGACACATAACTCCAATCGGCACCTGAGTCGAATAAAACAGAAGCAAAAAGATCATTCATAGAAAATGTACCGGTCACAACATTGGCATCATTGCGAGCTTCCCCAGTGCCAATAGTAAATACTCTTCCACGTGCCCCGTTCCCACCATTGTTCCCATTGTTGTTATTCCCAGCATTGTTGTTGTTGCCAGCATTCTGATTAAGCTGAGGGCAATCCCGCTTAAAGTGACCCTCATCACCACACTGAAAACAGCCCTTACGATTTCCCTGATTCTGTTGAGGCTGCTGCCTCTCATGTTGTTGCGACTGCTGCGGCTGCTGAGGCTGTTTTGGAAGCCAGACCCTACAATCTTTGGCCATATGACCCACTTTGTTGCACCTGTGACATACCCGGGTGCGCGGCCCGCGATGGTGAAACATACACTTATTACACTTTGGTAGCTTTCCCGCGTAGGAACCCTGATTTGAGTTGTTGCCTTGATTCTGATTCACAGAAGATGTCTGGCTGAAACTGCGATTGGTACTGTTGTCGAGCCTTTTCTGAGATTGACTGGTACTTGTTGCTTTGTCATCATCATTCCATTTACGCTTGTTATCACTAGCAGGTGTGGTAGCTGTAGCAGCATTGGTAGTAGCAGATTTACGAGGCGGAAATGAGCCACGCTCGACCTCTTGGTCAGTAATCTTATGTGCCAAACGGATGATCTGGGGCAGATTGTTATGGTTTGCAGCAGTGACATACCCCTTTACAGCTGGTACTAGGCCCTTGAGATACAACTCAATTCGTCGGCGTGGAGGTCGAGACATGTTAGGGCACAAAATTGCTAGTTCATGTGATCGTTTTGTGTAAGCCTCGATCTCGGATCCTTCCATCTTCAAATCGTAGAACTCGTTCTTGAGCTTCTGAATCTCGTCACGAGGACAGTACTCTTCCAGCATCAACTCCTTAAAATCATCCCAAGTAGTGGCATTTACCATCTCAATACCCAACATCTGAACCTTGGCATTCCACCATGTCAGGGCACCATCCTCGAGTGTGCCTGTAGCATACTTCACTCTGTCCCCAGCAGGACAGTTACACATCACAAACACCGATTCTGCCTTCTCAAACCAACGCAGGAGTCCTACAGCCCCTTCAGTCCCACTGAAGGTCTGTGGCTTACAATCCATGAACGTCTTGAACGTACAAGCAGGTGGATTGTTTTGATTCTGATTCGCTAGCTGACCTAATGGACGAAAGGAAATACAACACAACACGACACAAGAATAAAGAAGATTTGGCACATATCGTACCAGCTTGGTAGGCTGCCAGAGCCTCAGCCACACGTGTGTTAATCAGGTTTGTCAGCTCAGCATGGGTCATCGCAATGTGACCACGTCCGTGACCTCGTCCGCTCATGATTCTATATAAGAGAAGGGGAAAAGTCAAGAGTCGAGATAAGGTAAGAGTCAAGTATCACGTTGTCATCTACAAACTACCAAGTTTACACCAAACATGTAACGCCCAGCATCCCTAAACTTTAGGCTCTTAGCAAGATCAGTCCCTGAACTTTTACCTAGTGTCAATTATAGTCCCTGTAGTTATGTGATGTTGATACTTTGATACTTTTGGCATGAATCTTATTGATAATTGATGCTTGACACTATGACGCATGATTCTTTATTCTAGATGCTTGATTCTTGACACTTAAACTATGAGACTTGATACTTAATCTAGACACTTGATTCTTGATACTATGGAAACTAGATTCTTTATGATTCTTGATACTTGGACTCTTGATTCTTGATGCTTGAGAAACTATGATTCTTGAGTCTTGAAACTTATTTGGTGCTTGACTCCTTAGACTCGTGAAACTTGATTCTTGGTTAAACGAGAGACTGGAGTCTTGTCACTTGCGGAATCTATGAAACTTGGAAACTTTTGGCTTGTAAAGTAATCTAGATACCTTACCCAAACTATACGCAACGCAACACTAAATATAACTCGCAAAACGAATAAAAGTTGAGAACGCGGAAAGAATGGATTGGCCAGAGTGGCAGTCCGATCGGATGACCACCTGATTGGATGACCACCCGATCGGGTGACCACTCGATCGACCGGCCATCCTATCCACTTTGCACCGCCCTAATTGTCCTCTCACCCTATAAATAGACCTGTCACATCACCATTTTGAGTGATGTGACAGCTCTGCTCGACCAAGACACACGCACCCTTCATTTCTTCATTTTCTCATCGATTTCGGTACGTTTTCGGATAGATTCTTGTACTTTCTTGATCTACACTTCATTCTCTACGTGATTCTCACTTGAAATCACACTTTTCACTGTGAAATCTCTCAAATCTGAGATCGTAAGGATGACGTCATCATAATGGTTTGTACAAACTAACATATGAGGTCATTCTTGGTGAGATCTAGCTAAGATCTAAGGGATTCCATGTGCATATCACTAAATCCAACCTTAATCTAAGATAAATCTAAACTTTTTCCTATAAAACTTATGTATCTTCGTCTTTTCTCAAAACTTTTACCTTGTTCAATGGAAATCGGGTCTAAACGGATTGTGGACTGGATAAATAGTCTAAAGTCGGCTTAGATCTGAGTTATTACCAGAAAAGACGAGCATGGGACGGATTTGACATTAACTTATTACGAACCGATGACAGAACGGACAGGGGGTGATTCCCACCCGATTAGGACGCCGTGATACTAATGAGTTTACTGTTGTCACAATACGTTCCGTACCCTCACCGTTAACCTAGAAACTTAGAGATTTTACAATGGCAAACAAGAACAAGGATCGCCCGATCGAGCGGCAATCCGATCGAACAGCCGTCCGATCGGACAACCACTCTATCGAGTGACTCTTGCCTTGTAACCTTGAAGCTTGGAATCCTTGGGAGTCTTGACCAAATGGCAACCCGATCGGACAGTCGTCCGATCGAGCGACCATCCGACCAAGATAACTAGTACACTTAACAAATTGTGACACGTGGATCGAGTGACCACCCGATCGGATAGTAATCCGATCGGGCAGCCACCTTATCCCCTCATTTGTAAGCAAGAGGCAACCCGGTCGGATGGCCATCCGATTGAGCAACCATCTGTCCCTTCACATACCTATGTCACCCGAACGACTGGCAATCCGATCGGACAGCCATCTGATCCAGTGACTGACTTGACACCTTGCTAATCTCGTTACTCTACCCGACTGTTATCCTATTGTAATCTATCAAGCTAATTCTAAAAGAGCTCCTTTGATCCAATAACTGTTTATACTGTTAAGCAATCACTGTGAGTATACTCGATCCCCTTTTTACTTTAAACTTTTGGGGTGTAACATGTATTCTATGAAACTTAAAACTTGATTCTTTGAAACTTATACTCTATCCTATGTGAAACTGGCGATTCTTGATTCTTGATTCTTTGTGCTATGTGACGTTTAATCCAGAGTGTGTAGTTCCGCCTTAACAATAGTAGCGCTATAGGAGATGCACCTCTCCCATTATTCTCGGGGGGTATTGTTAGGAGGATTCTAGTTTACCTTGAGTCTTGGGTAAACACTAAAGCATCGAGATACTTGGACTATCACTGTGTGGACTGCGACACTAGCACGACTGAAACTATTTTATTGTTTACATCATGGATATGAGTTGTTTTAATCTATTATTCTATTATCAAACTTGTATACTCGCCAATACTTTTGTATTGATATTTTAATACATGTTGCAGGCTGATAGGATGCTTGGAAATGCATGGAATTTAGCTATGAGTTGCCTAAAAAAGCCGCCTAGTTAACTTAGAATCTTTTGAACAATTTGAACAACATTCGTTTTGGTCTGTATTCGATACTTGTGTTGGTTATGTTTGCTTCTAGACAATGTTAAGATGAATTTGATCTAATTTCTATTGAAACAAATAGTGTTATGGAATCTCATGAGCAATTTGAACGCTTAGTGCTCGCACCCCGATGTTTCTGCCATCGGTTGGGGTGTGACAGATTGGTATCAGAGCCATAACTATAGGGAATTAGGATAAGTAGGAATACTTGCCCTAGTCTATAATTTTAGGAATCTTGACTCTTATTTGTTGTTTAAGACTTATGTATTCTGTAGGATCGTTGTTGGACCCGAACGAGTCAATCAGAAGAGTCTTTTCTCTGTATCAAAGGCGGAATCAAAGATACAGATGCTCAAACTAATTATAATGCTTCTTTGATTGATTTAACAACGTTTACAACCTGAAAGCAATCTGGCAGCACTTCGTTACAAGTTTCGGAACCGTACCAAATGAAATGACAAGTACCCTATTTATACTAGTGTGATTCCACTCGAAATGACATGGTGCATTTTGGAGCTGAATCAGAACTTTCTGATTTCCCACGAAATGGCACCTTGCACTTTCGAGCGGAATCAGCACTTAAGATCTGAAAAACTGTTTCTCGAACCTCGGGCACTGATAATCCTATTCTATCCTATTACATGATACAAGACGAAGTCAACAGACGTAATGCACTAACAGACTCCCCCTCGGATATTGACGAAGTCTTCAGTGACTAATCTTCATCATGACACCTTCTTCAGTCTTGATCATTCTGCATCCTCACTCAGATTATAAC
Organism: Helianthus tuberosus; assembly: GCA_030545235.1. Classification (NCBI taxonomy): domain Eukaryota; kingdom Viridiplantae; phylum Streptophyta; class Magnoliopsida; order Asterales; family Asteraceae; genus Helianthus; species Helianthus tuberosus. Next base: position 15,065,094 of record CM060391.1, read on the forward strand.
ATTGTAAGCATCCATCACTCTCTTTGATCAGCTTCTCTCTTTGACTCTTACACCAGGATCTCATCACTGGCTCTATCATCAACAGCTTTATCATCAGCAGGCTCCCCCTTTCGTCAAGCTTCCGTGCTTTTAGGGATCGACACCTAACTTTCCAGCTACAAGCTCCTCCTAACTTTCAGCTTGTCTTCAGACTCCCCCTTAGACTCTGCTCTCGGGATTGTAGTCTGGACTTTTCCTGCAATCACTCATACAACTATAAGTAATAACATTTTAATCTTCCAGATATAACAATATAAGCATCCAAATCCCCCACAGTTAATCATCCAAGTCCAAATTAATGACCTTGGAGATATCACAAACTGTTTTTGATTTTTGAATTTAAAACTTCAAGTTTCAAATTAATGAACTTGTTTTTTTTTCAGAAACACGGTCAGCTTACTTAGATTTTGAAACTCAGCATCTCAGACATTGGTTGTCGAAAATAAAGCAGAAATCAAAATCTTTTTGTATTTTCTGAAAATATAAAGCAGTAAAGAAATATGTACAAACATATTTACAGACAATATTTTTGTTTGAGTTTGCGTTAGAGGATCATATCAGTTTTTGACAAATCACAAGTACCGTTGAGCTTTAAAACACTTTAAGAATTAAACAATTCACTTAGATTGTCGATATACTTGTCCACTTAAATTTCCATACAAATTTCAACTGATTCAGGATACGAATTAGGTATTTTAAGAACTTAATCCCATTCATGTGTCCCACCTCTTGAATATACTCCCGTATCCAGATCCCAATATTCAGTCTTACAGGTAATTATAACACAAATGATATCTGTAAGGGGTTAATAAATTATGAAGAATCATGAGAGCTCAGGTCAGAACTACCGTTCAGCAGAGAGATCATGACTCAACTTGGGTGTGTCCCCTTTAGAGGATCTTTTTTTACAACAGCATTGCTAAGCAATTTTATTGTCTTCTCATATATGCTGAGGGTGATGCTGTGTTTCAAGCATTTGCAGAAAGTATTATTCGAGGACTAGGTCAGAACTACCGTTCAGCAGAAGTCCCGGAATAATACCCCAGATATCACTGAGTATAAAGACCAAGTATATCAGAAAAAGGAACCTTTCAAACGAGATTTCAAGGGTTACCTATATATCCAAGTAGTGTTCCCCACGAAATAAGCAAGTGTTTGAATTTAGGTTTATATCCCGAAAAAGTTTACTAAGTGTATAAAAATCTACCGACACATCCACGGTGAGATCGTTTAACACATTTAAACTTTCCAATTCTATAGCGTACTGTAACTGTCTACTGATGTACTATCATTTCCTCTTTTTACGCAAAAAAACTCAATTTTTGAATTTTATCATGTTTTTATCATTTTCAAATTTTCAAATGTTTTTGGATTTTCTAACAATATTTCTCCCCCTAAAATGCAAAACCATTTAAAGAAAATTTTAACAACCAACACTGATAGCTTTGTCTTTCCATCCATTTTCTGCTTCAAGTGCTCTGAATTGCAGAAAATATACATACCCCCATGATTTACAACACATTGATATTTTACAGTTTGAAAACCGTTTTTCAATCTGATGAAAGTAATCATGTTTGTTCAGCCGTGAGGGTTTCGGCGTATTCAATCAACATACATTCAAACAAAAATTAAAAACAAACATATTTTTGGTTTTTCATTTTTCAAATTTTTTAGGGTTTTGAAAATATTGTTTATTTATATACAGAAAACAATCAAACTAAACTCCCTGTTCAACCAAACCAGGGTCCTGCAACCTCTTCCTGTGCCAGGCTGCTCCAACTACCATTCTCACAATCTTCAGCTTCGATGAGCACCTGCACATTCAAACTTTATCAATCATTTGAACAATTTAGCCCAGGTCTGTTGGACCTTAGGCATTTCAACACAATAATGTTCATTCAATTTTGGAAACTCTTTGTCATTTAAAACTTTTTCAGTATTGACTTCAACTTTCTCATCTTTTTCCAACGTCACTTGTTTCTTAGGACTCCACATTTGACCTTCCGGAGTACCTCTTTTGTAAAAGTTTGTCTCTTTTTGAACCTTTTGATTTTGAATAACATTTTTAGGTTTCCAAAACTCTTGAGGTTTTGTCATATCAACAGATGTTTTCCAACTCTGTGTTGTTCTGAATCTGGGTGTGTGAGAATTCCAGATCTGTCTTGAATCGAACCTGTTCGGGTTTGATTTCCAATTTTGATTTGAAGCAAACTTGTTTGTATTGTTCCTCCAAGTTTGTTTCGAATCAAATCTGGTTGACCTCGATTTCACATCCTCAGATTTCTGTTTTTCAACATCAAGAGGCTTTGGATTTGGACACTTTCGTGCAACATGTCCAATTTGATCACATTTAAAACACACTTTCTTTGAAACGTCCTTGGCCTGTTGTTGTTTCTTTTTCATAGCATCAAACTCCTCATTAGACTGTTGTCCAAATTTGAGTTTTTCCTCTTCTTTCAAGCTTTTCCCTTGAACAAAATTCATCTTTTGTTGCAAATTTTGTTTTTTACTTTGATTCCAATTCTGTTTCTTTTTATAACCCAAACCAGCCTTCATATTTTTCTTCTTAAAACCAGGTTTGTTATAAAAAGATTTATGACCTTTACCAGCAAACTTTGAAATTTCCGACTTCTCAATCTCAACCATTTTGAAAACTTTATCGACCTTCTCTGAAATCACATTCTGAATCGGGAATACAACATCTAAGAACAATTTGTCCGATCCAATTATGGTATAAACCAATCCTTTTGAATCATCATTCAAATTTTTCTCGGATTTTGTGTTTTTCAAATATCCATCATAAAGATTTCCTTCATCTTCATCCTGTGATTCAGACTTACCTTTTGTTGACTCATCTTTCAAAACGCTTTCAACAACCTTACTTACCACCTCTGAATCATTAGCATCATCAGATTTGGAGTAAGTCACATCGATACTTTCAGGTAACTGGTCAGCTATGTTCAAACCCTTTGCCACCTTTTCCTCATCATAAAAAGTATAATTGTTTCTCAATGGTGGTGGTACCTGATGAAATTCTGAACCAATACCCTTTTTGCAAATTTCAATATCTTTGTCATCTGGTGTGATGTTGAAAATGCGTTCAAGAATATACGAAGAGTTATGATAACTTTGAAGTTTTGTAACAATCTTTTCTTTTTCAGCCAAGGCTTGTTTAAGATTTGCAATTTCATCAACACACTTGTTTAATTCAATTTGCTTTTCTTTAAACTTTCTTTCATACATTTCTTTAGTGACTAAATTTTCTGACAATCTTTGATCAAAACTTTTGACTTGGCTCTTCAAAGTATCATAAGCTTCTTGTACCCTCTGACTCGACCACTTTAAAGAATCATACTGTTTTTGTAAATCTTGAAATTTAGATTCTTTTTCAACACAATCAACACATTTTGTAGAACACAGTTGTCTATAAACATCATTATCCTTTTCAAGACCTTGACATTTCTGTGTCAAATTTTCAACTTTTAGTTTCAAAATTTCTTCTTTTTCAATCATATCTTTACATTTTATTGTGAAACCATTTTCAAGTTTGCTTAATTCATTATCTTTTGTTTTTATCAATTCATCTTTTTCAATACAGGCTTTGCACATTTCTATGCAATTCCTGCATTTGTTTTCTTTTTCATCAACCAATTCAACATTCGATAGATCAGAAGATTTTCTAACCTCAGTCTCATTTAGCACCGGTTCTTCTGACTCAACTTTCTGATCTTCCTTCTTTTCTTCTTTCTGAGCTTCTTCATTCTTCTGCATTTCTTCAGCTCTCTGTTCCTCTCCAGCAAGCTTTGCAACAATCTTCACTTCTTCAATCATCTTCTTCAATTCTTCTTCTTTTCTTTTCTTCATTTCTACCACCTTCGGTAGACTTGCTTCACAAACCTCTCTTATCTTTTTCTCCAAATCAGGCAGATATGCTTTATCAGATAACCTTCGTGTGTTGAAAGTAGCCTGCCTTGGAACCAAATTTGTTACAGCTTCGAAATCCACTTTTGATGGGTCAACAACTGGATTACCCCATGGATCCATGTAACATTCCAACTCTTCATTCCATCTTTTTGCTCTCTGGGCTTCTTTGAATGGTTCATTTAATTTTCCGATTTCCCATCTTGCATAATCTGCTTTCCAATATCTATCAGGATCAGCATCAGCCACAAATGCATATCCAACTGCATCTTCTTCAGGGCAAACTTGACTCCAGTCGTAACCTTCATCATCATATATAACTGCAAGAGCCCTTGATTTTTCTTCAGGATGTTTCAATCTTGGTGGCTCAGACTTGTTCTGATGGTAAGTCGCTTTCTTGTAATAATCTTCGTTGAACGGGTTTGCAGAATTATCATCAGCATACGCATTTTTGCACTCGCGCTTAAAGTGACCTCTTTGTTTGCATTTGAAGCATGTCACCTTAGATTTATCAAATCCCAGTTTGGTAGATGGTCCACCAATTGACTTTCTCCCTGTGATCTCCATGAACCGCTGTGCCCGACGAACCGCACTGGCCATGCACCATCTTATATCCATTAGTTCCATCTCCTCGGGGTCTAATTGATCGTAATCTTCTTTTGTCAAGTTGGTGTTGCCAATCTTCCCTGCAACGAGGCTTTCATACGATTCAAGTACAGATGCCAAGAAAACCATCTGTTGTTTCGCCGATTCTTCGCTGAAATTCTGCCCGTTCTTCAGATCCACTGCGATATTACACTGAAACAAATTCTTTGAAGCAGATTGGTTTGAAGTGTTTGAAGAAGATCCACTGTGAAAACCACTGTGAAGACTTTCATTATTCACTGAACTTGAGCTTTTTGCAGAAAATGCTGTTTTTGGAGATCCAGCCTGTGGTGCATTTCCTCTGTAGTAAAGCTCCACATTTTGCTGATAAGTTGGATTATTGACTTTAGATCTCTTTATCTCCAACTCATGGCTTTCAAGCCTTTCAATCAGCAAATCCACTTTTAAATCTTCAGGCTTGATTGTATTTTTCAACATTAGAGCGAAGTATTGCCACTCTTGATCATTTGGCAATGAATCAAACAATTTATCCACCAAATCCTCTTCAGAATATGTGATTTCATGTCTGGCTAACTCCATTTTCAGATGCCCAAATCTTTCGATCATTCTACAAACAGATTCATTTTTCATACAACTGAATAAATCAAACTCTTTACGCAACAATTTCTTTTTGTTTTTGACAATTTCATTACTTCCTACACACTTTCTTCCTAACGCTTCCCACAAACTCTTTGAAGTTTTCTCTTGTTCAAGTAACGAGATAATATCCTCTCTCACTGACTGTTTGATTAATGTGATCATCTTATATTCAGCCACAACATTTTTTACATCTATGTCTGAGAAATATTTTGGATCTATTAACTCTCCTCCCTCTTTTACTGGTTCAGTGTATCCATCTGTCATTTTTAACCAGCTTTCAGGAGCGAAAGCTTTTACCCAACCCTCAAATCTGTTTTTCCACCAGTGATAATCTTCCACTTTCATTAGCTTTAGTGGCTTCTGTTGGCTTCCGTACATGTTCTCAAACTTTAAATTCTCCGAAATCTCTCTTGAATATTCTTTCATCTCAAATCTTCTATCTGATGATTCGGAAGTGAACGCGTTGTAGAATGTGTTGTAAAATTCTTCACCGTTGTTTGACATCTTCAATTACCTGAAAGCAAATAAACAAACTCAATCAGTTTAAACAATATCAAATAATCTGAAATACACTGACACTCGGTTGTCGTGAAATGATCTTGACGCGAAAAAGTTCACTTTTGGAGTGGAATCACAAATTTGCACTTTGGAGTGGAATCACAAGTTTGCACTTTGGAGTGGAATCACAAATTTGCACTTTGGAGTGAAATCACAAGTTTGCACTTTGGAGTGGAATCAGAAGTTTGCGTCTAGGAGCGAAATCAGAATATGGCAGCCAGGAGCGGAATCAGACTTCTGTTTGGAGCGGAATTAGATTATTAAGCTTCTGGAGCGGAATCAGACATAATGGTCTTCTGGAGCGGAATTAAACTGAATGTTGGAGCGGAATCAGCCTTTTGAAATTGATCAGGAGCGGAATCAGCAAGTATTTTGGAGTGGAATCAGACTTTTGAAGCTGAGTCAGGCAATTAGGAGCGGAATCAGAAACTATCCATCTCGAGCGGAATCAGTTCGGAGGTCAATTTTGTCCATTTTTAGTCCGTATTTAATCATGAAACTTTCAAGGGTTTGTCTATGTCCAATTTTAAACAATCTGTGAAATTTTGATCTGGTTTTGACCGGTAAATCTTGTCCAGATTGAAAAAGAAGGTGTAAAAGACAGAAAACTGATATAAATGAGCTAAACTCTTCCTCCTGAGCTCTGATACCACTTGTAGGATCGTTGTTGGACCCGAACGAGTCAATCAGAAGAGTCTTTTCTCTGTATCAAATGTGGAATCAAAGATACAGACGCTCAAACTAATTATAATGCTTCTTTGATTGATTTAACAACGTTTACAACCTGAAAGCAATCTGGCAGCACTTCGTTACAAGTTTCGGAACCGTACCAAATGAAATGACAAGTACCCTATTTATACTAGTGTGATTCCACTCGAAATGACATGGTGCATTTTGGAGCGGAATCAGAACTTTCTGATTTCCCACGAAATGGCACCTTGCACTTTCGAGCGGAATCAGCACTTAAGATCTGAAAAACTGTTTCTCGAACCTCGGGCACTGATAATCCTATTCTATCCTATTACATGATACAAGACGAAGTCAATAGACGTAATGCACTAACATATTCTACCATATCTGCTTCCTAGCAGCACTTGTTTCTGTTAAACATACATACCTTTCCTAAGGCTAACATAATATACACTTGATACTTTGAAAACACTGATCACCGGTGTTTGTATTTTGCACGAGATTTGCCTTCAAATCAGGAGTGACATCCAAACCTTGATGGAAAATCTCCATATTATTCTAGTAGGTCTTATCTGCGGATAAGTACCAACATTATTAGGGTACAATGTTGTCAAGTTAGAGGTGAAACTCAGACCTTGATAACTAGTCCCACCCCTTTGATTTCATGTCTCGCCAAAGTCTTGTAACTTCCAATCAATTGAGTACGTGAAATGACCAAAAGGACGAATATCGTAGGCCTAACATCGATGGCGTGTTTGTCTAAGTAAGTCAAGACATGCTACCTCAATCGGAAAGGAGTTCGGATCACTTTGGTTAGTCGTCGTTCCTCTACCCGGAACACTCTATGTTTTATGAGCCTATCTTGCTTTTATGTTACCTCGATTTTATGTTTATGGTTTTAAACTCGATTCTTCGATCATTTGGTATGCTTTTACACGAATCACACATTGTCCGCAATCTAAAACATAAATTCTAATATCTGATCAAACTAAATTTATAAGGCTTTATTCTATGTGTAATCTATGTGATAATGTGATTGTAAGACACTAGACGTAACATGGCATGGAATACGAAGGGAGAGTGACGTGTCCGAAGTGTGGTGGATACGCCACTGGTACTTCCTATATATAAGCGTTTCTGGCATGTTACCAACTTTCGTACCAAGTGCCATGCGAAATTTAGCGTCTGATGTGGGATTCTAAAGCTATGGAAGGTCTATTTGTGTAATCTATGAGAAACTTATGTGAAATATATCGTATCCTCTAGTGAAATCTATGTGTAAGCTACGTATGTGTGATGGATAAACAAAATACGAAACGTAGCCTAGCGCCGAAGCCGAGGGGGAAAATGTCCGAAGCGTGGTGGATACGCCACTGGTACTTCCTATATATAAGCGTTTCTAGCATGCTACCAAACCTTCGTACCACGCGCTAAACGAAATTCGTAGTTTTGTAGGCTCGAGTTGGGTGATTGAATCTACCTTGTTAATCTATGTGGTTGAATCTATCTGGTTAATCTATGTCTGAGAAGTGGTGAAATCGAAAGCGGTGGTTAACGAGGCATGACACCGACGATGAGACGGACGTGGCATGATTGAAGCATGGTGGATACGCCACTGGTACTTCCTATATATAAGTGCTTCCGTCATGTTGCCGAACTTTCGTAACACGTACCATGCAGGATTTTGTTGTTTATGGATTGTTAACACGAATCTATGTGAAACTATTGAATCTATTGGAAACTATTGAGTCTATTGAATATATTGAAGTTTATTGAATCTATTGAATCTATGGGATCTAATGAAATTATCGAAATCTATTGGAATCTACTTGAGACTATTTGAATCTATTTGGATTAATCTATGATGAGTGTGGATATCGACATGTGAACATGACATCGAGTACGAGGTGGAAGTATTGTGTCCGAAGCATGGTAGATATGCCACTGGTACTTCCTATATATAAGCGCTTCTGACATACTGCCAAGCTTCGTACAACATGCCATGTGAGAGTAGTGGATTGCAGTGTGTAATCTATTGGAAACTATTGGTTTAGTCTACGTGTGTATTGTGATAAAGATGAGTGTATTGTTTGGTAATTGCGACACGTACCATGACGCCAAGTGCGGGGTGGAAGCAATGCGCCCGAAGCGTGGTGGATACGCCACTGGTACTTCCTATATATAAGCGCTTCTGACCTGTTGCCAAACTCCGTACAACGTACCATGCGAAGGTCGTGGGTTTGCAGTATCTATGAGAATCTTGTGAATCTTGAGTCTTAATCTACCTTGCGTGAATCTATGTTGACCTATGTTAATTTAGACTCATACGATCCTCTTGTTGGATCTTTAGGATGTCTTCTCGAAAGCTATCCGACACTCTCAGGAAATCCAGGGAGAAGTCTCAGAAAAAGATGATGTCGTTCATGGCCGACCAGATTGCTCGAGTCGTGCCAAAGATCGTCTCTGAGCTCGAATGATCAAACACACCTCCATCCTATGTGGACTCCAAGGCTGAGAAGCAAAGGCCTACTAAGTTCAACTATAAGCATTTCATCTCTTGCAACCCTAAGTCTTTCACGGGCAGTGATGGGGTGACTGCTAGGCTCGAGTGGTTTGATAGTATCGAGGTTACCTTCATTAACAGTGAGTGCCCAGACCACTTGAAGACTAGGAGTGCAACTGGAATGTTTCAAGGCAGGGCGTTGGAGTGGTGGTCGAATGAGAGGAACATCCATTCAAATGAAGAAGCCTATCCTCTTCCATGGGCCGAGGTGCGAGAACTAATGATGCTTGAGTTCTGCTCTCCTCATGAACAACTGAAGCTTGAAGAATAGTTTTGGCATCTGAAGCAGGTTGGTGATGATAACCTGGCTTATACTACCCGTTTTAAGCAGCTGAGTCTTATCGTTCCTCACTTGGTTTCGACTCCTAAGTGAATGATAACCAAGTACATCAATTGGTCTACCTCCTGCTATGCGTGATTCTATTGAAGCAGCTCAATTGGAAACTATTGAAGAGGTCTATCGTCTAGCAGCAAGTTTGAACAACAACCGTGTGCGTGATAAATAGTTCGCTACTCCTGCTCCCTCCAAGTCTGCGAATCAAGTTACTCAGCAGCCAGGTGGCAGCAAGAACAAGAAAAGGAAATCCCAGGGTTCTGGATGTAATGCTATTACTCCTGCTGCAAACCCTGCTGTTAAAACTACTCCTGCTACTGCTGCTGCTAACCCTGCTGCTCCCGAAGCTAAGAAGCAATACACTGGGCCTCATCCCAAGTGTGCGACTTGCAACTACCATCATCCTGCTACGTCTGCATGTTGTCTGTGCACCAACTGTAATCGCTATGGTCACACGACTCCTTACTGTCGTCAAGCTAACCCTGCACCGCAAGCTCAGCCAGCCCAAGCTCAGGCAGCTCTGCCTGTACCTCCAGCTCCTCTGCAGAACCCAAGGTCAGTCAATGATGTTCGTGCATGCTACAAGTGTGGAGATACTACCCACCTCCGTAACCAATGTCCTCAGCTGAACCAGGACCAGCAGCCAGCGGCTCGTGGACGAGCGTTTAACCTTAAGGCGAATCAAGCTCGTAATGACAATGATGTTGTCAATGGTATGTTCCTTGTTAATAACCTTTGTGCTTCGATTCTATTTGATACTGGAGCCGATAAAAGCTTTGTGTCCGTGGAACTTGAGTCTTTGATAAACTGTATACGCTCCAGGTTACCTAAGTCGTTCTCTGTTGAGGTCGCCAATGGTAAGTCGATTCTTGTAAGTTATATCGTGCGTGATTATTCCTTGATTCTTAACGATCACGTCTTCTCTAATGATCTTATACCCATGTGGTTGGGTAGTTTTGATGTTATCATTGGCATGACTGGTTGCGTAAGAACCATGCTGAGATTGTTTGTCATGAGAAACATGTTCGTCTTCCTCTTCCCTCCGGTGATACTTTGATCGTCTATGGAGACCGAATTGCAAAGGGATTGAGATTGATGTCATGCACACAAGCGAGCAGAAGCTTACGTAAACAGAACCCTACCTTCTTGGCCCACGTGGTGGAACAAAAGGGCAAGGGGAAGAACATAAGCGACGTTCCAGTGGTGTGTGACTTCACTGATGTCTTTCCTGAAGATCTTCCTGGCCTTCCTCCTCCCAGATCCGTTGACTTTCGTATTGATCTCGTACCAGGTGCGACTCCCGTCGCCAGGGCTCCTTACCGTCTTGCACCTTCTGAGATGCAAGAGTTATCTAGCCAACTACAGGAATTACTCGATAAGGGTTTTATTCGTCCAAGTACCTCCTCGTGGGGTGCTCCCGTTTTATTCCTCAAGAAGAAGGATGGTTCGTTCCGTATGTGTATCGACTATCGTGAACTGAATAAGCTTATCGTGAAGAATCGTTATCCACTTCCTCGTATCGATGACCTATTTGATCAACTACAAGGCGTGTCCTGTTTCTCTAAGATTGACCTACGTTCGGGATATCATCAACTACGTGTCCTCGAAGATGATATTCCTAAGACTGCGTTTCGTACTTGATATGGGCACTACGAGTTCGTAGTCATGCCTTTTGGCTTGACCAAAGCACCTGCAGTGTTCATGGACCTTATGAAACATGTGTGTAAACCCTATTTGGATCGTTTTGTGATAGTCTTTATTGATGATATTCTTATTTATTCTAAGTCTAAAGCTGATCATGCTCGCCATCTACGTCTTAAGCTTGCACTTTTACGTGGTGAACGTCTGTATGCTAAATTTTCTAAGTGCGAGTTTTGGATTGACGAAGTGCAATTTCTTGGTCATATCGTTAGTAGTCAGGGTATTCATGTTGACCCTTCTAAGATTGAGGCAGTGAAGATTTGGTGTACGCCTAAATCCGTGTCTGAGATTCGTTCATTTCTAGGATTGGCGGGTTATTACCGTCGGTTCATCGCAGATTTTTCTAAAATCGTTGTTCCTCTTACTACGCTAACCCAAAAGGAGAAACCTTTTGTTTGGGGTCCCGAACAAGCGGAATCCTTTCAAACTCTTAAGAACCTTTTGTGTAATGCTCCTGTGTTAACTCTACCTGATGGCAACGACTATTTTGTGGTATATTGTGATGCCTCGAACCGTGGATTGGGCTGTGTGCTCATGAAGCGGGACAAGGTTATTGCTTATGCCTCTCATCAGCTCAAAGTACATGAGAAAAACTATACTACTCACGATCTGGAGCTTGGTGCGGTTATTTTTGCGTTTGAGATCTGGCAACACTACCTTTATGGTACTAAGTGTGTGGTCTTCACCGACCATAGGAGCCTTCAGCATATCTTTGACCAAAAAGAGCTGAACATGCGACAGAGACGTTGGGTGGAATTGCTTAACGACTACGACTGCGAAATTCGCTATCATCCTGGTAAGGCGAATGTAGTAGCCGACGCCCTTAGTCGTAAGACCCATTTCAAGGCTATTCGTATCTCTAGTGATCTGCATGCGCGTATCCGTGAAGCTTAATTTTCGTCAGCAAATGATGGAAGTCTAACTGTTGAAGTTCATGACGCTAATGTGAATCAGCTCGAAACTAAATCTGATGGTCTTTCAGTATTATCTAAATCGCATATGGGTGCCAGATCGCGATGACCTCTGTGAGCTCATTATGACCGAGGCTCACAAATCCCGTTACTCTATCCATCCAGGTGCCGATAAGATGTACCAGGATCTGCGTACGACATATTGGTGGCCTGGCATGAAGAGGGACATTGATGTATATGTGTCTAAGTGCCTTACTTGTTCGAAGGTAAAGGCTGAACACCAACGTCCTTCTGGACTCTTGGAACAACCTAAGATCCCTGTCTGGAAATGGGATAGCATTGCTATGGACTTTATTACAAAACTACCCCGTACCTCTAAAGGTCACGACAGTTTTTGGGTGATTATTGATCATTTGACCAAATCAGCCCACTTTCTCCCTATTCGTGAGGATTACAGAGTGGAGAAACTTTCTCAAGTCTATACTAATGAGATTATATGCCATCATGGTATACCTCTCGACATAATCTCGGACCGCGATGGTCGTTTTACTTCGCGTCTTTGGCAAACGTTTCAGTCCGCTATGGGTTCGCATTTGAATCTTAGCACGGCCTTTCATCCTCAGACGGATGGACAGACCGAGCGTACTATTCAAACCCTAGAGGATATGCTCCGTTCTTATGTTATCGACTTTGGTGTTAACTGGGATGTACATTTACCATTGATAGAATTCTCGTACAACAATAGCTACCATTCCAGTATTCAGATGGCTCCTTTCGAAGCTTTATATGGGCGAAAATGCCGATCTCCTCTCAGCTGGCATGAGGTTGGGGAAAAGCAGTTCATTGGCCCTGAGATTGTTCAAGAGACAACGAATAAGATTCTTCAGATCTGTGATAACTTGATCAAGGCTAGGAGCAGACAGAAGAGCTATGCTGATAAAAGGCGGAAGCCTTTGGAATTTGCTGTTGGTGACCGAGTTCTACTCAAGGTATCTCCCTGGAAGGGAGTAGTTCATTTTGGAAAGAAGGGAAAGCTCGCTCCTCGCTACGTGGGTCCTTTCGTGATACTTGAAAGGATTGGCAAGGTGGTGTACAAACTCGACTTGCCACAAGAGCTAAACAACGTGCATCCAGTGTTCCACGTATCTAACTTACGGAAATGCCTAGCCAACGAGGGACTGCAGGTTCCTCTTGAAGACTTGCAAATAAACGAAGTTGTTTAGTTTGTGGAGAAACCAGTCAAAATCATGGATCAAATTTTCAAGCGTCTAAGGCGCAGCAAAATTCCCATAATCAAGGTTCGATGGGAAGGAAAGCGTGGTGCCTAATTCACTTGGGAGTTGAAAAGTGATATGAAGGCCAAGTACCCACATCTCTTCGAGCAGTCTTCTTCTAAGATTTCGGGGACGAAATCTCCTAAAGGAGGAGAGACTGTAACGCCCAGCGTCCCTAAACTTTAGGCTCTTGGCAAGATCAGTCCCTGAACTTTTACCTAGTGTCAATTATAGTCCCTGTAGTTATGTGATGTTGATACTTTGATACTTTTGGCATGAATCTTATTGATAATTGATGCTTGACACTATGACGCTTGATTCTTTATTCTAGATGCTTGATTCTTGACACTTAAACTATGAGACTTGATACTTAATCTAGACACTTGATTCTTGATACTATGGAAACTAGATTCTTTATGATTCTTGATACTTGATACTTGGACTCTTGATTCTTGATGCTTGAGAATCTATGATTCTTAACTCTTGAAACTTATTTGGTGCTTGACTCCTTAGACTCGTGAAACTTGATTCTTGGTTAAACGAGATACTGGAGCCTTGTCACTGGCGGAATCTATGAAACTTGGAAACTTTTGGCTTGTAATGTAATCTAGATACCTTACCCAAACTATACGCAACGCAACACTAAATATAACTCGCAAAACGAATCAAAGTCGGGAACGCGGAAAGAATGGATTGGCCAGAGTGGCAGTCCGATCGGATGACCACCCGATCAGATGACCACCCGATCGGGTGAACACTCGATCGACCGGCCACCCTATCCACTTTGCACCGCCCTAATTGTCCTCTCACCCTATAAATAGACCTGTCACATCACCATTTTGAGTGATGTGACAGCTCTGCTCGACTAAGACACGCGCACCCTTCATTTCTTCATTTTCTCATCGATTTCGGTACGTTTTCGGCTAGATTCTTGTACTTTCTTGATCTACACTTCATTCTCTACGTGATTCTCACTTGAAATCACACTTTTCACCGTGAAATCTCTCAAATCTAAGATCCTAAGGATGACGTCATCATAATGGTTTGTACAAACTAACATATGAGGTCATTCTCGGTGAGATCTAGCTAAGATCTAAGGGATTCCATGTGCATATCAGTAAATCCAACCTTAATCTAAGATAAATCTAAACTTTTTCCTATAAAACTTATGTATCTTCGTCTTTTCTCAAAACTTTTACCTTGTTCAATGGAAATCGGGTCTAAACGGATTGTGGACTGGATAAATATTTTAAAGTCGGCGTAGATCTGAGTTATTACCAGAAAAGACGAGCATGGGATGGATTTGACATGAACTTATTACGAACCGACGATAGAATGGACAGGGGGCGATTCCCACCCAATTAGGACGCCAGGATACTAACGAGTTTACTGTTGTCACGATACGTACCGTACCGTCACCGTTAACCTAGAAACTTAGAGATTTTACAATGGCAAACAAGAACAAGGATCGCCCAATCGAGCGGCAATCCGATCGAACAGCCGTCCAATCGGACAACCACTCTATCGAGTGACTCTTGCCTTGTAACCTTGAAGCTTGGAATCCTTGGGAGTCTTGACCAAATGGCAACCCGATCGGACAGCCGTCTGATCGAGCGACCATCCGACCAAGATAACTAGTACACTTAACAAACTGTGACACGTGGATCGAGTGACCACCCGATCGGACAGTAATCCGATCGGGCAGCCACCTTATCCCCTCATTTGTAAGCAAGAGGTAACCCGATCGAATGGCCATCCGATCGGGAAACCATCTGTCCCTTCACACACCTATGTCACCCGAACAACTGGCAATCCGATCGGATAGCCATCCGATCGGACAGCCATCCGATCTAGTGACTGACTTGACACCTTGCGTAATCTCGTTACTCTGCCCGACTCTTATCCGATTGTAATCTATCAGGCTAATTCTAAAAGAGCTCCCTTTGATCCAATAACAGTTTATACTGTTAAACAATCACTGTGAGTATACTCGATCCCCTTTTTACTTTAAACTTTTGGGGTGTAACATGTATTCTATGAAACTTAAAACTTAATTCTTTAAAACTTATACTCTATCCTATGTGAAACTGGTGATTCTTGATTCTTGATTCTTTGTGCTATGTGACGTTTAATCCAGAGTGTGTAGTTCCACCTTAACAATAGTAGCGCTATTGGAGATGCACCTCTCCCATTATTCTCGGGGGGGTATTGTTAGGAGGATTCTAGTTTACCTAGAGTCTTGGGTAAACACTAAAGCATCGGGATACCTGGGCTATCACTGCGTGGACTGCGACACTAGCACGGCTGAAACTATTTTATTGTTTACATCATGGATATGAGTTGTTTTAATCTATTATTCTATTATCAAACTTGTATACTAGCCAATACTTTTGTATTGATATTTTAATACATGTTGCAGGCTGATAGGATGCTTGGAAATGCATGGAATTCAGCTAGGAGATGCTTAGAAACGTCGCCTAGTTAACTTAGAATCTTTTGAACAATTTGAACAACATTCGTTTTGGTCTGTATTTGATACTTGTGTTGGTTATGTTTGCTTCTAGACAATGTTAAGATGAATTTGATCTAATTTCTATTGAAACAAATAGTGTTATGGAATCTCATGAGCAATCTGAACGCTTAGTGCTCGCACCCCGATGTTTCCGCCATCGGTTGGGGTGTGACAAAACAATAGGGCAAAACCCTTCTCACACTCGTTAAGCCTCACTGGGACTTACATGCACCTCACATTATTATTATGTGTGCACCCATAATAACAAGGCAATTTGCATGCTTATCTCAGTGCCTCTTAACTTGCGCTAAAAGTTTCCCCCACATTCAAATAGCACAACGAAAGATATTACAGGATTACGAATCACAAAATTCGAAGAGTATGGTCACACCATCAAGTCACCATAGTATCTAGTATATCGTTCCATGCAAACGGTAAGTGTGTGACTACTAAACAAGTAATGCATAAAGTAAACAGAAGACGAACCTTGCAATCTGGAGCTGAGTGTCATGGTCGATTTTCGAAGTTGTTCGGTTATAGTCTTGTTTTATAGAAATGTTTTAAAACTTAGTTCACTATAACCAGTGGCTCTGATACCAAACTGTCACACCCCCAAAATACCACATGCGGTAACCCCCACTGGGCGTGTGACGTACCAGGATCTAGCCACCAATCACATTGAACTAACCATAATATGTTTAACAAAATTCCATTCATTAAATAAAACGTTCATAGAATATAATCCAAGTTAAATAGTGACAGCAGAAGCAAATAACAATTCATTGTTTAAATGTTTTAAAACCCAATGTATAGGAATTCAGTAATTAAGACACGCGTAGCCAAGCACTGCGACCCATGACCACTCCAGCCATCCAGATAGCAAGTTCCCATCCAAAGTACCTAACGACCTGCGAGCATGCAACAAGTGTGTCAGACAACGCTGGTGAGTTCATAGTTTTACGAAAACGTTGTTTACCAAGTGTTTAGTTTAAACCATTGAATTTACAATGTTGATAATATCCCGAATACAAGACGGCTCCTGATTATTTTGATCTTTCTCCAATGCTCCTATCAAATCATTGGTCATGACTAGGTCATTAGTTCACACCCGTCCTCTCAGGTACGGGGTGAGGGTGCCAAACCTAAGTAGCGCTACCAACTAATACCTTGTTACCTCTTAGGTAACCAAACAACACGGAGGGACTTTAATGGTGATAGGATGAGTATATTATCCAACATTCCAGATTTACCCAAAAGACATATTCCTCGTAGGAATACCCATGATTTACCCAAAGCCAATCCTTCTCAGGGATACCCAAAGACTGTCCCAACCACCGGGACGTATGCTCAAGAGGAATGAACTCACCTTGGTTTGCTCGGTATGTTTTAATTACCCGATCCAGTTAATCAACCAACCCTACCATGGTTACCAAACAATATCAGTTTCATAATCATTCGCATTACATGTTTGCACACAGAAAATCACACAGTTTGCATCCAACATTAAGATTCATGTTATCATCTAGCACACACTAAATTATCATACAAGTTCATATCTCATGAACAACACACAGATATATCATCACAGTTAACTTAACTGGGCTCCTTAACCAAGCCCAACCCAGACAGATTACCTTCGGCGAAACATCACCCAACGAAAGTCCCCATGTTTTGTCGCGAACAGTCTGACAAAAGACCCCTCCGACGAAAACCCTGATGACGAAACATATAACTTTCGTCGACCTCTCAGGTGAAGAAACACAGAACTTTCGTCGACATCCCATGTGACGAAACTCCTTACTTTTGTCAAATTCAACTATGACGGAAGTCTACCCAGGTTCATCAAGCACAACAGTTACAGATTCAACAAGGCATTAACAGATTCAATTAGTTACAATCATCTCGTTCACCTAGAACCCTAATCATCAGTAAAAGTTTCAATACAATCATCAACCAATCCTCAAGTTAACATGTAATAGGCATTACAATCCCCATAATCGTATTATCATTGCTATCATAACAAGCAATCATCATTCGAAACTGTTTTTACATAACAGTTTCATCAAGCTTTAAAACATCAACCACCTACACGAAATTAGTGAATCACAATAGAATCATAAAGTTGTACAGAATCTATCAGACCCTCATATGAGCAACACCACAAACAAATCCTTGAATTCTTAGCATAACGGTTCTAAGTTCATAATGTTTATAAAAACCCTAACCTTACACACAAAATCACCACATCAAGATTACATCAAACAGTAGGGTTTTACACTAACCGTAATGCCGAAAAGTTTAGATAGATCGAGATGGAATATGCTTGAGGTTCTCTACAATTGCCGTCGCACAGAGTTTCTGGGGAAGAGTCTTAGGGTTTTTGTGTGATTACCTAACTGACAACAAGAGTTTATATTTACATAAAGGTTTGGGCCGCGAATCTTACTGGGCCGAGGCCCTCTTACGGCGAAAGTCCATTCCCCGACGAAAGATCTATCTTTCATCGAGATTGCATGTGGCGAAACTCCTAACATTCGCCGGGACGGACTTGTGATGACGAGTCTTGTTTAACACAACATTATAACAACCAAACGTACTCATGTATAAAAACAACCAAGCATTACACCTAGACATAAGCAAACAAGCATTACACATAAGCATCGATGACTCACATAATTACAGTTGACAGTACACGAATCAATTTGTAAAACACGGTTATGAAATCAGTGATGTGCATGGGAAAGACCTTGAAATCTCGGATTGTCACAGTAATGCTTCAATCTGCATCTTCCACCAACCAAACTTCTTCCCGTCAAACTTTTCGATTTGCACCTTCCCGTCTTCTGCCATGATAACACAAGCACGACTAAAACGAAACTGAAATCGAAACAAATAGAATACCAACACTGAAACAAATAGAAACAGAAAACACCTGATTCACGTTTCTTTGATCTTCAAACGGACGGACTAAACACCTGCAAGTTCACTGGTAGAAAAAAAAAACTGATCTTAACAAAGGTTGAGGGGTCTTTTTGCAAATAAGGGAAACTTGATTCCCTTAAAAGGAACAAAAAAAAAAAGAACGCCTGGTTCTTCCTTCTTCCTGCGCGCTCTGCTCTCTGCTCTCTGCACTCCACAAAATCAGTCACCAAAAGTGCAAAATCAAAAACCTTAATCTTCGATTTTGGAACCCTAGATGCGATATCTAGCAACAATGGTCTTCAATTTTGTAACTTGTAACCCTAGGCAGCGGCTACTGGGTTATCGAAACCCTAGTCGCAATCTGCAGCAGAGTCTTCAATCGGAGCCCTAATCGGATATAGGAACTGAGGGCGGTGGTGGCGGCTGTGCTAGCGGCGACTGGTTCAGAAACCCTAGACGCTATGTCTGCGACTGTGACTATGACTGAAACCCGAGACCACGGCTTCTTCTTCAACAGGTAAGTGTTCTTCTTCTTCACCTCTTACCTAGTTCGTGTGAATCGATCAAGAGCCTGAGCTCTGATACCAGTTGTTAGGACCAGAACACGAATCACACGAACACTAGAACTATCTGCAGCAAGCACACACACTCACACACTCTAAATCACAAGAACACAAGATTTATAGTGGTTCGGTCTAATCTGACCTACATTATTTTGGTTACATTCACTTAAATACTTAATTAATGATGTCTTGAAACAAATTTAAATAAAAATAATAGTTGTAAAACAAAAACTGTTGGGTTATGTAAGATTTGCTAATTGTTAAAGTGCTGGATTGTCAAAGTGTTAGTTAACAAGTCAACAGTTAAGTCAACTAAAGTCAAGACTGAAAACCAGATGATCAAGTTAACAAGTCAAAGACCAGAAGTTCTGGATTATCAGAAGTATTGGTTCTCATCCGGTAGTTCACTTTTTCTCACATCAAAAACAACAGTTTAATATAGTTACATCATTTAATGAGTTGTTAAGGTTCACTTTCATAGTGACTTCACCAGCAGTTCACTCCTCACATATATAGTTCTTCTTGTATATTGTCATAGTAACATAGTTAATACTTAGAGTCTGAACGTATAAGAACTAAGTGAGAGAGTGTTCAGCTCGCAAGGGTGGGTACGTTTTGTACCTTGTGATTGTTTTAAATTTTAATTCAAATCCAATGAAATGATTTTGCAAACATTCGCAAATCCAGTTGTATTGAATTGATTTGTTTGTTTATTATTGTTTGATTGAAATTCTAATTTAATTAACTGTTTTATAAAAATAAAAAATAAAAAAACACACACACACACTACATACACTCTTAGACTATGGGGTGTGGAGTAGGGTAGTCCTTAAAGGATGATCCTTCTCGTAGGCATCCACGTAAACGGGTGTGAGAGATGAGCCTAAAAGGATGAGTCTAAGGCGGGACGGTATGGGGTTGTTCTCGGGTCGGTCTGGTTCAGCGACGGGGCTGCATGCCAGCCCCCCGGGTCGTCCCCGTCCTCTCCATCGCCCCTAGACGTTCTTGTAGGGACTCACTTCTTTATCCAGTACACACACAACTATACATACATACATACATACACACACACTACATACACTCTTATGTATGTATGTATGTATGTATGTATGTATGTATGTATGTATGTATGTATGTATGTATGTATGTATGTATGTATGTATGTATGTATGTATGTATGTATGTATGTATGTATGTATGTATGTATGTATGTATGTATGTATGTATGTATGTATGTATGTATGTATGTATGTATGTATGTATGTATGTATGTATGTATGTATGTATGTATGTGTAGTTGTGTGTGTACTGGATAAAGAAGTGAGTCCCTACAAGAACGTCTAGGGGCGATGGAGAGGACGGGGACGACCCGGGGGGCTGGCATGCAGCCCCGTCGCTGAACCAGACCAACCCGAGAACAACCCCATACCGTCCCGCCTTAGATCCATAAAAATATGATTTCTCGTTTATTTTATGAACACTATCTATACTATTATAAAAAGGAGAAGTGATGGATATGAATGTAATTTTACATCACATACAACTTTAAAAGCAATATGTACAAATAAAAACAACACATTTGAGAGGGATATAATAGTAATTAACATTAATTTTTAAGACACCAAAAAGGGTATAATCGGTAAGTTTCCATCTTCTAGAACCCTAATACTAAATAGCAGCCTTCAATTCATTTAATTCACTGGAAAACCATACGATTCATCATAAATTCCTCATCAATAGCACCTTAGTACATACGATTGAAGAGTCCCAAACCACTACCACCCTCCTTTCCGGTTTTGTCTCCGCAATTTGTTCCCCCCATCACCGCGTCTCGAATAGTCGCCACCGGTGCTGTGCTACACATCCACCGCTGCCTGGTCTTTGCCTCTGCTCGTTGGTGTCGCAAACAGGCCATCTCAAGTATTCATTGGCATCCGATTTGTTCTTCTTGGTTACGATCCTCTAAAAAACTGACAGGTTTTAAAAGTTTTTGTTTTTGTTTATTAATTTCTGTACATGTATCTGATTGTTTCATATGATGGATACATTCATGTGTTAAGAGTTTATAACTGGATTATTTGTTTGTTTGTTGTTTGATTTTTTTTTCTTTTTAGTTGAGTGTTGTTTGTTAGTTAGGGTTTGAGTTGATTTATTAGAATTATAGGCAGAAATTGTAATTTTTGAATTGATTTTTTTTTAATTCAAGTTGTGTTTACAGGTTTCACTGAAGTTTGTTAATGGCGGAGCTGTTAATGTCGGTAAATACAGTTAGAATTGCACTCATGTTATTCTTGATAAGCTTGTTTGGGTTTTAAAATTTTCATATGTGGTACCAAATAATTGGGATTCTGCATGTTCAGGTCTACTCTGTTTTATATCAAAAACCCATTTTCTGTTTTAATTCCCATGTCTATTAATCTTTGTACTCAAATTGTACCATAAAGAACCGATTTGTGATTTTAATCGATATATATGGCGAAAAAGTAAGCAGCGATCAAAATCAATTTATTCTTCGATCACCATCTATTAAGAGGAAACGAACGGACGAATGAACAGAGCAAACATGCATATTCGGTTGCGTATGCGACCGTTGTGGCGGCAGAAGTAGCGGTGGCAGCCGCCCATGCTGCCGCTGAAGTCGTTCGCTTGACGTCCATTGCGCATCTGTCGAGTAAATCCGCAGAAGAAATGGTTGCTACCAAGATTCAAACAGCTTATCGTAGGCACTTGGTAAATTATATTAGCACAATAAATATTTGTAAAACAGTTTCTTGATCTGTGGGGTTACATAATTATATTGTTTTTAGGTGAGCAGGGCGTTGCGTGCTCTTAGAGGGCTTGGGCGGTTGAGATCGGTGATTCAAGGTCAATCGGTCAAACGCCAAACAACGTCGGCATTGAAATGTATGCAAACATTGGCTCGTGTACAGTCTCAGATTCGGTCAAGGCGTGTGCGTAGAAAGTCTAAAGAAGAAACGGAAGCCAGTTTTTGAAGGAAACAGGGGGCTCATACCCAAAGTACACGACTGCTGCTCATACGCCTATAAGAATCACGAGTGTGAATACTACACAAAGTGTACAGCATAGGCACCGCCGACACCAGTTTTTCTTTTTTGGTGGTTTGGAGTACTGGATCGGGACGGTGCGCTGGAAAGTCCTTTGCAATCAGATCCTAAGGCCGAAGAAGTGGCAGGGTATGTGCATTGGCTGCTATAGTCCATATACATAGTTGCGTGATACTCACACATTGCATCGGTGAAAGCCTAAAGCTTCTGTGGTAAATTTCATTTGCTTCTTTTTTTAACTGTTGATGTTTGAAAGATCCATTGTAAGTCGATGATGAGATTCAGTGTTTAAGATCAGTTGTTTACTTGTTTAAGGGTATGACTGTATGAGATGTAATGTGCTTTATATTTCTATATGTTCATGTGTGTGTTTATTTTTGTTATTTTATTAAAACTTTTATTTGAATAAATGAATAGGCTATGGATTTTTGACTGAAACTCTGAGAGATTTAAGTAGTCTGGTTGAAGCTATCCTTCTATGTTCAAAAGTAATAAAGTGTGATAAAAGTGGGTAGTGGCATACTTTTTAACCAAGGCAGCGAGTTGGTAAATTTATATTAAAATTAGTTGGAAAGACTTGTAAGACCACTTCGGTGCAGGTTGTATATTTAAGGAAAATAAATTAAGGAGTCTATAGTGGTTAATCTTTAGACCTTGGTGATGTTAGCTTTGAATTTTAGTGTTTTCTTCTTCCTTTTTTATATGTTTTTTTTTGTTTTCTATCTTTTCAAAGATTGCTAGATGTTGCTGGAAGATCATATCAAGTGTAGTTGTTGAAGGCACTTAAAAAACAAGGGATTTTTTAAGTGTATAAACGAAGGCAACTTTTGTCTTGTTTCCTTAAAGCTATTTGTTTTACGTGTTTGACCCATTTGCTATATAACCTAACTCGAAATAACCAATCCATAAGTAATCCTTAAAGCTATTTGTTTTACGTGTTTGACCCATTTGCTATATAACCTAACTCGAAATAACCAATTTGTAAGTAATGGGTTGAAGTTGCCACGCAAATGATGTTGTTTAGTTTTTTAGCAATGCCTTCTTTTCACGTTTGTTACAGATTTTTCTCACTAAAATGCATAAGTTGCGCTACAAAGGCCGTGTCATCATGATGGATGTTGCAGTTGTTTGTTACAGATCTACATGTTATACATAGTGCCAGAAGCTAACTTCAAAATGTAACTATATACATTGTGTAAAATGAAATCCAGTATGTTGACTGTTGAGGAGAAAATCAGTATGATAGTGTGGAAAAACACGTTTCAACTGTTCATGAACCGTCATAAGGAAAAAGCATTTTTCTATAGCATTGTACGTTGCTGAGTATGCTGCAACTGGGTAACGGGTCAAATGGCTTAGTGTCAAATCGGTACAATTTTGTCATAAAAAGTTTAAATTTTGTTATAAGTTAGTAGGTGAAGCAGGTGATGAATTAACTTTTTCAAAAAAAAAAAAAGTTAAAATTTTGTTATAAAAATTCTTAATTTTGTTATAAATATGCATGTGTTGCTAGAAATTATCTTCGATTTGTTTCATTATTTGCAGGAATATTGCAAACACTGAACTTGCCCTCACGCATCTGGTTCACCTCGGTCTGGCTCTTAATGTTTATTTTTTATTATGAAATTTTGAACTCTTCGGACCACACTTGTTTATACTCTTCTTTCCAGGCTTTTGATTAAAGCAATTACAGAGCTGGATACCTTGGGTGAGGAGTCGTACAAAGAGAGCACCTTAATCACGCAACTCCTTCAACACAATCTCACTTTGTGGACCTCTGATATGCAGGTACAAGTTTTCTATTTCTATATTTCTAAATTCTGACCCATTTGCTTATTAATAAGTCAAAGAGGGAACATTATATCTCTAACACGTTAAATAAAACAAAATTAAACTAAAGTAGAGTGTAAATAAGTTGAGGCGTTAAACCTCGAATAGAGCCAATCTTAAACTAAGCTTGAGCTCATATTAGAGTTCATTTAACGAATTCAAATTCGACTTAGATTGGTTAAGTTCAAGAATCTAAAGGACCCCGTTATTTATTTAAATTTTTGGATTTTTTGTATAATTTTTAAAAAACATATTTACATAGTGTGTGTGATATATACATATATATAATTATAATTATAAATAAGTATGAAAATCGGATGTGAATATAAATATACTTTTAAATTCATTAAACAAGGATAAACGAGCCGAGCTCAAGTTTTTGAAACTACTCACAAGTCGAAGTTAAAGATAGAGAGCATGAAACACCCAAGCTCGAGTTCTCTAAACTTAAACTACCCAAGCTTGACCTTCGGTGTGCCCAGACTTGGCTCGACCCTCGTTTACATCCCTGTCTAAAAGAAAAAGGGTCAAAAAGTTCCAAAATGTACTGCTAATTCATCCTACCTATATTCAAAATATTATACTATGTTTCTTATAATATATATGTGTGATCATTTTAAACAAAAAATTTGAACAAAAAATATTTTGGATGCAGCAGCATGGATATAATGAAATTTAAGCACCTGGTGCAAAGCAAAGTGAGGAGCTACAGCACCAGTGAGGCCCCTCATTCTTCTTATCTTTGTTTAGGAGAATTTGCCACCTTATTTCTCTATCTTTATTTCCACAACTTATAAATTTAGTTTCGTGTTATGTTTGAATGATTAATAATTGTTTACTTTTGGTAACTGATTTTTTCCATTCGGTTTCGGTTTCACATACATCTAAAATCAGCTCAATAATTCGAGCGTGTTGTGCTCGCTTTTTTTGGTTTTGCCTGTTTGAACCGCCTTATGAGCACCCTTAATTGTATCATCATTTGAGACTCCAACAGTTCATATTTCGCAAATCGTATTTATAGTGCAAACGAACACGTAAAAAACCGCGTCTTAAAGCGAGGGTGTTTACCACTAACAATAGTCTGTACTTGCAAATGTACATGTACAAAACTCGACATTATTGTAAAGAGTGTTTTCGCTCAAATACCGGCATGAAGCTTCTGCCGCAACGCAAAGAAACTGAGTACATCGGGATTGTAAAATGGCGATGTCTAGCATCACGTGGGATTCCTACTATTACTAAGTATTAAAAACAACAACCAAATATAATTAGTGTTTAGGGGTGAGCATTTCTGGATCCGGACCGAAAATAACCGATACCCGACCCTAAAATTACCCGAAACCGGACCGACCCTAACCTGTAGGTATTTAAATCGGTTCTTGTTTTGAGGATCAATTCGGGTTCGGGTCGGTTCCGGTTCTAAACATAAAGGAACCGAGTTGGACCACAAGGAACCGATATTTATATAAGTGATCTGAATTTTAATGCAAATCTGGCCCATAAGTGATAAGAATTTGGAATCTGAAATAGGGATTACAAGTGAAATATGCTTTTATAGCTAAAACATTATGTAACAGGTTTCTAATTAACCTTGTACGATAGATAAATTGGCATTGGAATGAAAAGTAACAAATAAATACTTCAAAGCCATTTATGGATTGAAATTCAAACCTGGAAACTGGAGGTGTATCATCCCGTTTCCTGCTGCAAATGATAAGAAGAAAGAAGGGAAGGTGAATGGCTGAATGCCGCTTTGATTCTGATATCATCCAAAATTAGCTGATAAAGCAACTTGATGTATTCGGGTCGGTGTTTAAACACTGGACCGACAAACCCGACATTCACAATACCCGGAACCGACCCTTTATTATAGGGTTCTTATTCGGTTCTAGACTTTATTGATTTCCGGTTCTCGGGTAGGGTCGGGTTCTTCTCGGGTCGGGTCGGGTATTTACTTATGCTCACCCCTATTAGTGTTTAAGGAAAATCGGGTTAGATTATGGTATAAAAAGCCTCGGTGACACCCGCCGCATCGCGCGGGCCAACCTACTAGTTTGTATAAGTAGAAGTAAAGTAAGAAGCAGCTGCCGCAGCTTCTGGGCCAGTGGCTAGCTGCGTCACTTTTTAATATTAAAATTTCTTTTTTATATAAACCACTGAATTTAAAAAAAAAATGTATGGTAAATGTTTATTTGAGGATAAAAAATTTAAAAGTGCATAAAATGGGGAGAAATTTCATGTGGGCCCACGTGATAATATTGACAAAATTTATGGCGTCCCACGTGCTTGTTACATTACGGACCATTTCTCACCTCATCGGATCAAATAGCCCATCATCATTATTGAGGATTTTATTTTGTGTACAATGAACTTGATTTACACGTTATGCTGTAAGGATTTTATTTTGTGTACAATGAACTTGATTTACACGTTATGCAATTAATATGAAGCGTGACAATGCTTATTAATTGTAGAAAGAAATATTTGCTAGTTTGGGTTGAACGGATATTGTAAACTAGTGACAATCATTGTCTTGGAGGGAGTGGCGAAGATTGAGATTTTTGATCGGAGGGGTAGAAGTCACTGGACCTAAAAACTCTATAAAACCAGGGGATCGAAAACGTATATACCAAAAAATTTCTATATGAAAACTACATACTCTCCACTACTGAGTGAAAAGTTCGGGGTAGGTCGCCCCCTCCCGCCTCTTAAAAGCTTCGCCAATGCTTGAAGGGTGGTGGGTTCAACGTTTTTCAAATATGTGTGTAATGAATTCGGATCATTCTTATTGTATTGTATTATACATAAAATTGTAAATCATATATCATATTGTAGTAAAAGGATTTTCTTTTTCAAGATAGTTTGACTCCAATACCCAACACTTGGATAAGCCAATGGTCAATGGCGGACCTAGCTCAGCTCTAAGCTACGAGGTCGTTCACA
Source organism: Helianthus tuberosus (assembly GCA_030545235.1). Classification (NCBI taxonomy): domain Eukaryota; kingdom Viridiplantae; phylum Streptophyta; class Magnoliopsida; order Asterales; family Asteraceae; genus Helianthus; species Helianthus tuberosus. The sequence continues at coordinate 15,092,165 of CM060391.1, forward strand.
CCCCATAGCTTCTTTCTTTTTGTTAGTATATATATATGATCTAATCTCGCTCGACCTCTATGGATTTTTTACACTAACCCCCATGAAATACTCCCACAATGCTACAACCTATCCGGAAAGTAGAGAAATTTAAGTAGGTTTTGTGTTCGCATAAAATACGAACATGACTTGTGGAGGCTCTTGCTTGATGTTCCAAAACAGGGTCATGATGTCACTCAAGGTGGAGAAACATTTTGGCGGCACTAACTTGCTATCTTGGTGATGTTTTGAACGGTTTCATAGTCGTCGTAAGCGACAATTAGAAAGTCATCGGTATAAGTAGGGCTGTAAACGGACCGGACCGGACCGGACGGGACTATGTTCATGTTCGTCCGCTAAGGTTTTACCGGACAAACGGACGGTTCGCGGACAGAGGACCGAACGAGTTTTCTTGTTCGTGTTCGTTCATTAAGGATATGAATTTGTTCATGTCCGTTTGTGTTCGTTCGTTAAGATCCTTAACGGACACAAACGAACTAGTTCACGGACGTTAACAAACGAATTGTTCATGAACATAAATGAACAGTTTATGAACATAAACGAACGGTTCATGAACACAAAACAAACAAATATTAATGTAATTATATATTATATATTGTCTTTTAATACATATATATGAATATGACAAATATAAAAAGAAAAGATAATATAATTTAAATAGAATATATAAAAAAAAATTATTGTCTTTTAATACATATATATATGAATATGACAAATATAAAAAGAAAAGATAATATAATTTAAATAGAATATATAAAAAAAATTATTGTTTAATGAGTAATATAAACAAACAAACATGGACGAACGTAAACGAACGAACATAAACGAACGTAATCAAACGAACGTTCGCGGACACATTATCGAACGTTCACGAACATAAATGAACGAACGAGACCTTTGTTCATGTTCGTCCGCTAAGCTTATCGGACGAAAATTTTTGTTCATGTTCGTCCGCTAAGCTAAACGAACGAACACGAACGAACTTCCCGCCGAACGGTTCGTGAACTTTTCGTTGAACGTTCGGTTCGTTTACAGCCCTAGGTATAAGTGCTTGATTAGTATCCTCTCAAGATCTTAGGGAAAAAGGAAGGTGACAAATGTTTGCAAATTAGAAAGTCATCGGTCTAAGTGTTTGGTGGTAGACTCGGGTTATTCTCGGAGTACCCCGTTTGATCCAACGGGTAACCCGAGGGTGCTCGAAATTAATTCTATTAGCCATTAAAAAAAAAGATGCTGGTTAAAAAATTTATTTAGAGTCCTTACGTTTATTTACGTTCCTTTACCATCATATATATTTTTGAATAAGAAAACACGAGATTTTGTTTATTAACTTTATTATTATATCTTTAACTATTTGTTAATATGACTTAGGCAAATTGGATTTAAATAATCCCAACTTGCTCAATTTGGCCGATAATAATCCCAACTTAGTTATTGGCCAATAATAATCCGAACTGGTCCACTTTTAGCCAATAATAGTCCGCCGTTAAAAATAGCTTAACGGAGTTAAGCTTTTTTCCGAATTACAAACCGATGTTTTATGGATTTTGATCAGAACGAGAATACGAGTTGATTGATATAAAATTTACCTCGAAATACTGCCCCAAACGATGAAAACGGTGCTTCAATTCGGGTGTTTAAACTTCCAATTAACAAAAATCAAGTCGTTTGAAGCACCGTTTCGAGGTAAGTTTTACATAAATCGAATCGTATCATCATTCTGATCAAAATCCATAAAACATCGGTTTGTAAATCGGAAAAAAGTTTAACTCCGTTAAGCTATTTTTAATGGCGGACTATTATCGGCCAAAAGTGGACCAGTTCGGATTATTATCGGCCAATAACTGAGTTGGGATTATTATCGGCCAAATTGAGCAAGTTGGGATTATTTAAATCCAATTTACCTATGACTTATCATTTAAATTTTCTAATTTTACATAACATTACAATATATAAAAGTAAATTATTTACTAGATTTGTTAACTTATAAGTTCTAACTCATACATTTTTTTAAATACATTTCATTAATTTTTTCTATGTGACCCATCGACCCGACCCAAACAAACAAAAAAGTTATTAATATTTAGTAATAGATAACCTACTTAAAACTTTTCATAATTTCATCCCCAATGAAAAAAAAGTTTTGGGTTCGTCAGTACGAGTGGTTACGAATATCCTCTCTATATTATATCTAAAAGAAAAAACGAAAAATAAAAACTCAATCCTTATGCAGTATGTGTGTTTAGAGTTATGAATTATAAAAAAATAGTATATCTAAAAGAAAAACATAAAAATAAAAACTCAATCCTTATGCAGTATGTGTGTTTAGAGTTGTGAATTATAAAAAAAATAGTATATCTAAAAGAAAAACATAAAAATAAAAACTCAATCCTTATGCAGTATGTGTGTTTAGAGTTGTGACTTATGAATAGAAAAGATATAGAAAATGAATACGACAAGATAATTAGATAAGGAGAAATAAAGTAATTTTTTTACCCAGAAAGGAAGGGACAAATTTAGGACGAGGGTATTTGTACATCCCTCAAAATAAGGTGTACATCCCCTTTATACATCACGTATAGAGCAATGAGTAATGTATGAGGTTGAGGGCATTAAATGTGTCAGAAAAAAGTATTTCTATACGCCGCTCATAGGGCAATGAACGACGTATAGAATGGTGGTAGTTGTATCATCAAACCCTATACGCCGCATACAGGGCAATGAGTGGCGTATAGGTACGATATGCGAGGAATTTAAGCTGTAATCAAGTTCATATCATTGATTCCACCTTTGATATGGATTAAAACTCTTCTGAACGACTCGTTTAGGTCGCACAACGATCCAACACAACGCTAGAGTCTGCTTCGCGTGTGGTGATCCCAACCATTTCGCGAACATGTGCCCAAACAGGGTTGTGAAACAAGAGCCTCAGCAGCAACAGCCCCAACAACAATAGCAACAAGCCGCCCGCGCCAAAACCTTCAACATCAATGTGCGCCAAGCCCAGGCTGACAACAATCTGGTCAATGGTACGTTCCTTGTGAATAGTATTTATGCTTCATGTTTGTTTGATACTAGATCCGATAACTGCTTTATGTCGTTTGAATTCGAGAAACTCCTTAGTCATAAACGCTCCGGACTCCCCTCGACGTTCGATGTCGAAGTCGCCACAGGAAGAACCGTCGCCGTCAATTCCGTTCTTCGTGATTGTACCCTTGAGCTCAACAATCACATCTTCCCAATCGATCTTATTCCGATGCAACTCGGAAGTTTTGACATCATAGTAGGCATGGACTTTCTTCGCAAAAACCATGCTGAAGTTGTGTGCTTCGATAAGATGATTCGATTCTCGCTCGCGAATAGTGATTTATTATGTGTTTATGGTGAAACTGCTTCGAAAGGCCTCAAGCTCATGTCATGTGTCCAAGCTAGCAAGTATCGCCGCAAGGAATACAGAGCTTTCTTGGCTAACATTGTAGTAGCGGAGAAGGAAAACAAAGGAAACACAGAGGTGAAAGACGTTCCTGTGGTTCGTGAATTTCCTAATGTGTTCCCTGATGATCTTCCCGGACTTCCGCCAAGTCGGGATATCGACTTTTGTATCGACCTCATTCCTGGAGCCAACCCTGTTGCCAAAGCTCCTTACCGACTCGCTCCATCCGAGATGCGCTGTCACGGCCCCAGCCCCGGTTTGACCCGGTCAGGAGCCGCGGGACAGGAACCCGTGGTATTAATTAATTCGGCAGCGGAAGTATTTCAAACAGGATCTTTAAAACTTGAAATGCCCGATTATTTTATTTCATAATTTCGGGATAAACCCTGTAGTTTACAATAGAGGAATTTGATTAGGAAATTCCCTGATTTATTAAAACATGTTTATTCATTTTAACTGAGCCACCTCTTCAAGCTTGTTAGTGCTCCGTAGCACGTTTTCCTTGGTTTACAGCAGGTTGCCTGAAACATGTTTTAAAAATATTTTGTCAGCGGAAAATACTGGTGAATCATTCTTTTTACATAAAACGACGCATAGTTATTAATTACAGCATAAGAGCGATTACAATGGCTTTTATCTTATTTTTGTCTGGCACTTTGCCACCCGTGTGACGATGGTCATATCACTATTGGGTCCTTCCCCAAGTAGTGACGTTTATCACAGTGAGGATTTATTAGCCTAACCCGTGAGAAATTAGTAATGTGCACAATACCGCACTAGCCAGTGATTCAAGATAACCATGACTTAATCCCTGTAATTGTAACATTTTGAAAATGGAGTATTGTAAAATACTTTTGATAAAAGAGAATGACTCACATTGCAGATTTACTCGAGCAGAGTTTTAGCCTACTGATTTAGCCTGATAACCTAATTTAAACAACAATGCACACGAACTAGGCCAGTAACTAATACAGCATTTACGATAACTCACGAGATTAAACCCTCACAACAAATGACAAAGTGCAATACTTAAACATCCATCGAATTAACGACGAATGACAAAGTATAAACCCTAATTAGAGCAGCACTTAAACATTCATCGGATAATTTCAATCGATCGGACATTGAATCGTAGCAGCGATCGAGTTAATACCCGGTATCGTAGCAGCGCCTCGCTAATTTAATTAAAATTTCGACTTCAGAGTAGTGAGAATTCGTTTTTACAAAAAGATTTCGACACCAGTGGACTGCGCATGCAACAAGCTATTTAATGCTGAAAATTGACCCTGTCGCGGCCCGCGTAAACCATCCATCATACCTTACGCGGCCCGCGTGGCCGCCTAGTCTACGAATAGGCTTGATTGGTCACGATTAGGTTCGACATATGGCTGATACGTGGCTCGGGGATACTTATCCGGTCAAACTACATGTTGACGCGGCCCGCGTAAGACAAGGCTTGTCTTTTACGCGGCCCGCCTAAGAACCGGAATTTTATTTTTTTCTTATTTTAAGTATGGTTTAGGGTTTCCGGGGTTCGGGTTTGCATTTACTGGTCAAATTGGTACATTTTTGAAGGTCCTTACATCCTCCCCACCTTATTTAAAATCTCGTCCTCGAGATTTACTGAAATAAGTGAGGATACTTTCGCTTCATTTCTGATTCCAGCTCCCAAGTGTATTCGGGTCCTCTTTTCGACTCCCATTTGACTTTGACTAGTACTAATCGTTTGCGTTTGAGAAACTTGATCTTTCTGTCTTCTATTTGAAGCAGTTTCTCTACGAACTTTAATTTTTCATTTACCTCTATATTCTGAAGAGGTACTACCAGGGATTCGTCTGCTAGACACTTCTTGAGATTGGATAGATGAAATACGTCATGTATTCCAGCTAACTCTTCTGGTAGTTGCAAACGATAGGCAACGGTTCTTATACGTTGGATTATTGAAAATGGTCCTACGTATCGTGGACTTAGCTTTCCTTTCTTACCGAACTGAACTACTCCTTTCCAAGGAGATACTTTCAAGAGTACCTTGTCTCCAACTTGCAATTCTAATGGTTTGCGTCGATTGTCAGCATAGCTCTTTTGGCGATCTCGAGCAGTCTTCAGTCTTTCCTTGATCTGAGTGATCTTGTCAGTAGTTTCTTGCACAATTTCAGGTCCTGATAATTGATTTTCTCCTATTTCTGCCCAGCATACCGGAGTTCTACACTTGTGTCCGTACAGTGCTTCGAATGGGGCAGCTTCAATGCTTGCATGATAACTATTGTTATAGGAGAATTCAATTAAAGATAGGTGATCGTCCCAATTTCCACCAAAATCTATTACACATGCTCGGAGCATGTCTTCCAGAGTTTGGATTGTCCTTTCACTTTGTCTGTCTGTTTGAGGATGGTATGCCGTACTTAATTTAATTCGGGTTCCCATTGCTTTTTGGAAACTTTTCCAAAAATGGGAAGTGAAACGACTATCTCTATCTGATACAATGGAGAGTGGAACTCCATGTAAGGATACTACTTCGTCTATATACAATTTGGCTAACCTTTCCATGCTAAAGGTTTCCTTCATGGGTAGAAAATGAGATGATTTGGTTAATCGATCCACAATTACCCAAATCGCATCATTCCCTTTTCTGGTTTTGGGTAACTTTGTAACAAAATCCATTGTTATGAGTTCCCACTTCCATACAGGCATTTCTAACTGTTGAAGTAGACCTGAAGGTTTCTGGTGTTCTGCTTTAACTTGTGAACAAGTAAGACACTTAGAAACATATCTAGCTATGTCCTTTTTCACTCCTATCCACCAGAAATTATTTCTTAAATCTTGGTACATTTTATTGTTACCAGGATACATGGTATACCTAGATTTATGGGCTTCTTCTAGAATCTTATCTCTTAATCCTTCCTGCTTAGGTACCCAAATCCTTTTCTTATGGAATCTCCAAATTCCATCATTTCCTTGCTCTAATTCCTTTATTATTCCTTTCATTCCTTCAGCATCATCCTTGATTGTTGTTTCCTGGACATTCTTTAGTTGTTCCATTAAATCGAACTGTAGATTTAATATAAGAGCACGAATTCGTCGTTGTTTCTCATGATACTTACGACTTAAGGCATCTGCAACTACATTTGCTTTTCCTTCGTGATATTGAATATCACAATCGTAGTCACTTAGGATTTCCATCCATCTTCTTTGTCTCATGTTTAATTCTGTTTGCCCAAATATGTATCTTAAACTCTTATGATCCGTATAGACAGTAAACTTACTTCCATACAGATAATGTCTCCAAATCTTAAGGGCAAAAATTATGGCTCCTAATTCTAAATCATGAGTCGTATAGTTTTCCTCGTGCTTTTTCAATTGCCTTGATGCATATGCAATTACCTTCTTGCGTTGTATCAGCACACATCCTAATCCTAGCTTTGAAGCATCACAGTATACTTCAAAATCTTCTGTTCCTTCTGGTAAGGCTAAGATTGGAGCGTTTGTTAACTTTTGCTTCAAAATCATAAAAGCTTCTTCCTGTTTGGGTCCCCATTCAAACTTAATTGCTTTACAGGTTAGCTTAGTTAATGGTACTACTATCTTAGAAAAATCCTTAATAAAACGTCTATAGTACCCAGCTAATCCTAAAAAGCTTCTAGTTTCCATGGCTGTTTGTGGGACTTTCCATTTGGTAATGGCTTCTATTTTGGAGGGATCTATGTGAATACCTTCGTGATTCACCATGTGCCCTAAAAATTGAACTTCCTTCAGCCAAAATTCGCATTTTGAGAATTTGGCGTAAAGCTTTTCCTTTCTTAACATAGTTAAGAGTGCATGCAAGTGCTCATAATGTTCCTCCTGACTTTTGGAATAAATAAGTATATCATCGATGAAGACAATTACAAATTTATCCAAATACGGTTTACAGATTCTATTCATCATGTCCATGAATGCTGCAGGTGCATTCGTTAGTCCGAAGGGCATGACTGTAAACTCGTAATGACCATACCTAGTTCTGAAGGCAGTTTTAGGTATGTCTTCTTCTTGTACTTTCAACTGATGATATCCGGAGTATAAGTCGATCTTAGAAAAATATCTAGCTCCTTGGAGTTGATCAAAGAGATCATCGATCCTAGGTAATGGGTATCGATTCTTAATTGTAACCTTATTCAATTCTCTATAATCAATACACATTCTCATTGAACCATCCTTCTTCTTTACAAACAACACTGGTGCTCCCCAAGGGGATAAACTAGGTTGTATGAATCCTTTACTTAGCAATTCATCTAATTGTTTCTTAAGTTCTAACATTTCGGTGGGTGCTAATCGATAAGGTGCTTTGGCTATTGGTATAGTTCCAGGAATTAGATGAATCCTAAATTCTACCTCCCTATCAGGTGGTAATCCAGGCAATTCTTCTGGGAATATATCTGGATATTCTGAAACTACAGGGATTTCCTTAAGTTCTTTTCCCTTGGTGGTAATGATTAATGAAATCATATACACCATTGCCTGTTTTCTCTAATAACTGGCCAATTTTATTGTTAAAATGAATTTCAGTGCCTTCCGTGGCTTATTTCCTGTAATTAGAATTACCTCTCCTGTGGGTGTATGTATTTCTATGGCATTTCTATCACAAAAAATTCGAGCATGGATGGCTACTAACCAATCCATTCCTAATACGACATCGAATCCAACTAAATTCATAGGTAACAGGTTTACAGAAAATTTATGACCTAAGAGTTCTATCTTTCCTTCATGCAAAACCTTATCTATGTTAACAGACTTTCCATCTGCTGTTTCGACTGTAAAAATCTGCTTAAGGTTGGTTAAGGGTAATTTAAGAGCTTGGCAGAATGAAGTATTTATAAAACTTTGGTTTGCACCAGAGTCAAATAATACTTTTGCATAAACGTTGTGAACTAGGAACGTACCAGCTATCACATCAGGAATTAGTTCTGCTTCCTGAGTAGTCAACTGGAAAGCTCTTGCGTTTCGCTTGGTAGCTCCTTCTGCAGTTTTGGCTTTGTTGTTAGCTGGTTTAACTAATTTCGGGCAATCTGGCCTGAAATGTCCAGCTCCTCCACAATTGTAGCAAATTGTGGATTTCTTCCTCCTGCAATCTTCTTCTTGATGCCCTGGAATTTTACAGAAATTGCAATACCCTTTGCATTTTCCTGAATGCTTTCTTTTACAAGTATTGCAGAATGAAATAGTGGGAAATTACATGTTCCCTCGTTTCCTGAAGTTGCTACTATTACCCACACGAAATCCTTGGGTAATCTTTTGGACTACTTCCTTTTTCCGATCTTCTTCTCTTGTGCGTACCAGCTCGTTAGTTAGGGTGTTAGCTAATTCCACAGCATCGTCAATAGTGCGAGGTCTCGCAGCTTTAACGATATTACGGATTTCGCCAATCAATCCCCAAATATAGCGGGAAATAAGCACCGGTTCTGGCGAAGCCAGGGTTGGTACCACTCTCGCATACTCAAAGAATGTCAAAGTATACCCTCGACAATCTATTCCCACCATTCGATGGTTCAGGAATTTATTTTCCATTTGTTCCTTTTCATATTCGGGACATAATTTTCTTTCCATTAATTGCTTAAATTCTTCCCAATTCATGGCAGGCCATGTTTCTTCCTTTGGCTTGAAGTACCGTATTCCACCATTCTAGCGCCCCTTCTTTGAAAAGATGCGACGCATACATGACTTTATCTTCCTCAGCACATTTACTTATCATAAGTACTGCTTCGGTTTTCTCCAACCAACGCAGTGCTGCAGTTGCCCCTTCATTGCCTGCGAACTCAGTTGGTTTACATGCAAGAAATTCTTTGTAAGTGCAACCAGGCGTTGCAACTTTCATTTTCTTAGAGAGTGGGGCCTGCCGTGGATCATTATCGTTGTGAGTATGATTGCTTCCCTCGTTTACACTATTACTGAAGTTATCTTCATTAGTACGTTTGCTAGGAATGATTTGTTGAGGTTCAACAGGTTTCTGAGCAGCAACAAGGATGGCTGGAATAGCATTGGCTATTCCTTGAGCAACGATATTTTCGATATCTTGCCTAGTCATAAATTGATCTTCCGGGTGTTGCTCAGATTGATTAACCTCATTAACTGGTTCGTTATTAGCATTTTCCATCTGATAATTAATATATATAAATTATTAGCATAAAATAATTAATAGCAATATACAAGTAATCACACAATTTCACAATACATATATATAGTCAAAATTATCGATTTCTCGATTCCCATTTTTTTATATATTGTAATATGCATCAGTACACACCGTTATCTTACAAAGTTTTATTTGTAGTTATTTTACAAGATTATATTTTACTACTATTATTATTATTATTATTATACAATCACAGTTTCACAACCCCACTATCCCTCATCAGTTGACACTTTAGTAATGACGTTCCCTCTCGTCGTACTTCCAGGAGATTTGTTCTCCTACCTCCCGAATCCTATTCCCTGCACCTATCAGCTCTTCGCCAAAATGGCGGACTTCAGCTAAGTTTTCATTACTCATTGGTGGGTTGGGTATAGGTTCTGGGTCGAACTGAGGGAAAAAGGTATAAGGGTTATTGAAAAGGTTTTGAAACTGCCAGTCATTTGTCCACCACTCATCCATTCCTAGAGGTTGGGTGTGAATCAGAGGTTCTGGGATTGCTGGTTCCAAATTTATGGGAAGTTGGGTTTCAGCAGGATAAGGGTAGAGGCTGGTGTTGATAGGTCTAATGATATCACAGCTTTCCAGTAGGCGATCTAATTCTTCCTGTAATGGCAATTCCTCGACTTGTTTAGAACTCTCCCCAATCTCCTATTTCTACTTTCCTAGATCCTTCCCCGATCTCAATTCCTTTTCCTTTGTCTATGGGATTATCTATTTTGGGAATCTTTCTAGTTGCTGGTTTCCTCCTGCGTACTCGTCTTCATCCTACGAATCTTCTTCTTTTCTTAGGCTTTGATTTCTCCGGAGGTGGAGCACAAAATTCCATAGGTTCTTCTACCTCGGCTATGTAACCAGTAAAGTCATTGGAGACTTCCACTTTCACTGGATAAAGGTTGAGATTCTAAAGGGCTTCAGATAACTCATTCATGTTGTTTTAGCATATATGCAAAAAATGCACAAAAGACTAAGTTAAAATTTTATAATAAAATATTTAAGTATTATTGCATACTTTAAAACTAATTTAATACAAAGGACAATAAAACATACTAGGGTTTATTGTAAATTTATTTATTTACTGAATAACATTTTCTTTAAAGTTTCTAGTTTGTAGCTAATATGGGTGCTAAAACTGGATCAGGATACTTTAAAGGTTAGCGTTTACTGCTACAGTTGCTAACATATAGAGATCTGCCCATTTTCCGTCTAATCCATCTTCCCATGGTGGGTTACTGCCTAATTTCTGGGTTTCCTGATTACTCTTCCCTTCTTTGGACTTCTTTAGTTTTTCTTGACTTTTCCTAATAATTAAACTTCTATTATTAGGAGAAAGTGGTTTCTCATATTGTGCCTTTCGGACAACTATTCCTTCCTCAGTATTCACTGAGTGTTTTGAGAATGATGATCCATTTTCCTTCGGTGCAGTATCTAATTTATGATAGATGTCCGAAGTTCTTTTTTTACCCATACTGTAAACAAATATTCAAATAATAAAACACGTAATCACGAAATGGCAATCAGTAAAATATTAAGCATTTTCTAAATACTTAATTGACTTAAATCAGTGGCTCTGATACCACCTTTTCCTGTCACGGCCCCAGCCCCGGTTTGACCCGGTCAGGAGCCGCGGGACAGGAACCCGTTGTATTAATTAATGCGACAGCGGAAGTATTTCAAACAGGATCTTTAAAACTTGAAATGCCCGATTATTTTATTTCATAATTTCGGGATAAACCCTGTAGTTTACAATAGAGGAATTTGATTAGGAAATTCCCTGATTTATTAAAACATGTTTATTCATTTTAACTGAGCCACCTCTTCAAGCTTGTTAGTGCTCCGTAGCACGTTTTCCTTGGTTTACAGCAGGTTGCCTGAAACATGTTTTAAAAATATTTTGTCAGCAGAAAATACTAGTGAATCATTCATTTTACATAAAACGACGCATAGTTATTAATTACAGCATAAGAGCGATTACAATGGCTTTTATCTTATTTTTGTCTGGCACTTTGCCACCCGTGTGACGATGGTCATATCACTATTGGGTCCTTCCCCAAGTAGTGACGTTTATCACGGTGAGGATTTATTAGCCTAACCCGTGAGAAATTAGTAATGTGCATAATACCGCACTAGCCAGTGATTCAAGATAACCACGACTTAATCCCTATAATTGTAACATTTTGAAAATGGAGTATTGTAAAATACTTTTGATAAAAGAGAATGACTCACATTGCAGATTTACTCGGGCAGAGTTTTAGCCTACTGATTTAGCCTGATAACCTAATTTAAACAACAATGCACACGAACTAGGTCAGTAACTAATACAACATTTACGATAACTCACGAGATTAAACCCTCACAACAAATGAGAAAGTGCAATACTTAAACATCCATCGAATTAACGACGAATGACAAAGTATAAACCCTAATTAGAGCAGCACTTAAACATTCATCGGATAATTTCAATCGATCGGACATTGAATCGTAGCAGCGATCGAGTTAATACCCGGTATCGTAGCAGCACCTCGCTAATTTAATTGAAATTTCGACTTCAAAGTAGTGATAATTCGTTTTTACGAAAAGATTTCGACACCAGTGGACTGTGCATGCAACAAGCAATTTATAGCTGAAAATTGACCATGTCGCGGCCCGCGTAAACCATCCATCATACCTTACGCGGCCCGCGTGGCTGCCTAGTCTACGAATAGGCTTGATTGGTCACGAGTAGGTTCGACAGATGGCTGATACGTGGCTCGGGGATACTTATCCGGTTAAACTACATGTTGACGCGGCCCGCGTAAGACAAGGCTTGTCTTTTACGTGGCCCGCCTGAGAACCAGAATTTTATTTTTTTCTTATTTTAAGTATGGTTTAGGGTTACCGGGGTCCGGGTTTGCATTTACGGGTCAAATTGGTACATTTTTTAATCTCCTTACATGCGCGAACTCTCGAGTCAGCTCCAGGAACTACTTGAAAAAGGCTTCATTCGCCCGAGCACCTCTCCTTGGGGCGCGCCAGTCCTTTTCGTCAAAAAGAAGGATGGGTCGTTCTGGATATGCATCGACTATCGGGAATTGAATAAGTTGACTATCAAGAATCGCTATCCCCTGCCCCGCATTGATGATTTGTTTGACCAGCTACAAGGTGCTACATGTTTCTTGAAGATCGATCTACGCTCAGGCTATCACCAGTTACGCATCCAAGAGGAGGATATACCCAAAACCGCTTTTCGCACCCGATACGGCCACTATGAGTTCATTGTGCCTTTTGGTTTAACCAACGCACCCGCGATTTTCATGGATCTGTTGAATCGCGTGTGTAAACCATATCTCGGTCGCTTCATCATCGTGTTCATTGATGATGTCTTGATCTATTCCAAGTCGAAAGCCGAACAAGCGCAACATCTACGTTTGGTCCTCGAGCTACTCCAAGGGAATCGACTCTATGCTAAATTCTCCAAATGGGAATTCTGGATGGAGGAGGTTCAATTCCTTGGTCACATTGTCAATAGTCAAGGTATTCACGTCGATCGCGCGAAGATTGGAACAATTAAGAGTTGGATTACACCTAAGAACCCGTCTGAGGTCTGTTCTTTTCTCGGACTAGCGTGCTATTATCGACGATTTATCGAAGGATTCTCAAAGATCGTCGTGCCGCTTACAGCTCTCACACATAAAGACAAGACTTTTGTTTGGGGAACTGAACAAGAGTCGACTTTCCAAACCCTCAAGCACATGCTTTGCAATGCTCCTATTCTCACTTTGCCCGACGGAAACGACGACTTCATTGTCTATTGTGATGCCTCGAACCTTGGTCTTGGTTGTGTCCTCATGCAACGGGACAAGGTCATTGCTTGCGCATCTCGTCAGCTCAAAATCCATGAGAAGAACTATACAACCCATGATCTCGAGCTAGGCGCAGTTGTTTTTGCGTTAAAGGTTTGGCGACACTACCTGTATGGTACCAAGTGTATGATCTTCACCGATCATAGGAGCCTACAACATATCTTTAACCAGAAGGAACTTAATATGCGTCAACACCGCTGGGTAGAACTTCTTAATGACTACGACTGTGAGATTCGTTATTACCCTGGCAAAGCAAATGTTGTTGCCGACGCTCTCAGCAGACGGAGTTATTTGCTCAGCATTCGTAATACCCATGCCCAATACGATCTCGAAACCCTCATCCGTGAAGCCCAGCATGCATGTTTTAATGTACGCACTCTGAAGAAGGAAAGAATCTACCACGATGGAGCCCAACTCGTGAATAAGTCGAATGGGATATTCCACTTTCTGGACCGGATTTGGATCCCTAAGCGGACCAATTTGCGACAGATATTGATGGACGAAGCCCACAAATCTCGCTACTCTATTCATCCCGGTGCCGATAAAATGTACCAGGACCTTCGTTACAAGTACAGGTGGCCGGGCATGAAAAGGGATATCGCTCTCTACGTTGGGAAGTGCCTGACTTGCTCGAAAGTCAAGGTTGAACACCAAAGACCCTCTGGCTTACTTGAACAACCCTCAATCCCTATGTGAAAGTGGGAAAGTATAGCTATGGACTTCATAACGAAACTTCCGCGCAAGCCATCAAGTCACGACAGCATCTGGGTTGTCGTTGACCGTTTGACCAAATCTGCTCACTTCTTGCCAATACGAGAAGACTACAAGGTAGAAAGATTAGCCAGAATCTACACCGATGAGATCATTTGTCGACATGGGACGCCTCGCGACATCATTTCTGACCGTGACGCTCAGTTTACCTCGTGTCTCTGGGAAACATTTCAAGCGGCTCTCGGTACTACGCTTAATCTAAGTACCGCATTCCATCCCCAAACCGATGGTCAGACTGAAAGAACGATTCGTACCCTTGAAGACATGCTCCGTTCGTGTGTTATAGATTTCGGTGGTAATTGGGACACATACTTACCTCTAGTCGAATTCTCGTACAACAACAGTTATCATTACAGCATTCAAATGGCACCATTCGAGGCTTTATACGGAAGAAAATGTCGATTGCCTATTGTATGGCACGAGATCGGGCACTCACAATTAACCGGTCCTGAGCTATTGCAAGAAACGACTGACAAAATCCTCCAAATTCGAGACAATTTGCTGAAAGCTCGGAGTCGACAGAAAAGTTACGCCGATAGACGAATCAAGCCCCTTGAATTTGACGTTGGCGACTACGTACTCCTAAAGGTATCACCTTGGAAGGGTGTTGTCAGATTCGGAAAGAAAGGGAAACTCGCGCCTCGATATGTTGGACCTTTTAAGATTCTGGAAAGGATCGGAAAATTCGCCTGCAGACTCGAACTACCGGAGGAGCTTTGTAATGTCCACCCGACTTTCCATGTGTCGAACCTCAGAAAGTGCTTGGCTGAGCATGATTTAATTGTACCTCTCGATGACCTCCAAGTAAACGAAACACTACACTTCGTGGAGAAGCCTGTCGAAATCATGGATCGCCAAACCAAGCAGCTCAGACGCTCGTGCATTCCTATTGTGAAAGTCCGATGGGAAGGTAAACGAGGCGCAGAGTTCACCTGGGAATTCGAAAGCGACATGAAGGCAAAGTACCCGCAGTTGTTTGTTACGGCTTCGGCCTAATTTCGGGATGAAATTCCCTCAACTAGGGGAGGCTGTAACACCCCGTGTTTCGAAATTCAAAGTCAAAGGGAGACAAGATTGCTAACTGCGATCTATCACTCCTTGCTCAATTCATGTTTTGACTTCTTTGACTTGTAATAGTTTATTTTTATCGCTTTAGTTGTATTATATGGACTATCTATTAATAATCGCATAGTAATCGCTATTTATCGCATGTTTAATCGCTTTATCGCTTATCGCTATCTTAATCACAACTCGAATCACGTAATCTGGTTATTGTTCTTATGTGTGTGTGTGCCTTATGTGTTACTTGTGCATGCTTATTTATGTTATGTTGTGGTGATTAATCGAAACGCAATCGCAATCGAATCGCAAACGCTAAACGAATGTGAAATAGGATGCATGTATGTTAATATAGTAGTTGGGATTAGAAGTAATTTGAATAGGAAACTCTATCGCATCGCAACGCTCGCAATCGAAACAACAAAACACGTCGCGCTGTGCCCTCCAATCGAGTGGCCAGCTGATCGAGCTGCCACCCGATCGGACAACCATCCGATCAAGGTGCCACTCGATCAGGCTACCACCCGACCAGGGTAGCCACTCGATCGACCAGCCTCTCCTCCCCCCTTTCCTTTTATGGTAAGCCTATAAATACCCCCTGTCAACATCAAACTTACCATTTTTGGAAACTCTCGTCCGACCAGCTCTTCTTGCCCACTTTTCTTCAGATTTCTCGCGATTCTTGTAAGTTTTCTATCTAAATCTTGTACTTTCCTGATCTACACGCACTCCTACACCTTTCTATCTTTTAAATCTTAACTTTTAACCGTGAAATCACTAGATTTGAGGTGTTATAGGATGATGTCATCATGGTGTTCTTATGAACTTCAGGATTTGGCCTCAATCCACCAAGAACAACTTAGATCTGAACGATTTCCACACAAATAGACAAGGAACTTTCATAGATCTAAACATAATCAAGGTGAAAATGATTGAAAGATGATTTTCCAACTTTCTTTCAACTTTTTTACACTCAATGCACTTAAAAACCGATAGAATCGGAGCTTGTCCTGATCTTCTACTCATCCTTGTGCTTGTGTTGGTTCAAGATCTGGATTCTATCAACGAGATTATCGATTTCGGGTTAAACTTGGAACACCGTTGTAACAACCCTCGGTAAAACCAACACCCTCATAATATTTTTGACACTCTATTATATCCCAATATGTCTTATATTATACCCCGTATGTGAAACCCGAGCCCTAGTTATTTTATAAGTATAAAATAATTCAAAAACATGAAATATAGGGTTGAGGCGGGCCGCGACCTACTCAACCCTTAGCTTACGCGGGTCGTATCAAGGCTGGACTTGACTTCGCTGACTTCTTTAGTTGAAGCGGGCCGCGTAAGGGTGTTTGTGTAGTTGAAGCGGGCCGCGACAGTTCATAGCACGCGATTACACCAGAGGCCGACACGTGTCGACATCGTGTCGAGTCTACTAGCTGACCCAGCTAAGCTACTGCGTTGACTGATGTTGACGCGGGCCGCGTAAGGGTCCCTTGTCTTTTACGCGGGCCGCGACAGGACCAGATTAAACAACTATCTAAGAAGGGCATCAGACTTCGTTTTCCGTCGCTTATTTCTTTATTTCAATCTCGAAATTCTGTAGAGAAGTTATAGTATTTCGGGTATTATACCCCTAATTAGCGAGGTTCTGCTCCGTTGTAAGTATTATAACCCCAGTTTCATAATAGTTACGCTGCCCGATTGATTTAGGGTTCCGTAACAACTGTCGTGGTTCTGCCTGACGTAGTTGTTGGAATACCGTCTCGGGGAGGGTATCATTAATAATTTCAAAGGGTTATGGTACTAACCAATGTACATTTGTATAAATTTTAGATTATATCCAGGAAACCCTTACGAAAAGCCTAAGACAGCAATGTGAGTTTATCCTCTTTTTGATAATCTTTTTGGTAATGTTTTACCAAACCTTAAATGTTTTACTATGAAAATTAGCAGTGATTGAGTCTTTGTAGTTCTTCAATTACTGCCGGTATTATGGGGTTTTGTATACAAAATTTACTACGAGTAGTAGTAAGTCTGAATGACAGTGCATTACCATTGGACGACGAGTTAGCCAATGGGTAATTTGACCATAGCCATAGATCCGATCGAGTGGCAAATACTGAATGAGTAATTGTGTAGAAATAAACAATGTGATCGCTCTCAATACTGTTTTAATTGATAAAATGATTCTTGATTAAATTGGGATTCACTCACCAGTATTTCCGACTGACAAATGTTTTTAAAATGCGTTACAGGTAACACAATGTGAACAGCCAATTAGTGAAAAGCCAGCTGGAGAGCACTGAAGGCTTGGGAAAATGTGGCTATAAAAGTTACCTAATAAACGATGTTTTAAATTCAATAAAATAGGGTTTGTCCCTATGATGTATTGTAATAAGAAACTTGGGTTTTGCCCATGTTATTATTAATATAAAAGAAGGTGGTTTAAATCTGATAAACATTTCCTAACTACGGTCCTGATGTAAATTCCGCTGCGAGACTAAACAAACTGATACCACCAAACTCTGTGATCACGTCCGCCCGTTCCCGGGGAACAGGGATCGGGGGTTGTGACAAGCGTCTCGAACAGTTAACCGGTTGGATATGGGTGATTCCTGTCCGATCAGGTTACTAAGTCGTGACGAGGTTTCTGTTGTCTAATACGTTATCAAATCATCTCGATAAAATGACAAACTATCAAAATGACCAAGGAAGAAGACGATCAGACCGACCAGGTTGGAGTGTCGCCCGATCTGGCTGCTGTCCGATCGGATTGTCACCCGACCGGGTTGACACCCGATCGGCCTGCACCTTGGCCCCACACTTAACAATTATTTTTTTCAAACATTTGAAGTCGTGAACGTTGAACGAACTGCTGCACGATCGGATTACCACCCGATCGGATTGTCACTCGGCCGTGTGACGTTCTGACTTCAACACTTAAACAAACTTCCAACATGTTCAAGGCACAAGGGTTGCCACCCGATCGGATTACTATCTGATCGAGTGACAAACTGCTGTGCACTTGTTCTCACTAAAGTGTCTTACCAAACGGATTGTCGTCCGATCGAACGGTCGTTCGATCGACCAACCTGAAAGGTAGAGATACTTCTAAGTTTTCAAAATGCTACAACGAAAACTTCAAAAGACAAGCCATCATACACAAACACCTCCATCCCAAACGAGGTAACAGTCCACTCAAACGGTCACCCGATCGGATGACCGTCCGAACGGATTGTCACCCAAACGACCGGCAGCCCGATTGGATTGCCATCCGACCGGATTGCTGTTCGGCCCACTAACACTTTGCTCCTTTTACACGTCGACCTTCGCTTATGTTATCCATAACTGTTCAGGCTATTATCCGCTCTAAGCACTCCCTTCAATCCATTAATTCAATCGCTGTTAGTATACTCGAACCCTTTTTGCTTTACGCACTTTTGGGTGTTACATACGTTACTTATTCTAAATCACATCGAACACACTACGCTATACTTTAACGCTAACCGTTATCGCATGTTATACATGACTTAACGAATGCTTGTTTGTTATGTGTACACATGGAATGCTGTCTACCTGCCTTAGCAACGATAGTACTATATGTTTGGACTCAGCACCTGTTCACTCAGGGGTTGTTAAGGACAATTTGTTACATGGCTCACAGTGGTGAGTGTGTATTACGAACTGCCTTGGGCAGTCAACCCGCAGTCATTGGTATCGATAGGTTCATGTTGATAACTAACATGCCTCATTTCACACTGTGTACGTGCTGGTTATGCGTAACGATTTCGAACTCTATATATGCTATTATCAAACTTGTATGCTCACATTTACACTATGTGTATTGACTTTTACTTTAACATATGTGGCAGGTGCTTAAGTTGCTATGATGCCTTGTTTGCTGTGTGATGAAATCGAGGCTAGGCAAAGTCTAGAAACAAATAAACAATTGTCTGTAATTGAAATCTGAGTGGTCGGAACAGAACAATTTGACTAGATTTTGTCTGTAATAATTATGTTATCTTTTATGACATGGTATGGGACATGTTGCTTTAATTAATTGGTAATTATAGTTGTTATGGAAACTTCTAGACAATCTGTTTCGTTCAGTGCCACGCCCCGATGTTTCCGCCATCGGTTGGGGTGTGACACGAACAACATTGGTACATGTACCTGTATTCATTTTTATGGTTTTTGGTTTCGATAATTTTCATTTATACAGCTCTGTCTGCGATGATAAACGAATATCATTACCAATACCGTGATGATCTGACACCGATGTTGGTAATGGTGTTTGTTTTTTTTCGGTTCATGTAAAACATGTGTTGATTTCTATATCGAGTGCATGTATCATACCAGTGCTATAACAAACCTACCTGATACCGATCGAATGCGCGTGATAACGTACCGCTGCAACGCACGGGAAAACAATCTAGTACAATCTTAAACAAGGATATTTCTATACTTTTTTAACTTAACAAAATTAAATATTACGTAATTACCAGTTTCATTATTTCTCACGCGATCCTCTAGTAAATTTTAAAAGAAATAACAAACCTTATTTAAAGTTAATTAACATTTAAATAAAGATTTAAGTTAATAGCCTATGGTTTTATAACCTAATGGCATCTTGTGGGTGGGATAAGGCTTTGTGATCAATAGGTCCCGGATTCGTTTCCCACAAGTGGGGGGGGGGGGGGTTCCAGATTTATTGGGTTTGCTCTTGAATTAGTGTGTAGACATAGTGGAGATAGATATAATCGGATAGTTCCGCTGATGATATGATAATACTCAAGTGGTTCGTCAGTGATCTAAATTTGTCGTTTAAAAAAATCGCGTTAATAATTTAGAATAATAAATCTCTCAATATGAAAATGATTACCCAAACTCCCAAAGGTAGTCAAACTGGGATCCACAGTCTTTCTCGGATAGTCCACCTCACCCAAGCACTATCCAATAGACACATCACCCTGAAGTTCCACATTTTGAGCTCCATTTTAATCAGAAAACACACTACACTTCAAAGATATACTTAAATAAACACGCTAACTAATGGCACTCTTTCCGGAAGAAGATCATTAACCCATATATCATTTATTATTATTCAAACATCTATTCACTCACACACATTGCAATGCCACCATTCATCTTCTCTCTCCACTACTTCTCTTTTGGCTTCAAGCTAATTTAAAAAAAGCCTGTCAGATTTTTAATACCTCTATATCTTCAACAATACCAACAAAAAATTGTAAGATGAATCCCATTTTCTAGTGGTTCATAGTTCATACCTCAAGATCAGCTCAGGTAGTTTCTTTTTTGCTTTTATCTTAGAAAGATCTCATTTTTCTTCATAAAAATTGAAACTTGATGTTTTTGTTGTTTGTTTTGGATGAATGGGATCTAGGGTTTTCTGGGGTTTGGAGTAATGTGGTTGAATTTGAAGCATTGTTACATTATGTGGGTATGGGTATCTTGTTCTTGATTTGGTGTTTTTTTTTTTAAAAAGATCAGTTAATAAAGTTTATATTTTTGTTGATTTTAAACCAAATTTGATGCATTTCTTGTTTTTTATTTTTTTGGTGAATTGAGATCTGGGATGAGAGGTGTTTTCTTGAGGATCTAAAAAGTCATTTGCTCTTAATTTTTCCTGTAGATTTGGCAAATAATTAGAGATTTTTTTAAAATAGATGGGTTTTAGAGCATTCACATTCAATCCATCAAATTATACATACATTCCACTAAAAAACAACTTCTATATCAATATATTTCCACTAAAAACAAATACTTTTTCTCTCTCCTTTCAATTAAATAATATTATCATTACATTTTTCTCTCTCCTTCACTCACAACCACTTTCAATATATATTAAAAAAATTATACTGGATGAACAGTGTCCCCCCAAATATACAGATGAACAGTAACATTTTCTCTCACAACCACTTTTTATACCCTTTATAATATAAAAACCTCTCCTCTCATTATTTGATGGATTGAATGTGAGTGCTCTTATTTAATTACATAAAATCTTTATTTTTGTTTGAATCTAAAAGAACAAATCCATTACAATCCAAGAATCTAGAATATTTTTAATACTTCTGATTAGTACTATTACATTGCAAATTGTTAGCTTCTTATGATGGATCATTGTGGGCTATATCTTTAAAAAACCACCTTGTTGAATCCAAAAAACACAAGATTATTTTGCTTTTGAATAAAGACATTTGGATCATATTTATACTAGTATAAATATGATCAAAATTTCTTTATGACACAAAGATATAGGCTTTTTATGGGATGACTAGGATCCTCTAAAATACTTTGAATCTAAACAATCAGTCCGTATTTTTAAAAAAATCTTAAAAGCTTTTTAGCTTTTGATTTATGATGTTAATGTTACAATGATCAAAATGGTTATTTTTTGTTTTTACTGTTTATAGAGTAAATTACTTTTTGAGCCCTGTGTTTTAGTGGTTTTAACCGTGTCCAAAATCAAAAAGTTTAACGCTCCGAGTCCCTAACCGCTCATTTTATAACATTTTGAGTCCCTGTGTTTTATTTGTTTTAACCACTTGAGTCCAAAATCAAAGTACAAGTGTTAAAAAATTAAACTCAAAACGTTATAAAATGAGCGGTTAGGGGCTGACGGCGTTAAACTTTTAGATTTTGGATTTAAGTGGTTAAAACCACTAAAACATAGGGACTCAAAAAATAATTTACTCTTGGTTTTAAACCTATTATCTAAGAATCTTGAAAGCTTTTGCTTTTAGTTTTTGATATTAATATTAATGTCAAAATGATTATCTAAATTCCTATAAATCTGTTTAAATCTAAAGATTCATCCAAGAATCTTGAAAGTTTGTTACATATGATTAAAGTAAATGTCTTTTTGTATGGATTCCAAATGTTTTATTTATTATGATTTACTTTCTGTAATTTTGTCTTATGAGGAGATAATGTCACTGTTGTTTTCCTCTAGATCTTCTTATTCATGTGGGGAACAGTCAAAGTGTCATGTGTCTAAGCTTCATTTTAGGGTCCCTTTATTTTCACTTTCAGTCATTGTTGTATGATGCATGTACTTCTTCTTAGATCTTATATAATATACAATATTATATAAAATATTATAATATTTGATTGAATTAATAAACAATTAATAATTAGTCTAAAGTTCATGGATCTGTCTTAAAGTTAGATTAGCATAGTACACTGTTTAAAAGTCTTTAACTTTTTCTTAAAGAAGCATAGATCTGTACATTTAGAAGATCAGAAGTTTTGTATAAAAAGAAAAAAAACAAGATCAATTTCGGTTGGAAAAAGGTTGGAACTTTCTATGTTTAAAGCTTTCTAAGACGTTAAGGACCATGAAATCACTCGTGTAATTACGGTTTTCTTTATCGTTCATATGTGAAGGAATAGATGTCAAAACAAGTGTGTTATAGTAATGTAAACCTATTTGAAGACTGTTGTAAACCTGTTTACAGTCGAAATACAACTCTATACTCCCTAAAGATTATTCGAATTCGTGTTGTCTTTTGCGGTGTCTTGCTTCTGAATATTTGTGTTCTCTTCATGCTTTCAGGTTAAGTTGTATCGTACCGTTATCTATAGTTCATCAGAAGCTTATTTTGCAACGCAAATATGAACCTTAAGCTCGGGGTAGATGTAGCAGGGGCCCACAACCTTCTTCCGAAAGATGGTCATGGTTCATTGAGTGCATATGTCGAGCTCTACTTTGACGGTCAAAAGTACCGCACAACGGTCAAAGAGAAAGATCTGGACCCCGTTTGGGACGAGAGTTTCTACTTCAACATTTCCGACCCGTCCATCCTCCCAAGTCTCACACTTGACGCCTTTGTGTACAACAATGTCAAAGGTACAAATTCGAGGTCGTTTTTGGGTAAAGTTTCCATAACGGGAACTTCATTTGTCCCGTATTCAGATGCCGTTGTCTTGCACTATCCTTTAGAGAAACGTGGAATCTTTTCGCGTGTAAGAGGAGAGCTCGGGCTTAAAGTTTATATAACCGATGACCCAACAATAAAGTCTTCCGACCCGGTTGTTAACACGGCCCGAAACGAGCCCGTTAAAAAAAGTGAACAGAGACATACTTTCCACCATCTCCCACACCAGACGCAGGCTCCAGCCAACACTGCAGTTCCGGCGGCCCCACCGCCGATGATGCGATACGGGTACGAGCAGATAAAGCCCAACCCGCCACCTCCGCCTCCAAAGCTTGTTAGAATGTACTCGGAGTCTTCGTCGCAGCCCGTAGATTACGCGCTTAAGGAGACGAGCCCGTATCTAGGAGGCGGGAGGGTTGTTGGTGGGCGGGTTATCCATACCGATAAAGCTTCTTCAACTTATGATCTTGTTGAAAAGATGCATTTCTTGTTTGTTCGGGTTGTGAAGGCCCGTGATCTTCCTTCAATGGATATAACCGGAAGTCTTGACCCGTATGTTGAGGTTAGGATCGGGAACTATAAAGGTGTTACGAAGCATATCGAGAAAAACCAAAACCCGATGTGGAATATTGTTTTCGCGTTCTCGAGGGAGAGGATGCAAGCGTCTGTACTTGAAGTAGTGGTCAAAGATAAAGATCTGGTCAAAGATGATTTTGTTGGGTTCGTCAGGTTTGACCTCAACGAGGTTCCGTTGCGGGTCCCACCCGATAGCCCGCTAGCACCGC
This sequence comes from Helianthus tuberosus, assembly GCA_030545235.1. Classification (NCBI taxonomy): domain Eukaryota; kingdom Viridiplantae; phylum Streptophyta; class Magnoliopsida; order Asterales; family Asteraceae; genus Helianthus; species Helianthus tuberosus. Next base: position 15,116,164 of record CM060391.1, read on the forward strand.
AATGGTACCGGCTCGAGGACAAGAAAGGTGAGCGGATAAAGAGTGAGCTCATGTTGGCGGTCTGGATCGGGACCCAAGCCGATGAAGCGTTTCCTGACGCGTGGCACTCAGATGCAGCCACACCGGTTGACAGTTCGGGTGCGGCATCGGTTCTGATACGGTCAAAGGTCTATCAAGCACCGAGACTATGGTATGTACGAGTCAATGTGGTTGAGGCTCAGGACTTGGTTCCAATGGATAAGACTCGGTTCCCTGAGACGTATGTGAAAGCTCACATCGGGAACCAGGTTATGAAGACGAAAACAGTCCAGGCCCGATCGCTTAACCCGTTGTGGAACGAGGACCTGCTGTTTGTTGCTGCTGAGCCTTTTGAGGACCATCTGATTCTCACGGTTGAGGACCGTGTGGGTCCCGGGAAGGATGAGATTCTTGGGAGAGTGATTATACCTTTAAGCATGATTGAAAAACGGGCTGATGATCGGATCATCCATTCTCGATGGTTTAATTTGGAAAAGCCCGTTGCTGTGGATGTCGATCAGCTGAAAAAAGATAAGTTTTCTATGAGAATTCATCTCAGGCTCTGTCTTGACGGTGGTTACCATGTTCTTGATGAGTCAACTCACTATAGTAGCGATCTTCGACCAACTGCCAAACAGCTTTGGAAGCCGACAATCGGGGTTTTGGAGCTCGGGATTCTAAACGCTGTCGGGCTGCACCCGATGAAAACCCGAGATGGAAGAGGGACGTCTGATACTTATTGTGTCGCAAAATACGGCCATAAATGGGTCAGGACCCGAACTATAGTCGACAACCTGTGTCCAAAGTATAACGAGCAGTATACGTGGGAGGTTTTCGACACTGCAACGGTTCTCACCGTCGGTGTTTTCGATAACAGTCAGCTCGGTGACAAGGGTTCCAACAATAAAGATTTAAGGGTCGGGAAAGTCAGGATCCGTATTTCGACCCTTGAAGCGGGTCGGGTTTATACTCATTCATACCCGTTGCTCGTGTTAAACCCGAACGGAGTCAAGAAAATGGGCGAGGTCCATTTAGCGATCCGGTTCTCATGCACCAACTTTGTCAACATGTTGTACACTTATTCACGCCCGTTGCTACCGAAAATGCACTATGTTCGCCCGTTTAGTGTCATGCAACTCGACATGTTACGCCACCAGGCGGTCCAGATAGTGGCGGCTCGGCTTGGTCGTGCTGAGCCACCACTACGGAAAGAGGTAGTGGAGTACATGTCGGATGTGGACTCGCACCTCTGGAGTATGCGCCGGAGCAAAGCTAACTTTTTCCGGCTAATGATGATTTTTGCACCGGTGTTCGCGGTGTCAAAGTGGTTCAACGACATCTGTATGTGGCGGAACCCAATCACCACCATCCTCGTTCACGTCCTCTTCATCATGCTCGTTTGCTTCCCGGAGCTGATCCTTCCAACCGTGTTCCTATACATGTTCTTGATCGGCATTTGGAACTTCCGGTACCGCCCGCGTTACCCACCCCACATGAACACAAAGATTTCACAAGCCGAAGGGGTGCACCCTGACGAGCTCGACGAAGAATTCGACACATTCCCGACTAGCCGAAACCCGGACTTGGTCCGAATGAGGTATGACCGTTTACGAAGCGTGGCTGGGAGGATACAAACAGTGGTCGGGGACATTGCAACGCAAGGGGAACGGATGCAGTCGTTGCTGAGCTGGAGGGACCCGCGAGCGACTGCTATATTCGTGACGTTTTGTTTAGTTGCTGCCATTGTGTTGTATGTTACACCGTTTCAGGCGATTGCGGCTCTGATTGGGCTGTACATGATGAGGCATCCGAGGTTTCGCCATCGTTTGCCGTCTGTGCCGATTAACTTCTTTAGAAGGTTGCCGGCTAGGACGGATAGCATGCTGTGAGGGATGTTTGGTAGTTTACAAATAAGATATGTTGTTGTTACCTGTGTGGTTTAGGTTGTATTATGAAAACTTTAAAACTGTTTTAATCGTTTAATAAATCGTTATATGTTGTTACTTGTGGTTTCTTTCTTTTTTTTTTATTTTTTTTTATTATGATCATAAACATAGTAACATCATTTCATAATTATGGATTTATGAATTAGGGGTGTCTCAAATACTAGTTATTAACAATGGAATTGTTGTTTTTTAATTCCTTCATTTTTACCACATATGGACTTTTCTTAGAAAAGAATATGTTATAACATTTGAAAGAAAAAAAGAAGATCGATTCTATTAAACTTTATTAAATGACCATATACACCAGGTTGACCTAAAGTTTTTATTTTATACTAATGACGTGCTTAATTTCTTAATCCATCTATAAAATCAAGAATCAAGATATCCCTTGAAAATGAAATGTGTTTGGGAATTAAATTAAATAAATGATTGGGCTTTGACGTTTTTGGATTAAATTAAATAAATTAACATAAGACATTTAGCTAGATTACTACTTTCGAGTCGAAACTAGTTGTAGTAAGCTAGTAGGTAATATACGTGTAAGGACAATACATTCTTCACAAACAAAGTTGAAATTGAAATTATTTTCGAAAAAAACATATGAACCAGATCAAATTGAAATTTCTACATTTACACTAAAAACCCAAAAGATTTAAGTGATCCATTTTATCCCGGCAAAGAAAAAAATTCGGTATTGGTTGGCACCGAGCTCATCACTACCCCTGAAACAAAAAAAAGTTGCACGATACAGTTGTTGTTCGTACGACACCCGTGATTAGGGATGAGCAAATGGTACCGGGTAGCAGTACTGAATTTCCCGAACTAAAAGATTTTCAAAATCAATTCGATACTGATTTTTGGTGTTTTCTGTACTAAGCTGGTATCGGTTTTTAACTTCATGTACCGGTAACCGTACTGGTATTTTTGATACAAATACTGGATGACACAAGCTTATCTAACTTAAAAAGTAAAGAAGATAATAAAAATTATTAAAAAAAACTAAATATATTATTCTACTGTTCAAAACATTGGTTTTTTAATATATAGGATAATACATGAGCAATAGTAATTTTTTTTTCTAATAGTTTTGTCTTTTATCTTTTTCTTTTTGAGTAAACTGACATTTTGGTCCCTGAGGTTTGGTCACTTTTGCCACTTTAGTTTAAAACTCAAATCTTTTGCATCTGGGTCCCTGCAGTTTCAATTTTATTGCCATTTTCGTCCAAAAGTGAAATCAGGTCATATTTGTCTTATAAAATTCTGCTATTTTATCCCTTTTCTCAGGAGCAAAATAGTCATTTTAATTTTTCTTAATTAAAATAATAAAATTAAATAATCCATTTATATTATCATCTCATCTTCTTCAGCAAGAACACCCAAAACCCTAACCCTGAATCTTCATCTTTTCGTCCATGATTCCATCAGATTGTGAGCTTTCTTCTCACAATTTCTCCCCAAATCGACCTCCTGACCTTTCGCTGCCCCTTAACCCTTTAGATTTCTCTACTTTGGGTTCTCAGTATGGAAATACGCACATTAATAAGCCAGCGTCTAACCCTTGCAATCAAATCCGCCCCCCAAATTGTAACAACCCACATGCTGCTCAACGTCAGGGAGAAGCAGGGGATGGTATACGAATATCTATATCTCCAATTTCAGAGAATAGGGTTGTGGTGAACCTCAACTTGGAGGATTTTGCTCATGACACGAACAAGGAGGCCCCTAATCTTCCACAATCGGCTCATCAAGCAGCAAGCAGTAATTTCGTTGAAGCCTTAGGGTCCTGGTGTAAACAAATCTCTGAAGAAAATAGGGCATCCGAGGGTCTATTCGTAGCCACTGCTGGTAATTGTGTGTCGCTTGCTACGAATTGTGCAGTAAATCCAGGTATGAACTCTATTACGAATGATAATCACCAGGGCGATATTGCAACGGGTAAGTCCTTATCCTTAAACAAGCCATTAAACCTGGATTCCACCCCCCCCCCCCCCCCCCCCCCCCGCCTTTTGTTGAGGATATTGTGATGGATTATTTAATTTTATATTTTAATTAAGAAAAATTAAAATGACTATTTTATCCCTGAGGAAAAAGACAAAATAGCATGATTTTCTAAGATAAATATAACCTGATTTCACTTTTTGATCAAAATGGCAATAAAACTGAAACCACAAGGACCCAGATGCAAAAGGGTTGAGTTTTGGACTAAAGTGACAAAAGTGACCAAACCTCATGGACCAAAATGGCAGTTTACTCTTTCTTGTTTCATATATATAAACTTTAAGATTATATTTATATAATAAAACTTTGACTTTGTTATAATTTTGTTTTACGTTTTTTTCTCGGGTGTGGTTGTTGTTTGGTTGCTACATATAGGGGTGTTCAAAAAAATCCGTATCCAAAACCGAATCCGAAATATCTGAAAATATGTATCCGAAAATTCGGATATCCGAAAACTGGATAATCCGAATTTTCGGATTCGGGTATGAATTTAAAAAATTTCGGATAATTCGATTATCCGATATCCGAAAACTAATTTTTTTTTTTTTATAAATATATATAGTATATGAGCATTATATTTAGTTTGAAATATAGTAAAAAATAGTAAATAATCGAATTCGGATGTGGATTTATGAATGTTTTTAGTTTTCAAAGTTGGAAATTTAGAAAATCGAATACAAGTTTAGTTTTAATCTATGCACAAAACAATTTTTTTATTTTTTTTTATAAATTCGGATATCCGTTTGGATATCCGAATCCGTATCCAAAATTTGGGATATCCGAAAATCGGATATCCGAAATTTCGGATACAGATTCAGATATCAATATTCACTATCCAAAATTTTCGGATATCCGGTTTTCGGATATCCAAAAACCGGATAATCCGATCTTGAACACCCCTAGCTACATAGCATGATGTTTGTTGGTCACATTTGGTTTATTTTTACCCCCTCAAAATTTTAATACATGTCGGTGTGCATTCGAATTCGTCTATGGTTTACGTCACGTGAGTCACTAGTTGTTAAAAATTGTGATTTTAATTTACGATTTTTCTCGGTTTTGGTCTTCATTTAGTTTGCTACATAGCACGACTTTACGCCTTTCGTCCCGCAACACTGGTAGCATGGTTTTACGCCCCTACCCGCAACACGGGGGATTAACTAGTTAGAATTAAAAGCTCGAAATAAATTATTAGACTGTTCTCTTCTTAAAGAAGAATACATGTAATATATCAGTTGACTTTTATCAATATATATAAGAAAAAAGACATTCACCTTAACTTTATTTTATAACTATATATACCAAAAAGTATGTTGACATCAAGTTTTATATTATATTAATTCCGTGCTTAATTTCTTAATCCAACTAAAATCAATAACGAAATTTGGATCAAGAATCAAAATATCCCTTGAAAATTCATTTTGTGAATTGTTGGGAATTTGATGGACAGTTAGTATATCTTTATGAGATAATGTTGATTTTTTAATAAATGGACAAATGATTGTGTTTGACATTTTGGATTAAACTAAATCTAATTAAATGAATTTATAAAATAAGATCGTGCCTCCAAGTATACTAAACAAACTAATCATGCATTGAATCTCTACGTGCACTCATGTTGTTTAATGATGTGCTTCTATGAAGCCAAAAATGCACTATTTCTTCACTAGAAAAGCTCATGAAAAACTCTGAATCCGAACCCAAATTCAAATCCAAACGAGTTCCATTTTAGCATCAAGACAATGGTAACCGTTTTGTCTAAGAGAAAACCAAAAGCCCCGAAAAAGATAGAGCCGAAAAGGGGTTGTTTTCGATCATGTGTGGCATGGTTTGTGTATCCTCTTCCGACCGCTCTCTTTTTCATGATTCTTATGTTTGTTTGGTCGTCGTCGACCACTTACATTTCGGGCAGGATCGTGCATGTTTGTGTCTCGTCTCGTAAGCTGACCAACCTCTATTGTCTCTCGGCCACCACACAACCGAACGACAAGTTCCAGCTTCCGTTCACGAATTCTAGTTCTCCAGAGTTTCTGGAGAACAGAATTCCTGTTCTTGAAGAAAAACTAGAAAAGAGATTGGCGAATTCGGCCTTGGATGACAATTCGGTTAACCTTAACCGGAACCTCAAAGGCGAGTCCAAAGAAGATGATAGTGTTGTTCGAAACCAAAGAGATGGGAATAATGGGCTTGAGGCCATCGATGACCTCAAAGGTGATTCCAATGGAGTTTCCAAAGTTGTCGTTGAAAACCCGACTGCTTTTGATGATAAAAGAGTCAGCAATGAAAACCCGGCCACTTTTCTTGAGAAAAGAGCCGGGAATGAGGCCACTGGCACCAGTGGCCTTAAAGACGACTCCAAGAAAGTTTCTAGTTTTGTTCACGTAAACCAGAATCCTCTAAATGGCAGTCTTGATGAAATAAAGAATGCGAGGGAAGCTGTCGAAGAGTATCTTCGAGTCCAGAGATCGTGGGCCGCTAATCAAAACTGGAATCAGAACCAAAACCAATGTTATGGCCGAGGAATCTATGTCTATGAGTTGCCACCAAAGTTCAACAAGGATTTGGTGGCTCAATGTCATGATATGGTTCCTTGGGTTGATATGTGCAAGTATTTTAGTAACAACGCGCTTGGTGAGCCCATACCGGAGCTTGGGAACCGATGGTTCAAGACTCATCAGTACTCGTTGGAATTGATATTCCATTCACGAGTTTTAAAGCACCCGTGTCGTGTTTACGATGAAAACCAAGCAAAACTCTTCTATGTTCCATATTATGGTGGTCTAGACATCTTGAGATGGCATTTCAAGAATGTTTCTAATGAAGTCAAGGATACTTTGTCTTATGAACTTGTAAACTGGCTAGAAATGCAAAAATCATGGGACAAGAATCTAGGAAAAGATCATGTCTTTGTTTTGGGGAAAATTTCTTGGGATTTTAGGAGGAAGGATTACACATCATGGGGGACTAGATTTCTCGAGCTCGAGGAGATGCAAAACCCGATAAAGCTCATGATCGAACGACAACCATGGGAGCTCAACGACATCGGGATCCCTCACCCAACTCACTTCCACCCACAATCAGACGACGACATCCGTGCATGGCAACGTAAAATCATCTCATCAAACCGTCGAAGCCTCATCAGTTTTGCAGGTGCCGCCCGTCCTGGCGCTCATGACAACATTAGGTCTATCTTGATAGACCAATGCACATTGGCAACCGAGGAACAATGTAAGTTCTTCGATTGCAAAACAAAGCACTGTGACGAGCCCCAGTCACTAATAGGGCTATTCACGGAGTCTGAATTCTGTCTTCAGCCTCCAGGCGATAGCCCTACTAGGAAGTCAGTGTTTGACTCATTGGTGTCGGGGTGTATCCCCGTCCTTTTTGACCCATTTACGGCTTACTATCAATATCCCTGGCATTTGCCCGAGGATCATGGGAAGTATTCGGTTTTTATCGATCAAGAAGAAGTGAGGAAGATAAAGGTGAATGTGGTGGAAAGGTTGATGAAGGTGCCATTGAAGGAGAGGGATGATATGAGAAGAAACATTGTATATGATTTGTTGCCAAAACTCGTTTATGGAGATGAAGATGCAAAGTTTGAATTGTTTCAAGATGCATTCTCCATTACAATGAACAATGTGATGGAGAGGGTTAAAAGCTTGAACTTGGAGTAACCCGAAAGATCGGCTTAACCGGAGATGAGTGAACAAGCCGGAAATTAAACCACCGGTAACCGGAATATTCTTGTTGTCTAGGTATTGAAGTGTGTTTAAAGATACATGGCGGGTAAAAACCCATGCATATAACATTCATTTTAGTTCATTTGTTCAGATTCTAAGTTTCTTTACACTGCATATCAGAAAGAATATGATCATTCTTATATAGATATATTCCTACCAAGTTGTATTATAAAAAAAAAATTTAATATACAGTTTTGTTTAATTTTTCTACATTTTTATAAGTTGACTGAGTTGCTCCCAAAGTAAAATATTTTTTGGGTATCATAATACTATTTTAACCGGTTTGGCAGATGAATCCGTTTAATTAAACAAGTTAAACACGTCCATAATTAAACGGATAAACATGTTAGCATGAATGACATGTTTATCACACCATACTTATTGAACGAGTTAGAAAATAACAACCATAACCTTCGTGTTGTCTTAAAAATCCAATATTTTAAACTACAAAAAAAAGTTTTCGGAAATTTTCGATAAAATTAATACTACGAGTGAAAAATCAGCCCAGCAGGGGCCGGAAAGCTTCATCGGTGTACAAGGCCATGTTACTACAAAGGTTTTAATGTTGGACTAAAAGCTCGACATCAGAGCAAGAGAGGATGAGCGTCTGGCTACGCCAATTCGCCAAATGACAACCATCGGTCTCACCATAGTGAGAGCGAAGACCAGACTCCGGTGTGAGAGTAAGTATTGGAATATTTCCAACATTACCATACAATTATTAAGTGTTCCGTTTGATGTTTAGTTAAACAGAAATCATAATATGCAGTTAACGAATGACCTAAAAAATCAAAGAACATAATTTTCCATAAAATTAGCAGATGACCGAGTCAAAACAATCTCCTAATTCTACTTTAACAACGATAAAATGGTCATGTTCTTCGTTACAAATACATTAGCACAACCTGTCTATGATCTACAAAGAGGGTATAATCTCTCTTTGCTGTTCTTTCTGCACCATTCATGTACATCCTACATATACAGAAATACCAAACTGTTTTAAATAATAATTCATCAACGTGTAAGGTCAATTTCAGTAGGCGAGTTTCTTAAGCCGACTCGTGAATTTTGTTGCTCATGAACCGCTTCAGGACTCGTCTCGTTAAGTTGAATATCCAAACGTTTCTCGTCCCTTGAGGATGTTTCTGTTTTGGTCTTCGCTTTAACATCACTACCGCCACCATACACGAAACTACAAAGCATCACCTACAACACCAAAAATCACATTTTTAAAACATTTCAAACCCTAAAAATGCGCTTACTTGTTCTAACTGGTCTGAAACAATACCTGTACTGAGCTGGATGCAACAAGCCTACCGCCAATTGCACCGCCAATGACATTGCCATCAGCACTGCAAACCGAGATACTTAAACCACCGGTCCGGCCCTGAGCCCCGCTGTTTTCCGAAAGCAGATAACAACCGGATAAACATAGTATCTCAAAACGGCCCTGCAACACAAAAAGGTCCAACGTAGAGCAAACTCAATGGATCAATTCTAGACATTGTAACTTGATTAAATTATTTTAAAATGAAAGTTCCCTAACCTCGTAGGTCACAGTACCCCCCGAAGATGTAAACTGACTTAACGTCACCGCAGAAACCGTTCCACTCCCCGATAAGATGCAAATTGCTCTCGCCCTCTGTCGTGCGAAGATTAATATCTTTTCAGCAACATCCTGCAAATATTTGCTTGTTTTTCACATCAGACCCTAGTTTTGACCAACTTTGACCAAGATTGTTAGTTATAACATACCTCTCCAACAGATACATGGATGGTATGAGGTGTAAAAGCCAATCCTGCTGAACTATTCATCCATTCACCTGGATGAAATACAAAGATAATTCTATAAGTCAAGTTTTACCATCTTTAACCACACATTCAATCCATAAATACCCTCGAGATATATATCGATGTCACCGTATCATATGAATAAACATGTGTAATTAGTAACACATTGGCAATATAAAATGCGATTTTTTCTAGGTGGTCTAGCAAAATCATAAGCATTTAGTCCCTCCATAGTGGGGCTTGGTATAGCGCAACCTTCATCTATAACGCCCTATAGCGCCGGCGACATAGTTTTTAATGGCGAATAGCGACAAATAGCGATAAGGTACCTATATGCTACATAGCGAATAGCGATAAATAGCGGGCGGCTATTTTATAAATTGCGATACACTAGAAAAAGAATTTTTAAAAATTTTATATGTATATTATATCAAAATACTCTGGTATATATATAGCTATTTTACATGTATATTTAACAAAAGCCTAAAATCCAGCTATTTTATAGCTATATTTAATTGATATTTATATTTAAAAAATAAAATAATAAATAAAGTGTCGCTATTCTCGCTATCCATCGCTACAACCCAAATAGCGACACCGGACCTATACGCTACGTAGCGCGCTATAGCGATCGCTACGATTGCTATTGACAATTGTGGCCGGCGAACACCGCTACGGGGGGCACTATAGGCGGGATCTTCCCCTCCGCGAAAATTTTCATTGGAGCCATACCTTCCACCATTTGTTTCTCTCACACACATACATACATATATATTTATAATTGAAGGGGTATAACCCCACTACACACTCAAGTTATAACCCTCTTTCTTACACAGTTGCCACTCGTCACATAGCCCCCCACTATGGGGCTCCATGGGGCCTTATGACTCATGGCCTAAGGCCTAAGAGGTTTTTGACCTTATTTTGGTTTCTAGATAGTCCGCTAATCAAAGGAGCATACTCAATTGGTGTCGGCGTATTCGAAGAGTTCGTTAACCAAGTAAATTTCATATTTTTCTAGAAAACCAAAACAATTATGATTGTTGACAAAATGCATGAAGCAAATCAAGTTCAGTAGAAACCATACCAACATTAGCAAGCCTTTGTTTCCATCCACTACCAGGAGGTCTCCCTCTGTTCTTCCTCGGGTTTGGGCTGCCTGAACCGCCCGAACCCGACAAAGGTGCAGGAGTTAGCCCTAACTCCATATGTGACTCATTTGGTGCATACTTCCTAGGCCTCCCTCTCTTTTTCTTTACAACAGAATCACTACCACTACCACCACCACTACTACCACCAGTGGTAATGCCATGAGGGTAACTTGGTGAACCCATTTTAGTTAACCACATGTTGGTCTGACCAGAATGCATACTAGGGTTTGGTTGGATCTTGAAACCAGATGGTGGGGTATGAACCCCCCCACCACTTTGATTGCTAGACCCACTAACCCCTCTATTAACATAAAAAGATGCCATTCCTTCCCTAACATCCATGCATTAAACCAATAATTTTCTCACCCAGAAAATAAAAGCTATCTAACAAAGCAACAAACACCACTTTTCTTGAAATTTTGCCTGTATTTCAAGAAAACCTTACCCTAATCACAATTCACCATTAAAATGGAAGAAAGATGCTAAAAGATTCAAGGGTTTTACTGGGGTTTGTAAATAAACAACTCAGGAATCAAGAAAATACAGAAAAATGGAAAGAAATTCAAAAAGATTGAATCTTTACGCCCGAAAACTGTATGAAAAACAGGGGAGTAAGTTAGAAAAATGCAGAAACAGATAATGGATTACCCCAGAGAGATCTGTGTACGACAGGCAGTGAGAAATTGGAAACCCTAGATTTGAAGATCACGAAGAAAGGAAGAGAGAGAGAGGTGGTGACAAAAGTGAAAATAGGCATGGGAAAGCTTTAAGCTTTAAAGTAGAAGAGAAGACTGAGAGCCTGTGTAATTTCTAAATTAATTATTAAAAAAAAGGAAAAGCAAATAAACAGACAATTATTTGTTTATGATATAAATTTCTAGACGACAAATATATGATTGCTAAGAATGTTGTCATGATTTTTATATAAAAGGTTGTGATAATGTGATGAGATAAATGTACTTTCTTAATAAACTATCTTAATTTCACACCTTGTAAATGTTTCGTATAACGTTGTACGGTCTGTATAAAATAATTTGACATGACAAATATTTTATCGTATAATGTTATACGGCTCGTATAAATGGAGAAAATATTAGGTCGTATAATATTCTATTCGGGGAGGGGGTCGTATAACATTCTATACGGGGTTGTATAATGTTATATGACTCGTATACATGGAAACAAAAAAAAACATTCCCTGACATTTTTTTGTGTGAAACAATCAGTTATACGGCTTGTATAACTCTATTCGGGCCGTATACATATAAGGGTGTGAAATTAAGATTTTAGAGGTGTGCGAATAGTGGGAGCCTAATTGTAATACTAAAACCATTTATATCTGTTTACTCGTATAGCAAAGAGCATTTTGTGAAACGATGTAAAGGTGTGTAAATGGTACTCATTTCTAAAAGATTGAGGATTTAAGTCCAACAGTGAATAATGGTTTAGAATTAAGGGGGACTAGGTGAGAGTCAGATGTTAGTCGAGAACTCGTGGGGTGGCGGAAACACCTCACCTCCTGGTTCGTTGGCGCACAAATTTCTTTCCTGTCTAGACGAGATTACCGCATATTCCGGTGAAGAATAAAGCAAATGTTTCTTTTAATTTTATACTTAGCCAATTACATCTTGACAACAAAACAATTACATCTCTCAACCTTTAAGGGTCGTTTCGTCTTTAGTAGGATTGGTTTTGCAATTCAAAAGGGGGTTGCGGCGCAGCTTGTTGCCCGTTTACCTGCCACTTGTTTGTAATTTGCTAATTTGGAATTAAAAAAAAAAAGAAATGAGAGAGAACTCTATCCCGCCTTTACACTGTGTTCCAGAGTTACTAATGGAAGGAAATAAAAAGAAACAAAAAGAAAACAAAAATATTTTGTGTTCCAGAGTTGCATTTAATTAAGCAAAAGAAAGGAAAATAAAAATAAACAGATTGAAAAATAAATCTAAAACTATTAAAATTGTTGTAAAACAACGACCTAATAGCAACATCTAATATGTAAATGATAGTATAGAGAATATAGAGACAATGAGAAGTATAGAAAATGTGAGAATTCTACTTCATTAAGTGTACATATATCATATATATAGATCAATACAACAACCCTAAAGCCCATTAACATTAGGTCAGGTTTGGCCTATGGGCCTGAATGTCTGCATTCATAACACTCCCCCTCAGACATTTAGAAATACACATACACTGTTAACATTATACTACTAGATAATGTTTACACGATTCTTCAGGACCGATGTTAACTGATACTGCAGGACCAGTTATGTTGCCTCATTAAAACCTTACTAAGAAAAACCCAGTGGGACAAAACTTAGTCAAAGAAAAAGAGTACATACACTGTGTATATTATGGGTACATTACTCCAATTTTACTTGTATATATTGATGATGTTAAATCCAATCTTCTGTGACAATTACTTGACTTGATATTTGGTGTAGTCTTCTTTGATTTGAGTGTTGTTGTCTACATTGTCATCATACAGTATGGCTTGAGCTTCTCTTGATCAACTCTAATCTACATACTTCTTGACGAGGTATGACCCGAATCGGCCAGCCCGACCCGGTCATTACCTATTATGTTATTATAAATAATTAATCATAGACATTCGTTCTAGAATATTCCATCTCGCATGGATAGGTCACGCAACCAAATCTCCAACTTTTTTGGAAGATTATGCAAATCCCTAACTTATCGGAACCCATCCTAAGTTAGGGGAAACCCTAATGGTAAACTATAAATAGAGGTAAACATCTAAGGTATAGATCATCTTATTCTCATACAACTCTTCTCCCTACTTTTTCACTTTTACTCCCAAAACCGAGACTTATTCTCACGCCGGAGGGTGGTTACAGGAATAATCCCATTCCTGTAATGAGTCCTAACGGTGTTCTGTTTTGCAGCTAATCGTTCGGGTCACTGAGAGTTGAAGTCCTAATTGGATACTACCGCAAAGGTCAGTGTTTCTTCATTGGCGCCATCCGTGGGATCTTTTCGGTAACAATTAGATTGAACCCCATGGCAAGTGATCAGAACGTAGCAGTTACCCCAAGCCAAGAGATGGTAGTCAATAATCCGTTGTCTGGAGCAGGCCCGGTCACCACCGCTCCTGCCTCACCGACTGTCACCAGGTCGCTGGACCTGGAGTTCGAGGCGGAAGGACCACCACCAGGTTTTACAAACATTACCGCCGCCTCTTCTGGGACCACGGCGGCAGGTTTGTTCTCCCACACTTCCCTGCGGCTTCAGTCGGTTGAACCAAGTGTAACCAGCGTTAACATGTTCACCCCAGTGGCAACCACTAGTGCACAGATATCACGTCTTAACCTTATGCCAGTTATTACGTCAGCAAACCCAAGCACTGTTATCCCACAGACGAGCATGCCTCAGTATTACCAACCTTCAGTTACATACGCCATGCCGCCTTTGTATTCTGCAGCATTAACAGCAGCATTATCTACGCCACCTCATCAACCAGTGGTCATGCCTGCAGGGATTATGAACGCTCCGGTCACACCGGGAAACCAAGCTTATTTCCCCGGGTACTATTACGCACCTCCGTATGGGTATTTACCCCCGTACGGTAACTCAATGTACACACCCCAGGGAGCCGCGCAAGGCCATACACAACAATCGCCATACGCGGCCTACATGCCGCCTTGGTGGACCTTTCCAATGTCACAACCGGTTTACGCTCAAACCCCGCCAACGGCGGAACCTGTTTATGACAGAGGAAACACATCCAGACCTAGATTTTCTCCAAGTGGATGCCCCAGTTCCATGCTAAACGTCACTTCGGCTCAACCCTCTGCTACTTAGGGTATAAGCCAGAGCGGGGCCGTCCCACCGGTACAACCCATCAATGTAGAAGAGGACGAACTCACCAGACCCTACAAGCCAGAGGATGCGACTTTCAAATCCAAGTTCACCAGAAGAATAGCGGAAGCTCCTATTAAGGAAAAACCAAAGATGCCTTAAACCGTAGGCAAATATGATGTTCTGGGTGACCCTAATGACCATCTTAATCTATTCAAAAGCGCAGGGGAGGTAGCCTGTTGGCCTATGCCCCTCTGGTGCAAAATGTTTGTGCAAAAACTGGTAGGCGCGGCTCAAGTCTGGTGGGACAGTCTTCCCATTGGAGAAATTGACAGTTTCGAAGATCTAGAGTCCAAATTCATCTTGCAATTCAGCCAGCAGCGCAGGCACACGAAGGATCAGAATGAGCTCCTCCATATCCTCCGGCGAGACAATGAAACGGTGGAAAATTTTATTGTTAGATTCAACAAAGAAAGCCTGGCAATCCCGGGTGTAACGAATGACCTAGCGTGTGGAGCTTTCCTACAAGGAGTAAACGATGATGATTTGTTAAGAACACTTCATGGAAGGGATGGCGTACCTCCCACCATTGATGAAATACTGAGGATAGCTAAAGTATATGTTATACAAGAAAAAGCCGTAGCCGCCAGTCACGCGGCCAATAGGAAGAAAGAAGCTCTTAAAAACCAAGAAGACAGGGAACAGCGAGGTTCTAAAGGTAAAGGCAGAGGAGACCGATACCAAAGGAATGACAGGACGGACTCGTGGTACGACAGATCCAGAAACGCCTATTCAAGGAATGAATCCTCGAAACCGCGATTCGACTACCCCAACCTGAGCAAGACACCGACAGAGATCCTAGCTTCAGAGAACCTTAAGTTCAATCCTCCAAAGCCACTGAAAGACAACCCTAATAAAGATATAAGTAAGTATTGTGAATATCACAAAGGGAGCGGCCACGATACAAACGACTGCTTCCAGCTAAAGAAGCAGATTGAATACTTCGTGAAAGCGGGTAAGTTGGCACATCTGGTGAGAGATATCAAACAGGGCCCGCTCCCTGTTAAAGAAGAAAACGACAAGGCAGCGGGTAAAAGACCGCGAGAGCTAAATATGGTACACGCGGATAAGGGGAAAGGGGCAAAACGTCGTTTCTCCACGCTCGAACCCTGGATGTTGGCAACCATGACCATTGAGCCTCGCGTAGAAGATTTGCACCTCACTGCGGATGCTCTGATCATATCCACTGCAGTAGGGGATTATTACATGAGAAGGATCTTAGTAGACACCGGGAGTTCAGAAGACATTATCTATGAACACTGTTTCAACAGAATGCAACCAGAAGATAAACGGCTGCTTGAATCAGTGCACGCCCTCATTAAAGGTTTCACAGGGGAAAATGTGGACCCTATTGGTCAGATTACCTTTCAAGTCACATTCGGACAAGAGCCCCGAGAAAGGACCATACTCCTAACATTCCTCGTGGTACGAGCTGAGTCATACCACAATGTGATCATTGGAAGATTCACCCTAGGAAAGTTGGACGCCATAGTCTCCACAGCGCGCGGCTTCATGAAGTTTCCTACCTCGCGGGGCGTTGCGACGGTGTTTCGTGACAAACTAGGGGAAGTATTGAACACTAAAAGAAGTCGCCGAGGACCTACCGGGGCCATCGGCCTGGAAAGGTGGGTATTGAGCACACGCCATCATGATCAAACAGTTACGATAGGAGACAGCCTCTCCCCCGAGGTTAAAAACAATTTAAAACAACTGCTGAGAAGGAATGTAGATGTCTTCGCTTTCGAACATTCTGACATGACGGGGATACCCCGCGAAAAGGCAGAGCACAAGCTAGCAACACTCCCCAGCATTAAGCCGGTTGCACAAGGTAAGCGCAGTATGGCCCCCGATCGAAAGGCAGCGGTCGTGAAAGAAGTACGAAAGTTGGTGGAAGCCGGAATCCTCAGGGAAACAAAATATCACACATGGGTATCAAACCCTGTGATGGTGAAGAAACCCGACGGCACATGGCGGATGTGCATTGATTTCAAAGATCTGAACAAAGCATGTCCCAAAGACGCCTACCCACTCTCTGAGATGGACTTCAAGGTTGACTCCTTGGTCCCTTATAGGTATAAGTGCTTTCTAGACGCCTATAAAGGGTATCACCAGATCAAGATGTCCAAAGAAGACGAAGAAAAAACAGCGTTTCACACCGACGTAGGCATCTTTTGTTACACTAAGATGCCTTTGGGCTTACGAAACGCTGGGGCCACTTACCAGCGACTCATGGATAAAGCTTTCGAAACTCAAATCGGCAGCAATTTAGAAGTATATGTTGATTATCTGGTGATCAAGAGCAGGGAAGAAAAACAAATGCTGGAAGACATTGAAGAAACTTTCCAAAGGCTCAGAGAATACAATATCAAACTCAACCCCAAGAAATGTTCGTTCGGGGTAGAAGAAGGAAAGTTCTTGGGCGTGGTAGTCACCCGGGACAACTTTAAAGCTAACCCGGAAAAGGTAGCTGCCATAACGCGGATGCCTTCTCCAAGAACTTTAAAAGAAGCACAAGCATTAAACGGGCGTTTAGTGGCTATCAACAGATTCTTAGCAAGGCATGTCGAAAGATCTTTGCCATTCATAAAGACACTAAAAGATTGCCTCAACAAGAAAAATTTCAAATGGACCGGCGAAGCGGAAGAAGCCCTGCAGGACATGAAACGCTTCATCGAAAAATTACCTATGTTGACAACACCATTCCCTAATGAAGTGCTTAAGATGTATTTGGCGGCAGCCCATAATGCGGTAAGCGCGATGCTTATGGTGGAAAGAGACGGGAAGCAAACACCCATATATTATATCAGCCGGGTGTTAGCGAGACCTGAAACGCGGTACCCGACCCTAGAAAAGTTGGTACTTGCTCTGGTTCACGCCACCCGGAGATTGCGAAGGTACTTTCAAGCACATTGCGTACAGGTCTTGACGAATTACCCGCTGCAACAAATTTTGCACAAGCCAGAAATCTCCGGAAGACTGGCCAAATGGGCGATTGAATTAGGAGCTTTGGACATTGAATATCGAAAGCGAACAGCAGTCAAAGGGCAGGTGATCGCTGACTTCTTGGCTGAAATTCCTGAGGGAGAAACCATAGTGGAACCCGCTATCCAGGACATCCCGGAATCCAGTACTGCCCGACAAACCTAGAAACTCTATACTGACGGATCATCTAGTGGAAAAGGGTCTGGGGCGGGCCTAATGTTGATAAGCCCAGACGAGATAAGACTGATGTACGCCTTACGTTTCGATTTCGAATGTTCCAACAATGAAGCAGAGTATGAAGCGCTACTCGCAGGGTTGAGAATGGCCCAATCTATGGGAGCCACACGGGTCGATGCATATGTCGATTCCTTATTGGTTAATAATCAAGTAAATGAGACATATGAAGCCAAAGACGAATCAATGGCAAGATACCTGGCAAAAACAAAGGAGCTCATGGCTTCCTTTGATAATGTTACACTCAACCACGTTCACAGGGGAAAAAACCAAATAGCGGATGCTTTAAGCAAACTCGCCACTTCGGGTATGGAAAAAGAAGTAAAAGTTGAAACATTGCAGACACCCTCAATTGAACCCCAGACGTCTCATCTGTCACAGCGGAGGAACCCTGCTGGTATACCCCAATGCTAAAATTCCTTGCTAATGGGGAGTTACCTTCTGCTAGGGGTGAAGCACGGAAGGTACAGACGAAGGCACTGCAATACGAAGTGAATAACGACATCCTATACCGAAATTCATACTTAGGACCACTTTTGCGATGTGTCTCTCCAGTAGAAGCAAAGTACATGATCAAAGAGATCCATGCCGGCATATGCGGCATCCATGCTGGACCCCGGGCAGTTGTGGCTAAAATCCACAACGCCGGGTACTATTGGCCTGGGATGCACGAAGACGCCGTACAAGAACTCAGAAAGTGCCGTAGCTGTCAAAAATTCGCTCCCCAAACACTTAGGCCTAAGAACAATTTAATCCCAGTTACAGCGGCATGGCCTTTTCAAAAATGGGCAGTGGATATCGTCGGACCCTTCCCGCTAGCTCCAAGAAGGCTAAAATACTTAATCGTGGCAATCGATTACTTTACCAAGTGGGTAGAGGCCAAGCCTTTGGCTAAAATCATGACGAAAAATGCCAAAAAGTTCCTTTGGGAACACATAGTATGTCGGTTCGGACTACCGCTATACCTGGTGAGCGACAATGGAACACGGTTCACCGACAAAGTTTTGCAAGAATGGTGCGCCGACCTCCAGATCCAGCAAATCTTCACATCAGTAGCGCATCCCCAGGGAAACGGCCAGGTAGAGAGGGCGAATAGGAGTTTGCTGGATGGCATAAAAAGAAGATTAGATTATGAAGGAAGTTCCTGGGTGGAAGAACTGCCAAATACCCTATGGGCACACCGGACAATGCCTAAGAAAAGCAATAATGAAACCCCTTTCAGCCTAACCTATGGTGCGGAAGCAATGATACCCGCGGAGGCGGGATTGCCATCATTACGTCGCCTTACTACCGGCGATGATAATGATAGGCTGTTAAGGGAAGGCTTGGATATACTCGAAGAAAGGCGTGAAGCTGCCGCTATCAATGAAGCAAAGTACAAGAAGACATTGGAAAAGTATTACAACAAACGCATGGCACATCATACTTTCAAAGAAGGCGATTACGTCATGCGAGACAATGAAGCCAGTAGAGCGGAACCCGCAGGCAAACTGGGACCCAACTGGGAGGGCCCCTACGTCATTCAAGAAGATCTAGGCAAAGGGGCCTACCGCTTGTCCAGGCTAGATGGTACCGCTGTACCGCGTAGCTGGAACATAGCTCAATTGAAAAAATGTTATCTGTAATGCCTTGCTCCTAACAGTAAGATTAAACTTTTCTTTTCCTAATAAACAAGTGTAATCCATCCACAGCGATGTCGCCTCCTTTCATCTAAGTTTTGAGTTTAATAAAAGTTATTTCCTTTTATTTTCTCTCATTACTTAAACATACAATAAAATTTACCATCGCATTTTAACTGCACATAACGGTAAATAACAAAAGTACCCTTAAAAACGAAATATCTTCATCCATATAAGTCATAGGGTCAACAAATACAGCGCTAAAAGTGGGTATCTTGGTAATAGATACGATAACCACTGCAAAAAGATAGGTATTTTGGTAATAAATACATACGAACTATCTTACACAAACCAAGTACTTGTCCCTGTTGCTAAAAAACAACATAAGGGAACCAAAAAAGAACATGTTCTAAAAACTACTTCTGGGAACGGGTTGCCATCACCTCTGTAGGGGTATGCAACACCTTACCACTATATCCCACCAAACAGGGATCAACGACCAAGTCATCGGTTGACCCTCCAATTACCGGTAAAGCTCCCATTCCCGGGTCATTAGAGGGATTCCTAACAGAACGACCACCACGGCGACGCTCATACACCAAGTGACAACGTTGAACATGATCAACCGGAATAACCTCCATCAACGTGTCAGCTGGCAAAGAGTCCTCATAAACGACACTCTTACACGCCCGGTTCGCCCGAAACAGGAGAGCATGGGGAGGCAACCCTCTTTTCCGGATCATCGATCTTGGTACCGGAGTTTGCAGTTGAACCAGACCATCGGCAGCATCTAAGCGCCGAAAGATGTCAGAAAGCCTCTGTCTATAACTTTTCCGACTCATTTTTTCAAGTTACCAAATTAGGAAAAAGAAGCCCAATTTATAGAGGGGAAAACAGTTTTGACAGTGATAATGATATCAACATTAATGGAAGATAATCATTACACATCACATCGCTACATTTCAGAAGAACGGCGGCGTTGCTCATCATGACATTAGCATTAAATGTCTGACAAACCACTTAAATATTTTCAGAAAAACCAAGTAAAATAGTGTCATTACAAGTGTTGTGTCATACATGTTAAACAAAACAAATTACTTATTCCTCTGACTCCTCTGAGGGGTCCAACATTAAACGCAGGGAATCAACACCCTCTTCATTTACCTTGTCCATCAGGTCGGCATACCCAGGCAAGGGGTCGTTGTACGCTGCTTCCAGTGCATCAGCCATGTCACCCTGGAGCTTGCCCCTCGCCGTATGGAAATCAGAAGCAATCTTTTCCGATTGCTGACAATCGAAGTATCCTTTGTAAACACCATCATAATGACCAGATTGATATGTGGCGGCAGAGAGGCGGTCTAGTAGCGCTGTAAAAGGCGCCGATTGGCGAAGATACTCGAACGCCCCTACCAATCCGTTTGTTATCAACCAGTTCCTATCACCCCACAAAGCAGCCAGTTGGCTAGTTAAGTTATCCACTTCAGCGTTTGCTTGTTCCAGGGCACTTTCCACCTCCTTCAGGCGCGCGGTAGTGGACTGGGCAAGTGTATTTCTTTCAGAAAGAAGAGAATCACAACGATTCTGAAGTTCCCTAAGCTGCCCCTCCCGTTCCTCCAATTCCGCCTGTTTCGCCTGAGCTTTCGCATTTGAAGCTTCCACCTCGACAGTCAAAGCTTGATAGCGCTCCTGCACCTAAGACACAAAGTCAGTGTCAATTCGGAATTTTTCCGCTTGAGCAGACATTTCAGATCTCACCTTCTGGGCCTCAGTAATAGCTTTACGCTCCAGCTTCTCTTGCACACTTTTAGCATGAGCAAGGACCCGGTCCTTCTCCGCTATATCGCAAGCCCAAATGAGCCGCTCCTCAGCAAGATGGGCAGTCACCCTCTTCAAGTCATCCTCAGCTTTGTTTTTCTCTGACAAATACCGGCTCTCCCTCAACCCAGCGGCTTGGAGCTGACTCTCCAGGCGATACTTCTCATCTTTGAGTTCTTCAATAATAGCCCGTGCCTGGTGGAGCTCATTGTTGTCATGCATCCACCTACGCCGGATCTCTGTAAGTCTCCGAGGCTGACTAACAGAATCCACAATCACGGAGTTCATCAAATTCTCATTGTTCAGGCCCTCAACATACGCCGCTTCGGCCGGGGGGTAAGCCCGCTCAACCCAATGCTGAACTACTTGGGGAAAGATCAACCTAGAAGACTTTGCAATTTTCCACTGGGGTTGGTAGCGTTTATCCCGAGTGTTGGGATCCCAATTGATAGTAGGCAAATAAAGGTCATCACCCAGGCGGGCCCCATCATCAGCAATGCCACTGCTGGACCCCCAGGTATCGCCAGCAGCGTGCTCTCCAGCACTAGTTGCCTCATGAGCAAGGGACATGGCAGGCATTTCTTTCCCGGTAGCGGAAAATATACTAACTAGAGACTCAAACAAAGAGGAAGGAGCAACACTGGAGGTTAGTGGCGTGGAAACTGGACTAGCTGTTACAGTTACAGCAGAGGTAAGCGTAGGCGGCGACATGGCACAACTAACAGCGGCGGTAACACTCGCCTGAGGTACAAGCTATGAAAGGCTGCTACAGGCAGCAAGGGGAAGCAATACCCCCCGGATGACAAGGAGGTGGGTGTCACATTTTCAACTTGAGTCCCGCCAGTAGTACCTGTATTGAAAACAAGCTTCAGTAACACGAAGCTCCTAGTTCATAATAACATTCGAAGATAAAAACTACGTACCAAGCAGCAATGCATAGGCGGCTTGTATAGCCTCAAACGCGGTCAGAGTAGGAGCAATAAACGTTCTCAGTTTCTTCGCCACATGGGTGGGGCTTGTCATTTCAACAGTAGTGGAGATATCGCCCTTGGTGAATGTTACCCCACCAGCGGAAGATGTGGCCACAACAGCTGTCATGTATTTCCTCCCGGTAACCTTTATCCGGGTTGGTTTCTTCTCTAGGACTGCAACGCTACTACCCCCGCTGAGGGAAATGGGGGATACGTAGGTAACAGGATCCGCCGGCAGGGCGGGTAACAAAAACTGCTCAAGATGAACTCTCAAAACATCTGGCTCTTGTTCGTCGAGCATACGGTCCGTGGACCTCAACGCAAGATGACGCGGAGGGTCCACAAAGTCAAACAAGCTCCATTCCCCTGAAATATACACATGTTATTTCCAAATGGCAGCATACATGACTAGCAAAAAATATGCATACCTTCATCATCCCTTCGAAACGATGGATACTGTTTGATGTCGCGCCACAGCAGGTTCATCCCCGCCATTACCAGGGACCCTTCTGGGATTACTGTGCACTCGAAAGGGTGGCCACACAACCTGGTATACAGAGCGTTTGACGTATAAGCATCTTCAGAAGGACAATCGTCCTTAACTTTGTCTTTCGGTCCCATATCTCTCCAGTGCATCTCGCCAGGAATCACACAGGCATCGATATAGAAAAATTTATTTTTCCAATCTTTGTCCTTGGAACTAGTGGGGATATCCCTCAAACAAGACACGTCTGTATCTCTACGGTCGAAGGTGAAAAAGGGGGATTTCCACACAAGAGTAAAAAAAGCCCTAAACACGATGAGTTCTGGAATGTACCCTAGGGCCGTACAAGCAAATTCGAACTGTTGAAGTTTCACTAACCCTAGTGGATGCAGTTGGGAAACGTGAATACGATAATGGTCAAGAACCAGTTTGCAAAACTTGGTGATAGGCAGGCGAAAATTGCAAAATTTGAAGAAATCACTAAACAACGTGATTTTACCCTCAACGCTGTGTCCGTCCTTGATAGTAACACGGGATTCCACTCAGCCCTGATACCATAATATTGCACAAGGTTGTTGTAAGACACAACTCCCCATTTGCATAACAGGGCATCAGAACTGGCTGAAGCAGAGGAGGAAGAATCATCGGTCTTAGGGGCCATTGGTTCGAAATGGGGATGTAACAGAAAAAGCTGTGAGGAGATGGAAATGGAAAGGGAATTCCAATCTCACAAACAGGGGTGCTATTTATAAAAGAAGGTAACTTTTCAAATTTGAAAAGACCAAGGGACGGAAATACGCATCAGAGCAGGGTAAATACAGTTGTCATCCCAATGATGACTTGATTGTCACGTCCTATCCCATCGCCGCCATTTTCTCAGCACGCATAACGACACTTCCATCAATAAAATTTGCCCTACACAGGGTAGACTGACTTTTCTTTCTTTTAGTCCGATCTCATGAATTTCATTTCATAACTTTGGACTGGGAGGACATGACGAGGTATGACCCGAATCGGCCAGCCCGACCCGGTCATTACCTATTATGTTATTATAAATAATTAATCATAGACATTCGTTCTAGAATATTCCATCTCGCATGGATAGGTCACGCAACCAAATCTCCAACTTTTTGGGAAGATTATGCAAATCCCTAACTTATCGGAACCCATCCTAACTATAAATAGAGGTAAACATCTAAGGTATAGATCATCTTATTCTCATACAACTCTTCTCCCTACTCTTTCACTTTTACTCCCAAAACCGAGACTTATTCTCACGCCGGATGGTGGTTACAGGAATAATCCTATTCCCGTAACGAGTCCTAACGGTGTTCTGTTTTGCAGCTAATCGTTCGGGTCACTGAGAGTTGAAGTCCTAGTTGGATACTACCGCAAAGGTCAGTGTTTCTTCACTTTTTAAATATGCTGAAATCTTCGACCTTCATAACTTGTATCTGGATTGAGATCGAACTCTATGCGAGTCTACTATATATCAATCATAACCCAGGACGCCATATTGTTCTTGTTGAACTATCTCGTGTCTCGAGTTTGTAAATATGTCAAATAATTATTTAATGCGCTTTATAATTCTGTCTCGTTAAAAACCATGCCAGGAAAACCCAACGGGACAAAACCGTAGCTAAGGGAAAAGAGTGCACTACGCATTATACATAATTAACAACATGATTTATGATGATGTTAAATTAGTACTCCGGGACCTATAAAATAAACTGATACCACTGGATCAGTTATGTTGTCTCGTTAAAAACCTTGCCAAGAAAACCCAATGGGAAAAACTTAGTGAAGGGAAAAAGAGTGCAACATTTGAGATTAGAACTGTAATCTTACCAATACATCTAGCAAGAACGTAATATCAGATGTCGTCTTGTTTGCAAGATACGTCAATGCTCTGATCGCAATTAAGTATGGTACTTCTTGACTAAGTAGTTCAACGTCCCTTTTTGGGGTTGATAAGACTATTTTTTCTATGTCAAGCGATCAGAAAATCGTTAATGTACTCAACGAATGAGCTTTTTCTATATAACATCTTCTAGATATAGTCAGATTGATGAGAAAAAATAGTACATATATACTCGAACTACAGGTCGAGAATAACTACACTTTGTAAAGGTCATTAAAAATTTTCCTCTTTAGTTTGAGAGTTCTCTCTCGATGATGTTTACATTATCACTGTAAGAGTGAAATCTTGTTAAATAGACGTAGCTCATTTTATCAAAATTATACCTCTCTTTTCAGAGTATAGTCGACTGTACCACATACGAGTAGTTTCCTTTAAGATTCATATATATAACACCTATGGGGTTATTGTTTCATAATGTTTTGAGCATTTTTAATCCTTCAGGGGGTTTTTATACAGATGTCATTTGCAATTGTCTCATACATGTATACGGTGATGACATCCATAAGTTGTTTTATCTGAAGTCATTATGAGATTACGAGGCCGCTTAAACATCTAAAGATTATCGCATCCACTACAGGGGTATACGTTTCCTCGTAATCAACTCCTGGGATTTGGGAAAAATCTTTATGTTAAAACGCGTGCCTTACATCGTAAAAACTCATTATTTATGTTTCCTTTTATTTAAAGACACCCATTTATAACCTACTGGTTTGACGTCTATGGGTGTTCGAACTGCTGGTTCGAAAACGTTTAGTTTGTCGAGCAAATTTAGTTCAACCTTAAGTCATGTAGCCATTTTGGCTATTTGTGTGCGTACACTCTTGCACAATTTCTATATACGTAATCTTTTTTTCATCGATTACATCTATTGCTATAGCATAATCAAATATATCATTTTACATGTGTTTCATTACGGTTCCATATTGTACTTATTTTGTACATAATTCATCGCGATCTCATATTTGTTTGGTACTAGAGTTTCTTTTAGAACTCCATTAGCCTCTTTTGGGGTTTTGACAACAACCTTCTTTAAGGTTTAGTATGCAACCACTTCTGGGGTTTTGTATGCAACCACTTATGGTGTTTTATGTGCCACCTCTTTTGGGGTTACACCAACTGCGTTACTCTGCTCTTTTTGTGTTTGTGGGTTTTATCTTTTTGGAACCGATTTATCTCTCACAATTTATTAATATGATAATCATTTTGTGAGTACTTCCATTCGAGCAGATAAGTTTAAGCTGGTATATGTGACTTTGTCACCTTATTTGTGTTAGTGAATGCATCTTGTATTTCATTTGTTATTATTTGCAAATACACGCTCTTTCTTTTGGACTTCAGATTTGCATTGACCACTTCAGGGGTCGATATATAATATGATGCATTTTTTTATGTTACCAGTCTTTTATTTTCTTGTCTCCCCCTAAGATTGGGAATACGATGTACATATCCCATTTTATATGTTATGGTGGTGCTATTGGTACATAGGCTGCACAACAAAATATATAAAAAAATGGAAACTTGGTTCTCTTCAGGAGACCAGTTGTAATGGGGAGTATTTGTGATAAGCAGTTGGTTTTGAATTGATATAATCAATCGACGAATTTCGTCTCGACTACGTATACCTCTCACTATATTTCACATTGTGCCCAACAATGGTCCCTACAATTGAGTTGTCAAAGAACAGTGTTAAACCATGTCAAAAAAACAACGTTCCATAGTGTTGGGCATATGCTACATACGAGTAGCTAAAAACTCACATGTAACCATGTATGAATGCCATAATCCACACAACTGTACATTTCAATGGTCCCATATAAGACGGATTATTTGTAGGAGTTTATTGTTTGGAAGGGCATAAAAATTTATTTGCCACAAAAAAAAAAAAAAAAACTAACTAGACATATGATAAGGAATTTTGGGAGCAATGTTTTTAGATTACTTAGAGGTGCTAAGGTGCCGGTTAGCATATTTGATTGTTTAGCATATCATGATGCTATCTTGATGACCTATTTGGTCATGCCATGTGGTGAACGTATAAATATTCTAGTAACTTCTGGTTACTCACCATATTTGATTTAATGGAATATTGTGGAAAATTAGTATCATTTCTAGTAACTTCTAATATAGTCTTCTGGCCATATTTGCTATACTCCCATACAACATTCATGGTGGCATCATTACAATTTTCTTAGTTATGTATATGATCATAACCTTTGAATTGATCATCATCACATTCATATTAGGAATGGATTAGAACCACAGAACTTTCATGCTTGTTGTTTCAAACTTTATATATATTCTTTAACAATTAATGATATTTGATGATGGAAATTGTTTTGCTCAATGGATTATGATATATATTTTTCTCATCACATTCTCTTCAAGGAATGGAATAGAGTCAGACAACTTTCATGGTGACTGTTTCAAACCTTATATATCAAGAGCGCATTTGAGGTTTGACAAGTGGAAATTGTTTTATTCCACATGTATAACTAATCTTTCCATCACATAACATCAATTATATGACCGAATCATTAAGATTTATCAGTCCAAAATCTTACAAGCATCAATAAATTTACAATAAGCTTTAGTGAGTTTGAAACTTCGAATGTCATATTATAAATAAATCTTGATCACTATTCAATCATGTTTATAACGTGTGATCATATACACAACTTTAATTTAGCTGCTTTATTGAAGACTGTTTATATACTTAAACAATGGCATATTAATGTACAAAGTCAAATTGTACAATATATAATTGATATAAGATGTCTTCTGTAACACCTGTGCCTCCACGGCCATCAAACAAATACCAAACCAATGAAATATTATATTTCATACTTGGGATTTGTAAAAATATGTGTATCATTTGCACATATCAATTCTTGTTCAATTTCAAACTCTAAATCGCTTTCTGGAAGGTTATACGCGCACTGATGCGTAAATATAACCAGTTTAATGCAACAAACACTCCAGAGTAGTGACATAGGATTAACATACCTTAAATAACCTTTACATAACTTAGAAATAAGTTTTGGAAGGTTTGGTATGCCGAAATCAAGTTTAATCGCTTACAGGGACTAAAGTTGACAAACTGCGAAAGTATGCCAATTTGAACTGTAACAGACCTTCCGGAACATGACCATAAGTTAAACATACCATAAATATCCTTTACATAGCTTAGAAATAGGCTTTGAGGGGTTCGGTGTGCTAAAATAAACTTTTGGGTCATTCAGGGACTAAAAGTGTCAAAAAGTGCACAAGTTTGCATTTTCGCGCATAACTTACGTTCTGAATACATCCGGACATCCAAAAAAATTATGTTAGCACTAAAATATTTTATTTTAGTGTTCGCCATAAGAAAAATCCATTCGTCACGTCATTTGGATCGTTTTTCGCATTCGGGACCAGATTCGATGTATTAGCCGTTGTTTAATTCACAACCACACATTCTAACTTGCTTAGTCAGCGGATAAGGATGGAATTTAAACACCTAAACACCATGACATTTCAACACATGTATGGATGGAATTTAAACACCTAAACACCATGACATTTCAACACATGTATGGATGGAATTTAAACACCTAAACACCATGACATTTCAACACATGTATGGATGGAATTTAAACACCTAAACACCATGACATTTCAACACATGTATGGATGGAATTTAAACACCTAAACACCATGACATTTCAACACATGTATGGATGGAATTTAAACACCTAAACACCATGACATTTCAACACATGTACGGATGGGATTAAGGCACGTTTTCCATGAAACGATCTTAACGGTTCGGGTATTCCTATAAATACCCCATACCCCCCATTGCTAAAATTACTAGAATTCTGATTTGAGAACCTCTAAGTTGAAACCATTGTTTCATACCTGAGATTCTTGAATCGGGATTAGCATTCGGGGACCCTTCGTAAGTATTCTTTCGTTCTTTTCCTTATTTTATTGCTTTTCGAGTCCGAAAGTCAAACTTTGTTTGACTTTCAGCGTTGACCAGTAATGGTCAATGCGAAGTTCTTTTGAACTTCGCAACGTGAGTGTAATCACGTTGGTCATAGTCCCTTGGGACTATGCCTACTGATTACCACGTTGTCTAGGGTCGTAGGGTAGGCGATCTGAAAAATCGCCTATACCTTCGAACCCGACCCAGTTTGGTCGATCATTAGGATCCGACCAAATACATTAGGTGACCCTAGTATAGGGCATAACCTTCCGAGGTTATACCCTATGGTCACATCGTTTAAGTAGTTGTATGATAGGTGGTTCATATGCCTTAGGTAAATTACCAGAATACCCTTTTCATGTATAATTGGTAATTAAGCATATGTAACCTAAACCTTTGTCACATAACTGATTATGTAACATGTTTAGGCATATAACACTTGTCATAGGGCTAGTTAGACGGTCCGAACGCGTTTCACGCGCACGACGCGTTAAAGTAGCATAAGTTACCTTAATGGGTCACGATGGGTCGATAATACTTAGGTTAAGTTTCATTTAGTATGTAGGCTTTGTTAAACCATATCATATGAGTTCCTACACTCATTTGGTTTACAAACCCTCCTGCTACCCAGTCTTCCGATTTAGGTCCGGGTTAATTATGTAGTTACCTATATTAGGTACCGTTTGATTTCCGGGACTCCTCTAGCTTACTTGGTAGTTGTTCAAGACTCCTAAGCACTCCCAGGCGAGTACATTATTCCCCTCTTTTACTGTTTTCAACTGTTTTGGGGTGACTCATATGTGCTAAATGTTTTATCAATGGTTTCAAGGACAATTACAATGTGGTTTCAAGAACAATAACAATTATTTCAAGAACGCTAACAATGATTTCAAGAACGAATACAATGATTTCAAAAACTAATAACAAATTTCAAAAAGTGAACAAAACTTATTGGTTGTAGTTTACATGACCGATGACATTCATTAGCAATGATCAAGCCGACCAGTATTAGGTTATGGTACCATAGGATCTGACAAATCCCGTTATTTACTGCACCCATTGTTATGTGTGGGGGTTGTGGGTAGCGACTGAATCTGTAATTATTAACTTATCCTTTGGTAAGGGTTTGTTAAGAACGAGAGCGAGAGCGAGATGGAGCGAGGAACGCGTCAAGAAGGTTTGAATGTTATTAGAGAATCGACCATAAAGTAGTTTCACAATTAAAACAAGAACGACTAGAACGATTTTACAAAATAGGTTAACGATTGGGTAAACATTTTAACATGATTGACATTTGATCATGTATTTCCCACAAAACATAACTTTGATTTAAACCAAGTTTTACTTCAATACTTTGTTTTTGTGCATATGGTTTAGTTGAGACATTTCACTTGCCATACATGGATATTTGACATAGACATTTTGACATGATTTACATCTTGACATGAATACTTTGACATATTATTCAATACATTTGACAATTGATTTAAACATAGACATTTTACATTGTTTGGTTTGGTTTGGTTAAGTGATTAAGTAACGATGCGTGTGTAATATGATACAAACATGGTGGATACGCCGCTGGTACTTCCTATATTTAAGTGTTTGTATGGTATTACATATCATAGCGTTATTTGAATCATTTCAGTTTGAGACATAGAACATTTTATACAAGTAACATACTTTTCACAAGACATTTATTTACAAACAACTTATCTTATACAAACTCATTTTACATGGTTATTCATTTAATCATGCATTATTCTCTTATTATACATATCACCTGAACTTATATTTTTTTTCAAATGATTTACAAAGACAAAGAAAATTACAAGGTTCATGACTAAACATTTTCTTAAACAGAAGTCATGAATCTTATTTTCACAAAACCTATGTACTCGCCAGCATTTCTTTGCTGACCTCGTTTTCACATATGTTTCAGGTATTGTTGAATGATATCGATTGATAAGATGCATGCTCACATAGGACTGGACAAGGCCTTAGTGACTCAATAACAATGATAGATTATGTTTAAATTGTGTATTTAGATTTCCAGACGATGTAATTATTCAATGTTTAATAAAACGAAACACTTTTGGTATCCATGGTTATGAAACATTAATTCTGTTGCAACACGCCCCGATGTTTCCGCCGCGATTTGTTGTTTTATGCGGTCGGGGTGTGACAGAAAAGATGGTATCAGAGCCAATGGTTATAGGGAATTAGGTTATTAGTAATTAGTAATGCTTTGACCTAGTCTATAACCTTCTTAGGACCCTAACGCGAGTTTACTTGCGTTTAGTCATAAAACAATACTGTCACCTATCCTTAGGTGACAACCACAACAAGAACATAAATTTCAAAACCGCTTTGAAAACTAATCATCTGTTCTAGGATGATTGATTACTAGGTTTTGAACCCTTTATTGTAAGGTTTTGAACTCTCTATTATATGGTTTTGAACCCCTTTGAGTTTTCAAAACTTCGTCAAGGTTTTGGGTTTTAAATGATGTGAACACGTGCAAACTGGAAGGGTGAATGCCTGTATTTTGGGTTTTCTGTCTAGGCAAGCACTTCGTATACATCTCATCAGACGCGAGACCAGTTGTGCTTACCTGGGAATTCTTGGGATGAGTGTTCACTTATAGGCGAGCATGTCTTCGCGATACATTATTTTTGACCCATTTACTTTGATTAGTCACCGTCTCATTTGTTTGCCTTAGGTAACAAACAAATGATCGCAATTTTTCATGCGTTATCATTCTGTTTTGAATGTCCAATAATCTTTCACCTGTTTCTCCCTATGCCTTTCTTTTTCTTCAACAATGTCTCTTCATCACGATGACGCCCAGATATCTGAGCGAGCAGCCAAATTCGCTCAGCGAATAGGCGAAGTAGTCCTAAAGACTGTTGAATTAGCTACTGCCAAGTATCATCTCCAGGATGAAGCCACTCAAGAGTCACCAAGACAGGCAGGACCTAGTCAGGCGACAACACCGTCAGCCAAGAAACCAATCGATGAATCAAAGACCATGGATGAACGATCCCCTAAGAAGTCAAAGAAGCGGAAGGCTTCTCAGAACTTCGCCATGATCGCTCATGATTCCCTCGAAATTTTTTAGTACTCGTTTCACTCTAAGAAACAAAGTACAGAAAATTAAGTGACATTATGAGTAATCGTGATTTTCGCACATCTGTACCTTTAAATCCTTGGTTAGATAACTAAGGGTATTTTCAAATCTCATACCCATTACGTTTTGATTTTTCAACATACACAGTACCAGTATTTCAAAACAATCTTCATGATCTCAAAACATTTCATATAGTTTGAAAACAAATTTTTTCTAGATGCATTGTCTATGTTATTTCAAAAACATTGACCATGTTATCGAAACCAACCTTCCTAATTTCAAAATATTTCATATAGTCTGAAGACAATATTAACACAATACATTTTATTATCAAGTGCATGATTTCGAAAAGCATCATTCATGTCTTTCAAAAACCTTATACATAATTTAAAAATTCATCTCGCATGATTTTAAAACATTTTTGTAAATATATCTATCTAATACACCTACTTTATGATTTCAAAAAGTATTATATATAAGGTTTCAAAAATGTTAAACACATTTTTCTTAAAAGAACCCCATGCATAGTTTTCAAAAATATTTTCCTCATACATTGACTTAACCTTCAAAATTCTGCTTCATATGTCGCCTTGACATATCAAGCATCTCAACTTCATAAGCATTTTACATCATGTTTTGACCTAAGCACATCCAGTGCAAGGTTTCAAAACATCTTCAACTTCAAAAATTCATATGGGATCTTTTTATCTTCACAATTAGATCCTTGTGGATGATTATCATTCAAATCAGAGTCCTTAATTGGATTCCTTATGTACCTTAATTCGAACATTTCGGTTCCTAATAATCGAAATCGAATTTTCTTTTTGAATCTTTCTATCTTTATAGTTGGATTCTTGATAACGTTTAAGGTACCAAATGAAATCCGCGGAATGGATTCCTAGTGTGCTTTAAATGTATGTACGCAATTTACAAGACAAATTAACGAACAATTTTGTGGTTATGTGATATGTGTTTATGTGTTCTCCTCTATGATTTTGTGTGATCCGATTTTCAAATCCTCATAGAATCTTTCATGTTTTCATATGAGGGATTCATAGTAGGATATTCAAAAGGTACTACCTTAAATCCTTATGGGCTTCTACCTGGTAGTTAAGACCCTTGGGTTATATAGTACCATTCCATGATTCGATGAGAGACCCTTGAGTGGTCTAGTTAAAGATTGATTCAAGACCTGGTTAAGAATGGCATGTGATGATACAGCTGAAAGGACCCTATGGTGGTCCAATCACACTCATCACAGGTTTGTTCATTTGGTTTTACCCTACACATTATAAAATAGACTGTGTGAACTGTGCAAGGAATTGTCTAATTATGGACGCGTACATAATTATGAAATTTAGTGCATAGAAACCCAGTAGGATTTATTATGTGTAAGAACCGATAGTGACAACAATAACGAAATGAGAACGATGTAATGGAGGTACGGTGGACGCACCAATGATGCTTCATATACTTGTACATAAGTATCCCTCTTACATTGCAAGCATGATGTTATTAAAGTTACTAGAAGTTCAGAACCCTAACCAATGTTGTTCGGTCTTTTCAACTTCATGTTTTAAACTCTCACAAGTTTCCTCTAAATAAATTTCGGGACGAAATTTCCTAAAGTAGGGGAGACTGTAACACCTGTGCCTCCACGGCCATCAAACAAATACCAAACCAATGAAATATTATATTTCATACTTGGGATTTGTAAAAATATGTGTATCATTTGCACATATCAATTCTTGTTCAATTTCAAACTCTAAATCGCTTTCTGGAAGGTTATACGCGCACTGATGCGTAAATATAACCAGTTTAATGCAACAAACACTCCGGAGTAGTGACATAGGATTAACATACCTTAAATAACCTTTACATAACTTAGAAATAAGTTTTGGAAGGTTTGGTATGCCGAAATCAAGTTTAATCGCTTACAGGGACTAAAGTTGACAAACTGCGAAAGTATGCCAATTTGAACTGTAACAGACCTTCCGGAACATGACCATAAGTTAAACATACCATAAATATCCTTTACATAGCTTAGAAATAGGCTTTGAGGGGTTCGGTGTGCTAAAATAAACTTTTGGGTCATTCAGGGACTAAAAGTGTCAAAAAGTGCACAAGTTTGCATTTTCGCGCATAACTTACGTTCTGAATACATCCGGACATCCAAAAAAATTATGTTAGCACTAAAATATTTTATTTTAGTGTTCTCCATAAGAAAAATCCATTCGTCACGTCATTTGGATCGTTTTTCGCATTCGGGACCAGATTCGATGTATTAGCCGTTGTTTAATTCACAACCACACATTCTAACTTGCTTAGTCAGCGGATAAGGATGGAATTTAAACACCTAAAAACCATGACATTTCAACACATGTATGGATGGAATTTAAACACCTAAACACCATGACATTTCAACACATGTATGGATGGAATTTAAACACCTAAACACCATGACATTTCAACACATGTATGGATGGAATTTAAACACCTAAACACCATGACATTTCAACACATGTACGGATGGGATTAAGGCACGTTTTCCATGAAACGATCTTAACGGTTCGGGTATTCCTATAAATACCCCATACCCCCTATTGCTAAAATTACTAGAATTCTGATTTGAGAACCTCTAAGTTGAAACCATTGTTTCATACCTGAGATTCTTGAATCGGGATTAGCATTCGGGGACCCTTCGTAAGTATTCTTTCGTTCTTTTCCTTATTTTATTGCTTTTCGAGTCCGAAAGTCAAACTTTGTTTGACTTTCAGCGTTGACCAGTAATGGTCAATGCGAAGTTCTTTTGAACTTCGCAACGTGAGTGTAATCACGTTGGTCATAGTCCCTTGGGACTATGCCTACTGATTACCACGTTGTCTAGGGTCGTAGGGTAGGCGATCTGATAAATCGCCTATACCTTCGAACCCGACCCAGTTTGGTCGATCATTAGGATCCGACCAAATACATTAGGTGACCCTAGTATAGGGCATAACCTTCCGAGGTTATACCCTATGGTCACATCGTTTAAGTAGTTGTATGATAGGTGGTTCATATGCCTTAGGTAAATTACCAGAATACCCTTTTCATGTATAATTGGTAATTAAGCATATGTAACCTAAACCTTTGTCACATAACTGATTATGTAACATGTTTAGGCATATAACACTTGTCATAGGGCTAGTTAGACGGTCCGAACGCGTTTCACGCGCACGACGCGTTAAAGTAGCATAAGTTACCTTAATGGGTCGCGATGGGTCGATAATACTTAGGTTAAGTTTCATTTAGTATGTAGGCTTTGTTAAACCATATCATATGAGTTCCTACACTCATTTGGTTTACAAACCCTCCTGCTACCCAGTCTTCCGATTTAGGTCCGGGTTAATTATGTAGTTACCTATATTAGGTACCGTTTGATTTCCGGGACTCCTCTAGCTTACTTGGTAGTTGTTCAAGACTCCTAAGCACTCCCAGGCGAGTACATTATTCCCCTCTTTTACTGTTTTCAACTGTTTTGGGGTGACTCATATGTGCTAAATGTTTTATCAATGGTTTCAAGGACAATTACAATGTGGTTTCAAGAACAATAACAATTATTTCAAGAACGCTAACAATGATTTCAAGAACGAATACAATGATTTCAAAAACTAATAACAAATTTCAAAAAGTGAACAAAACTTATTGGTTGTAGTTTACATGACCGATGACATTCATTAGCAATGATCAAGCCGACCAGTATTAGGTTATGGTACCATAGGATCTGACAAATCCCGTTATTTACTGCACCCATTGTTATGTGTGGGGGTTGTGGGTAGCGACTGAATCTGTAATTATTAACTTATCCTTTGGTAAGGGTTTGTTAAGAACGAGAGCGAGAGCGAGATGGAGCGAGGAACGCGTCAAGAAGGTTTGAATGTTATTAGAGAATCGACCATAAAGTAGTTTCACAATTAAAACAAGAACGACTAGAACGATTTTACAAAATAGGTTAACGATTGGGTAAACATTTTAACATGATTGACATTTGATCATGTATTTCCCACAAAACATAACTTTGATTTAAACCAAGTTTTACTTCAATACTTTGTTTTTGTGCATATGGTTTAGTTGAGACATTTCACTTGCCATACATGGATATTTGACATAGACATTTTGACATGATTTACATCTTGACATGAATACTTTGACATATTATTCAATACATTTGACAATTGATTTAAACATAGACATTTTACATTGTTTGGTTTGGTTTGGTTAAGTGATTAAGTAATGATGCGTGTGTAATATGATACAAACATGGTGGATACGCCGCTGGTACTTCCTATATTTAAGTGTTTGTATGGTATTACATATCATAGCGTTATTTGAATCATTTCAGTTTGAGACATAGAACATTTTATACAAGTAACATACTTTTCACAAGACATTTATTTACAAACAACTTATCTTATACAAACTCATTTTACATGGTTATTCATTTAATCATGCATTATTCTCTTATTATACATATCACCTGAACTTATATTTTTTTTCAAATGATTTACAAAGAC
The DNA here is from genome assembly GCA_030545235.1 of Helianthus tuberosus. Taxonomy (NCBI): domain Eukaryota; kingdom Viridiplantae; phylum Streptophyta; class Magnoliopsida; order Asterales; family Asteraceae; genus Helianthus; species Helianthus tuberosus. The sequence continues at coordinate 15,152,372 of CM060391.1, forward strand.
AAAGAAAATTACAAGGTTCATGACTAAACATTTTCTTAAACAGAAGTCATGAATCTTATTTTCACAAAACCTATGTACTCGCCAGCATTTCTTTGCTGACCTCGTTTTCACATATGTTTCAGGTATTGTTGAATGATATCGATTGATAAGATGCATGCTCACATAGGACTGGACAAGGCCTTAGTGACTCAATAACAATGATAGATTATGTTTAAATTGTGTATTTAGATTTCCAGACGATGTAATTATTCAATGTTTAATAAAACGAAACACTTTTGGTATCCATGGTTATGAAACATTAATTCTGTTGCAACACGCCCCGATGTTTCCGCCGTGATTTGTTGTTTTACGCGGTCGGGGTGTGACATCTTCTCATCAAATACAATATAATAAAATACATATAATTAATTTACTTTACTGTCATGATTGAATTTTAAAATATATCAAGAACGCTATTAAAAAGGTTTATGGTAATATGTAAAGGTGATGATTATACAATGCATCACTTTATATTATGTCACTATAAGAAATGACTTATGACACAATCTTATGAAATAATATTTTTTTCATCACTTGTAAGAAATATATAATTTTTTTTATTTAACATATCATCTAAATAAATTAAAGCATATAAAAGACGCAATAAATTGCAATAGTGATAAGCCTATTATTATAGGTTATGCTCTAATTTATAGACATCGTGTGCGTTAGCTTTCAAATTAGTGGTGTTCTATAAAGGACAAAGTTGATATATGATGAAAGCCACAATAAAATCATACATCTTGATTAATAGTAAGATAACATTTATAAAGAAATATGAGTAAATCAATATATGATTTTTTTTACTACTAAAATATAGCTATAATTTGTCATCAAACAGATTAAAAATTATATGATAACATGTCATGTAATGTCATATAAAACATCAAATTTCTTATTCTTATATATCAAACTAGTCTAAGTACCCGTGTAATACACGGGTGGCTTAACACCAACTAAACACATACAAAATTATAAACGTTTAAGCGTTAAACTGTGATTTGGTAACCATAATATTTTGAGACTGTTGAACAAATCCCAATACTACATCTCCCTAATGTTCGTTACATAATAAGTTTTTGTTAACTAAATCTTCATGATGTTTTCATGCCTTTTGGCCAATAAGACTTCAGAATATCTTTAAAAATTGAAATCTCTTCTAATTTGTGCAATAAAAAATGTTCATGTTAAAAAGGAAATGGGAAGTAAGGTTTTAGCACTAACAGAAAAAAATGGTTTTATATTGGCAATAAGATGGATAATAAAAGGACAAATGGCAAAACACGGGTTGCTAAACAAAAAAAAATTTATACTTTAATGCGTAAATACTTTATTACAGGTTCGTTCGAATAGAAACAAAAATGATAGAAAGTACGTGAACTAAGATAAATAGATGATAAACATAAAAAATTCACAAGCCATTGAATATCTCTTTATATACAACATTCATAGTTTTATTTGTAGGTCTGCCTTCATTGTCAAGTATTAGTAACTTGATTCCATCTCGTCTTGTAACCCTGGATAAAGCTACGTACAATTGACCATGTGTGAAAACTGGTTGTCTTAAGTACAAACCAACCTTAGATAGCGACTGGCCCTGGCTTTTGTTGATCGTCATCGCAAAACATACCGTTATTGGAAATTGCCTCCTTTGAAATGCAAAAGGAATCTTTTTGTCCGAAGGTACCAAATTCATTATAGGTATGAATGTCCGAGAACCAATATTTCCACCTGAAATTATCTTAGCTTCAATTACACGGCTGTAAAGTTTTGTAACCTTTAACCTTGTACCGTTACACAAACCATTTCGTTGGTCAATATTTCGTAACAACATTACTGGAACACCAACTTTAAGCACTAACCTATGATTTGGTAATCCAGATACTTTAAGACCGTTCAGCACGTCGGGTGAGTATATTTTTTGCTGATCAACATTGCCATCTTCAGTAGGGCATAGACTGTCAGAGCTAAGATACTCTTTTTCTTCACCTGGGAACAGTGCCAACAATCTGTCATTAATCTCGTGAACAACCTCATTCTTAGGCGCAAGTATAGCTCTAGTACTAAAGTAATTACGATCATTGTAGTTTTCCAAGATTGACGGATAGACAAAATCAATCAGGCTAGAAATTGGGTCAGATGTGCTGTCAATTAAAAGCTCATGTGGTATTTCAATTATTGCTTCTCCATCATTGGAACCACCAACATTTTCCTCACCAACGTCCAACAACCATTTTGCAAAATTATTGATCTCTTCAACTTCAAATGTAGGTCTTCCAACGGTTAACCTCATGTTTCTACTTAAAGTCAACAACTTACACTTCCTCCACAGATAAGACGAACATAATGAGGCATTCACAATTTCTTGTCGTCCACCGTTTGGAACAACAGGTAATATTTGCCTAAAATCACCACCAAAAACAATAACCTCACCTCCAAACAGAACATCAGATCTGCATGAATTAGAGATATTGAAAATGTCATGCATAGGTCTATCCAAAGCCTCAAATGCATGTTTATGACCCATAGGAGCTTCATCCCATATAATGAGTTTGGTCTGTTGTAGTAATTTAGCTACATCATCGTCAGGTTTAATGTGATAAACGGAATCCTCATTAAGATTCAAAGGTATATGAAACCTAGAATGCGCCGTTCTTCCTCCATCCAACAACAATGATGCAATTCCGCTAGATGCAACGTTTAATACGATCTCACCTTTTGACCTAATTGCAGCAGACAATGTTTTCCATAAAAATGTTTTACCAGTTCCGCCATAACCGTAAACAAAAATTACTCCTCCATTGTTGCCATCAACTGCGTTCATAATTTCTTCATATACTGAACGTTGTTCATCCGTTAACAAATTCACCTGACCTTCATAAACATTTTGTAAATCTGTTCTGTCGTATGCAAGCTCTTCGTTAATCAATCGACAACGAAAGTTATCTAAAGATGAAGTATCTGGGTAAGGCATTGATACAAATCTTCAAAGCGATGAATTATTTCGAGTTAAAAACTTCTCAATTTCGCATAAAACATAGTTCTTTAGTTGCTCATCAGGAATTGATAAAGCTGTGAAAAATGAAAATAACATATAAATTTAATGATAAATTTTTAGTAACTGTAACAAAAAAATTAAATTTATAATTTTACCTGAAACACGATGATGCTTTGAGAATCTGTAAAGAAAATCATCTGTCATATACTTCCATGTGCTTTCCCATACTACTTCAGGTATAGATAAAGTGTTTGACAGTAACATGGTGGCGAATAAATTGCAAATATAACCTGCGCTACCTGATATATTTGCTTCTTTGATGGCCTCAATGTACTCTGAGTCGTCATCCAACAAACCAAGCGCATAGCAAGCATCTCTAAAAGTATTGTACACTCGACCATTAACTGTTTTAATATCATCAAACGATGTTGGTCCTTTAACTTTGTTAAGAAGAATTCTTAAATAGTACGCTTCACCGGTAGACGGAGAAACGGAATGAATTCTGCCAATTGTTTTTCCTTTTATTCTCGGAACCCATACACGCTGGTCAAGCTTCCACACATACCAACGTGGAAACTGGACATATGTTAGTGTACGTGCAACAGTGTCGTTAGGATCTTGATTACGTTGCATCCAAGACAAAAACATTGATGAGTTCACAGATGGCTTGTTTAGGACGTGATTAATATCTTCATCAGGACCGAAATAAACTGTTTGTTGTCCAGGAAGATGGAAAGGCAACCTCATAACAGAAGGACTCATATAATTAACTTCATTCGAAAAAAAATCCTCCAAGACGCTTCACAAGCCGATATATACCTACAATCATAATACTCTTTAATTTCATCATTTTCTGCTTGCTCGTTTTCATTATTGCTCGAAACCACGGCAACTGTTGCTCTATCAGGGCCTTTATTAATACTTTATTGACGCCGCTTGGTTGCACCATTCAACGTTTATATGCGCCTGATATCTTTTCAAAAGTTTTTTGTTGTAAGGTACAACACTTCTGTTGTCTAACTCAATTCTATTTTTGAAAACGAAAGCACTGTCATCTCTTCTTCTGTATAAGGGAAATCCGTTAGAATCCAAGGTTGACTGATCTTGAAATTTCTTAGGAAAACCTTTTGAACATTTTCTATCAACCAAACATGGAGAGCTCATTCTAGCGTTACCACATGGACCGTGAATCATATGGTCTTTCACAAGCGTATATAGTTCCGGGTCTTCGTTTATATCAGGGATTTCTGCAGAAATAAACTGATCAACATGGTCTACAGTTGGAAGTTTGTAATCATTTTCCATGAATAAGCACATATGGGCATGAGGCAATCCTCGCTTCTGAAACTCAATAGTGTAAACAATTACACAAAAAAGTTAAAAACTGTTACATATCATTCAGATCATGTTTAAAAAAGTAAATTTAATAACATACCAGCTGTAGCTTTTCCAAACAAATGACGGTCTTTCAAATATTTGCAAATTGCATCCAACTTTATTTTAAACATTCGCGATAGAATATCAGGCCTATCCTCCGGATTAAGATTTGTGTCCTTAAGAAACATTTGAACCTCCGGCCACTTGGGATTGCAGGTAATGGTTATAAAAAAGTCAGGATAACCATACCATTTACAAATAGCCATAGCGTCTAGAAAGTTTTGCATCATATATCGTGACCCGCCTGTAAACGAAGATGGAAGGAAAATACGTTTTCCAACCTTAGACAAATCTTGTTGGCCGTTAGATCTTAGTTTGCGTATACTCTCGTATGTATCAGACCTGAGATCATGTTGCTGAAATCTTATAAAGTTAAGTCGCTCGCTCTCAATCATCGTATAAGCATCAACCAAGAACTGTTGGAATAACCGTCGAGAATTTAGAATCAATGAAAACTGGTTATTACAATCTTGTACACGATACGCTAATAACTCTCTCATTGTACAATTCAGACGTTTCTTGTTAGTAACATCAATGACACCCCTATGGGGTATGTCAATTCTGTAACCGTCGTCTCCATATGGGAACAAAATAGGATACTGAAGTGCAAGATAGGAAGGATGCAACTCACTTATTCTTTTTAATGACCCCGTTTGTGTCTCGGCAACGATATCTCTATTCTCAAGAGCGTTATCAATATCTCCAACAATAAGAGCGGCAACCTCGGAGGAAGTAGGTAAGTTATAAGTCCGACCATCTTGTTCTCTTTTCCTAATAAGGCGAAGCTTCAAAGTAGTATTAGGATTCTCTTGGAAGCAATCTCTAACCATCCTATAAATTTTCACAAGCACATTATTGGCATCCAACATTGCTTTGATTTGTTGTATCAACTTATTATCAGTTTCGTCTGAAGAAGTTGATGAGGAATGTTGGACCGTTCTACGACCTTAAACCGTCAGTTAAGGCAGTTCATCTTTGCATACGAAGGCGGAATCAACGTAAACAAAGTCATAACAGCTCTAATCCTTTTAATCTTTCTTTTCTGATTGATATTTGTGCTTGTACAATGTTTTCTGATACAAATCCGGCAGCACTTCGTGTTTCACACAATGACCAAGTTCTCTCAAATGAACAACACAACAGCCTATTTATAGACTTGAGATTTCGCTTGAGATAGCTTGAAGCGAAATCATATGTTGTTGATTTCGCTTGAACTGATTTCAAGCGAAATCTTCAAGTTATCTATGTACAAACCCTAATTTAATCCTATTGTGTGATCATTCAAACAATCCTAAACACAAGACTTGATTATGACGTAATCAACAGACATTTAGTGCACCAACAAGGAAGCATCGTCTGAACACCTGTTTCATAAAATTGACATAGTAAGTAAATATATAGTTAAAACAAATGTTATAAAAAATAAGTTTTTGCATGGTACCTAAAAACTGATTGCCTGTTTGCCAACTCATTTTCAGTATCGTATATGTATAACTGACAAAATTTAGGTTTCCCTCTGTTTTCTGGCACGAGACTACCAATAGCATGATAATTTTCACCACTAATTCTGTAGCAAAAAGGAGCATTACCAGTATTAACGGTGTGGTCAACCTTACCACCCATTGACGTAAACGCAAACATAGAATTGTAACGTCGAATGTTCTTCAAAAAGTGCATGCTTTCGTTATCATTGGACATGAATAGACTTCTATAATAAGGTGTCATAGATTTGTAATCAGGTAACACAACTTTGGCATAACCACAACATAACATATGACATATTTTGCCACCCTCTTTTCTTTCGTTTCCTTTCTCTGCATCCCATAAGTTTGCATAACAAACTTCACAAGTAATAACTTGATCACCATGATCCAAATAATCTGTTAAAACATACAACATTAGAGTTATATATACAACATTCATTAAAATAATAAGATATACATATTCATAAGTTTATATTTTTACATTATGTAGCAATACTTATAAACAAACCTAACCTATAGAAACACCTTTATAAGGATCTCGTTCTACGGTTTCCTCTGTGGTCAAGTCGATCATTGGTATAGGAGATGAAATACGTGGTTTGCATACCAACTTACGTTTCCCAGATGATAGCCTTGGCAAATTACGATTCAAAGATGATGTGCGGGTGGTTGATGTGATGCCAGTTGAAATATTTATTCTAAAACCATTTGCTCTCGTTGTAAGATTGCTCGTACTACAACTAATGTTACCTAGTACAATTAACAAAAAGCATAGTCAACATGTCGATGCAAAACAATACAAACATAATAAAATATATAAACATTAAATTAATAAATTACTTACCTGTTACCATACTTGAGGGACTTAGAGTAACATTATTAGCCACATCAGGAGTGGATTCAAAATTGTGACAACCAATAACATTGACTATGTTATCCGATGTAACACCTATGGTAGTACATCTTCTTTTGTTAATAATAGATCTAGGTAATCGCATGTTATCTCTATCCTTGTTTTGTAGAATTCGAGTCACTAATAGAAAATAATAAAGCACAAAAAATAAATTCATTGTCACATATTTATATAAAATTTAATTCATACTAAACGTAATTGAAATAATATATAATAAATTAAACAAAAGTATAGCTTATAAAATAACATACCATCAGGTGAAACTGGACGATGTTGTGTAACACACGGAGTGGAAGTGGAATTAATATTGGTGGATACAATATTGAGGGATGAAGATGTAGTTCCTCCATTTGATCTCTTATTATCCAAGTATAATTTCCTTCTATGAGAAGCCTCTTCTTGAGTAACAATTGGGAGGACAACTAACAGAAAATCGTATACATATTCACAAAATTATAATAAAAAAACAAAAACAAATCAAAAAAGTTAGTTGTAAATCAAGAAAGGATAATTTTCATTTTGTTACAAAAATATGTAGCTAAAATAATACCATTGGTTATGCTTGATAAAGGTCTTCTGCCTCGTCTAACTTTGAAGAGACATAAATAAAAAAAAAATGGAAGAATTAATAAACAATTGGAGCATAATAGTTAGCTAACTAAGTAGGCGTAAAAGAATCGAAATGGATAATGAAAGAATTAGTGTTATACCGTTAACAATGTCGGTGGATGTGTTTCCATTTCGGTGAACTGCGTATAAAAATATATATATATACTCAAATAGTTGTTAAAATAATTATCATGTGCTAGTTAATTTTAAAGTTATTGTTTTTTAGGAATGAGTAGGAAAAAAGTTGAAAAACTTTAAATAACTTACCATCCTGAGTGTTTTCGTTATCAATGTCATTGTATACGGAGTCAGTCTTTGGTCGTTTAGGCATTGCTGGCAATTAAAAAAAAGTGTTACAATAAAGAGTTGATATGTTGGATCACATGTTAAGTAATATTTAATCAATGCAGATTCAGATATAAACTATAACTAACCATTATGGTGGTAATTGTGTACATCGATCTCTATTTTATACGGACTCATAAATCATAAAATTTATGTAAATGTATATAAACAAAAAACGGTTACACACCAGTCTATATTAACAATGGAATGCATTAACATTAATGAACAAAAATTAATATGAAAAACATCATAATTTATAAAAACAAAATAAAACAAAAAACTTCTTAAATAAAGTAAGTACTTGGGAACAATAAAAACAAAACCAAAACAAATTATATAAGTTCTAACTAAAAGGAGAAATAATAGTCTCTGTAAATAACGCTCCGTTAACTCCATTAAATGTATCAACATCCTGTACATATTCCAACTCTTCGCCCGTTAGTTTAACAATAACCATATGTCCCCATTGACTCATTAAAATCCATGTGTTGTACTCCATTATATGTGGTTGGTGCCGTCTACTTTGGAAAGAAACTGTTTGAGAATTCTGAAAAGATAAAACCTTATGCCATACTTCACCTTCGATTTTGAAGAGTTCAACAATAAGCTCTTCAGGTTCGGAAACAACAAACATGTGAATCTTCCAGTTTAATGTGATAAGATGCCCTTGGCTAGAAATAAGATCTTTACTCAAAAGAAAATTAATAAGTTTGAATGTTTCAGATAAAACATCAAAAGCAATTATAAACTTCTTTCCAATTACCCACCAAGATTGTGAAACAATGAAGTATACGGTCTTAGCGGATAGTGTTCCAACAGACCACACATAAGAACTTGAACCAAAGTTAGTTGCATTCAAGAATTCGACATCTCTCCATATACCAAAACGTCGAGAATAGACACTTGGAAATACATTATTGTATCGACGTTTGATGTGGAGTACTTTAAGGTCGTTAGATTGATCGTAGTAGATAGCACCAGTATCATATTCGTGATCGTATCCATGTTTAGGGTAGTCATCAGATAAAATAGTATACCAATTAGTAGTTGGATTCCAAAGGATAAGTTTACTAATACAGTAAACTAATAAAAGTCCGTCGAGAGAAGAAAGAAAACGCAATGATAGTGGTGGAGTATCGAAAGGAAAATATATACTTTTCGTTGAACCAAATTCAATCTTGCCACAGATTACGTTATCAACATCTATTGACATTTCATTCAAAGATATTAGCTTCCGATTTTTAGCTTTATTAAGGCATACAAAATGCAACATGGCAAACTGATTAGTTGATAATTCCGCACACCATGCTTTACTAACACATTTGAATTGACAAATTGATTTTGCAGGGAGCCTAGACAAAACTTCCACGACTAAGGTGTCAAAATCAATAGCTTCCATTATCTGAACTACACCGGAAGAAAAAAATATGAAATACATAATGATGATGAATTGTGTATATCTATATATATATATTAATATAAAGATACATTCTAATGCAAGCATGTAACTTAAGTGAATGCTAATATGCAAAAACAACTACTGTGAAAAAAAAACATATAAGTTCAAATAAAATGAAAAATCATTAGCATAACAATAGATAGAAATACAAACTAAACAAACTAACCGAGTTCAAAGGTTGAATCAACAAGAACAAATTAGCACCGGAAGAAATGTGTTTTGATAAATTCTTATTGAATCAGCCAATAAGAAATGAAATGGTGATATAGAACTAACAAATTGAAACCAACTCTATATCAATATATAGAGATAGATGCTACAAAAAAAATGGAAATATATTTATGTACTATCTTACTTTTGGAAGTAATTAAATTGTAATATAGATTTCCATAAATAAATGTACTTACCTTATATTCAAGATTTTTTTAAGGAAAATGAGATTGATCACATCTTTCAAATTAAATAAGAAAATTGTATTGCGAAATTATATGAAGATTGTAACTACTTATTAAAATAGACATATCAAATACTAACACCATTGAACCTATTACAAAATATGTTATTTGTACCATTACAAAATATCTACATAAACTAAACCATAGTAAACTAAGCAAACTTTTCATGTCCATCAACCCAACCACCAAAATGTATCTATTTAAAAGACTAACAAACAACTTACCAAACGATAGATGTTTTAAACAAAATGTATACCAGTCTTCCTTAGATCGAGGTTACATCATTCAACACAATTTTCCTCTGTGAAGTTACATATGTGAAGTGCAGCATGTGTCCAAACTGCAACTGGTTATCTTCCATGAATTTCCTCCAACCATCAACGGCGTAACGTAACGTACCACCGTTTAACTCAGTCTTTGTTTCGTAAACTTCAACATCACCATTCATGTTTTGCAAAGATAGAGGTTGCAAGTTTTCAGACAGGCCGCTCTATTTACAACCTCAACAGGAAGCCGCTAAATGCGTTGAAAGAAAGCAAAATATAAGTGAACAGAAAAAATGAAAAAAATATGATGGTAAATCATGTAAAAAAAATCTACTAGCCTATATTCTCCTTTACGACTAAAGTTGAAGAATTCAGGATCTATGCCGACACCAGAAACTTTGCTTGCATTCCTTGTAACCTTCTTTCGATGCTTCAAATTTTGAACAGTAGTTAACCGTTTCTTTGCCTTGTTTAAGAAAAAAAATATATAGAGGTAGTTAACACCAAATATAGTATATATTGTACAATTAAAGTTATCTTGTACAAAGACTATTTATGAAATTGGATAACATACTGCTTTGGCTGGCAAACAATTATTTTACTTAAAGAAATTTACAAATAATAAATACACTTTGAACGACTTATAAACAATTTAGAACTTTGAATCTAAACGTATTCACATTTTACTAAATTAATACTCGTTTCATTATACTTGAACATGAATCTCAACAGATTCAAGTTGACCACAAAAAGCTAAAATATGAAATATTCTATAATTTGAATTTTAAACTTGTTATTAACCAACAATTATAAATTTTCTATCAAACCTTATGAATATGACTAAGCAAACAATGACAATAAAAACGGATATTAGTAAAATTAATAAAATACATTAAATATTTAATACCTTGATTTTGTAGATGGACGATACGGTTTCAGCAGATGGACGATACGGAATAGAATCAGATTTTGTAGAACGTTTTCGGCCTTTGCATTCTTTGTTCAAATTCTCGACTGTGTTGGATCCGTCGGCAAAAAGTTTAGCTTTTCCTTTTCATTTAACCTGTTGTGAAAGAATAGAGTTAGCACATTCATTATTTTACATCTTATATGTTTTTATAAATTTATAGCTAAAACTATAGTGCATCATATTTCATATACAAAATATAATATATTTTGACAAAAAACGGCTAAAAACCATCCCAGACCGACTTTCAATTCGATCTAATCAAGCTGCAGTTTATTTTTCTAATATACTAAACTTATTAAATTAATAGTACAATGTCATCAGTGAAATACTATTTGATTGGTAAACCTAGGAAATAAAAAATGTAGTTGTTAAACCTCTAATACAACTAATATGAGCATTGAAACTATTTCATGTACCTTACGTGTCCAGCAAAATTGATTTAACAATGTGTTTGTACAATCAAACAACCAAAAACAGCCTATAACACTAACGATATAGATGCAACCTTAGGTTTCAAATCAGTACTAAAGTTCATATCGGTTAATTCAAGCTTGAATTTCTAAACATGAGTTTTAATACGCAATTATCATAAATAAATTAATATAAATATATGTTAGTGGTGGTAAACTTACATCTTGCATTGTCTTGAAATGTGAAACATCACCTTTTTTCAACGTCTCTTTAACATGAACCTTCTTCGGTGTACGTGACGGGACTGTTCCTGATGGACTTTCATCCTCCTCTATGTCCTGGAAAACATCATTTTGAAAAAAAATAAAAGGCGGGTAAACATGGATACAAAATGTATTAATTAATAGATACAAACCTTCAAAAAGGTTTTAAAGTAATCGGCCTTAGAGATCTGAAATACATCATCATCATCGGATTCAACCTTCTTGCTCAACCTTATCTCTACCTCGTCTCGATACACGGTTAAGCCAAATAAAACATCATCAAGTTTTTCAAAAACCAGTAAATCATCTTCTTGAACGCCAAGATCGTTGCGAAGTTGAGTCCAACCTTCTGAAAATACATAGCTTGAATTAAACTTACTTGTTGACACAGTCCACGGAGAACCCTTATAATCTATTTCATATGAGCCAGCCACTACGTTGTTTTCAAAACATTCTTGAACAAAAGAATCTTCAATGATCTACATAATATGAAACATAATACATTGAGTTTTCACTTGTACGTTAGATGATAAAGTGTGAAAAACCTGTTAACGATAAAATGTAATGAAAATAAAATGAGATTACGTACCGTAAAACCCAATCTTAGATGACGATTAATTGTGAAATAAAATTGACCACACACGCCGTTAACATAAGATGAAAGATGGAGACCAAAATGGTTCAATGGAAGAAAGGTCAGCAAACAATCCTTTTGAAGATTAAGTTATGAAACAACTGTTTGCCAGCCATCAGTTAAGACTGGCATACATTTTACTCGTTTCAACATTACGACCCATTTTTTCCCACTTGAATGATATATACGCAGCTTCTTATCGACCCAATTCTCTCCATAGAATTGAGTAACAAAGGTGATAGGGACATCCTGTATATATATTAATATTCAGTATATTTAGTATTATAACTTTTAAACATCAAAATACTAAAAAATAATACTCAAAAAATGAATTATAGGTAACATAAACAATGCTTACTATACTCAATGATGCCGGGTTCAGTAGATACTTTACAAACGAAGTATACATTTTCAAACCTGCAATAATAAATATGCTAAGAAGAATGATTTCAAAAAACAAAAAATATCACATTCTCGTAGTTTACCTAATACTAATACTTACAATATACATAAAAAACACTACGGACAGAACACTAATTCGACTATACATACTGAAGATTCAAATCATGCAAAAACCAAAGTTATATGGTTCAAAAATATACATTCTCTCTGACCTTACAGTCAATATTATAACTAACTTTAATGATTCTGAAATTTAAAGTTCTTATATCTGTATCTATCAAATTTTAAGTGAATGATTAAATATCGAATCATCATTGCCCATTTATGTCTAAAGTACGATTGGTATATACACACAAGTTGCACAAAGCATAACAAAAATAAACTACAAACACTAAATTTCTAACAATTAAAGACTCAATCTTACAAAAACAATAATATAAACGGTTAAGATTCGAAGTATATCAATGTAATGGTCTACAATCAATGATTGGAACGATTAAATCAAAAAATTATGAAAAATCTGCAGCAAGTTAAATGTTATTACCTTTAAATCAAGAATCCAAGCCCTAGTTCCAGCGCCGAAAAACTTAAGACCGACGATTCCGGCGATAAACCGAGCCCTAGTTCCGGTCGCCGATTAAGTCTCTCCTTGGGATGATGGGAGTGTTGATATGATGGTATAGGTTGGTAAGTAGAATGTCTATAATTACAACCGTCATTTGAAATATTACATAAACAACCCATATAGTTTGAAAATTGACGAAAATAAAATGGATTTAACCATATATTACAACAACACCCTTTTATGTTCCACAAAATGTTAATAAATATTGAAGCAAGTCTTAAATTATTATTATTAGTACATATATAATAAAATTAGTAAATTGTTAAATGTTGTTTAAATTTTATGTATTCAATTTTTCATTTTTTATATTAAATTTATATAAATAAGTTTAAATAGTAACTTATTTATATAAATAAGATTTGTTATAAAGATGTTAATAGTAACACTATATTATACATAAAAATTAAGTATAAAATAAGTTTTATATCACATGTGAATACTTAGGGATTGGATATTTATTTTAATTATGACAAATCTTTATATAACATCTAGAGTAACCTCCAATATATTAAGCGTGAATAATCAAAGGTTGTTAATCTATCTTTATAAACAAAAAAAATAAATCGAGATATATTAATAATTAAAGAACAGGTGGGTTAATAAACGATAAAAACGAATGTATGAGTAAAAATTATTAAAATGTAATACTAAGGAAACAAATATTTTTTTAATTCATTCTGTATCCTAAAACAATTTAAGCAGCACATTCTTCATTAACTTCTTCTTTACACTCTACTTTATAACACGTGCAAGACGACGTTCAGGAATACGGACCAAATCTTCTGTGCCTCTAAAAACCATCATATCAAATTTTGATTCTGAAATCATCTCAAATATAATATAGTGTTCGTCTATAATTTTCATGTCTTCTTTAATTTGATTCCATCCAGTAGTGAAATACAAATTTTGACCATGCTTCTCCATAAAAACCAACCATGTACGGTTAGGAAAAGCAGTTATAGTAACATGGTTGGTAGATATTATGTTCTTCAACTTATGATGAACAAAAAATCTATTGATAAGCTGCAAGTCAAAAAAATAATAATTATGTTAAAAATCAGTTTTATAAACTTAGTCAAAAACTAATATAGTATAAATATAAAAAAATAAATACCAAATGATCTTTATGTTCACAAAACTGTGATGTTTGACAGTATAAGAAATCATCTTGAGCAAGTGCCAAATCTTGATAGAAGTATATGAGTCGAAAAGTTAGACTACCTTCGTACAGAAATAAAAGCAATGACTTATTTGGTAATAGTAGTGACTGTATCATGTTAAACCATCCATCATGAAAAAAATATGAAGACCCTGCTTTTCTAACCCTGACAGTAAAAGCTCTTCGATCAGTCGTAATGATTTAAACCATACAATCAGGAGGTAACTTGAAATCAGCTACCCAATTGTGGTAATTCCTTGGTAAAATCTGTATACAAATTATTAAATAATAAAAATAACATATTAAAATTAAATTATGAATGAAGATAACATGAACATACCCGAGACTTCATCTTGTTGTCTGAAAGATAAAGTAAAAAACAATTCAAAAACTCCATTGATATATGAATGTTGGACAGGATGAAGATGATTATGTATTATGTATAGTTAGAAGATAAAATTATTTATAGTTAGAGTAATACTCTCAATTATGGAAAAATATATTTTGTCAAATTTGTGCACAAATATATTACTATTTTATAAAAAAGATGTAAGAGTACAGTTTATTTGTTACAAAAAGTGGGAATTAGAAAATTAAAAATATAAATGAATTTTTTGACAAAATTAAAGGAGTCTATTTAAATTTTTTAAATAAAAAACCGGATTGTATTTTTTAAATTCTGTATTACTTTAAAAACGTTATTTTTTTTAAAAAATAGTATGTAATACTTTCTATAACCTGTTTAATATATATATGTTTAGAATCAATTATGGTAAGTCTATATAAAAAAATTTGATAATGTATTAACTAAATTCAATAACAATGATTATACTTAAATACATTACATTACATCTATAATTAAATAGTTCAGATTATCGAAAGATCTAGATTATCGAAATATGAATATTTTAAATAATATAAAAGTATCGTTTTTTAAATGATCTAGATTATCGAAAGATATATCAGGTCTTATATTTTTAGTAACATTATTTTTTTGAAAAACAAATTGTATTTTTTTTATTCTGTATTAATTTAAAAACGTTAAATTTTGTTATAAAAATAGTATGTAATACTTTCTATAACCTGATTAATATATATGTTTAGAATCAATTATCGTAAGTCTATATAAAAAAATTTGATAATGTATTAACACTATTTCAATAACAATTAGCAATCCGTTACATTTATAATTAAATAGGTCAGAAATTAGTAAATCAACAAAAAAATGTCTTTTAGTTACAAATAGAAGAAATAATATGAATATTTTCCATCATAAAAATTTGACGTTATTTAAATGATGTAGAGTATAAAAAATTAGATTAGGTCTTATATTTTTAGTAACAATATAAATAATCAAATGATATATTATTACAATGAAAGTCAGCAAAAAGAATAATGAAGACATATATATAAGAAACAAAAATAGAATTATCAAAAACAATTAGCAAAAAACAATTGTTATTCGAAACAAAAAACTAAACCATGAAACAATCATGTTCAGATAAAACAACCACACAAGTCAAACCATTGTCAAATTACGAAAAAAAACAAACAAAAATATCCAAATACGGAATAAAAAACAAACGATGATATCAAATGTTTGAATTAAAGGTGAACTACTTTTCTTTCTTTGGAATTAGAAGCACTGCATCGACACCACCGTCTTTACGCATTTTTGATGAAGACTGGGAAGAAACATCATCCACATCATACACGGTATCCAAATTGCGCTTCAAGTCACCTTCGCTCATCGTATCCAACTTAGCATCCTTCTGATCAAACGATGTTGTAAAGCCAACTTTAAAAACATTTGAGCAAGGGGTTACATCGTCTCCCGTTTGGGATATAGAATCCTAAAAAAATAAAATAATTAAAAAGGGATGAGTTATAAATATACATTTAACAAATAATGAGTAAAACTTAAATCATATATAAACTAAAGGATAGTAAACCTTAACATGAAAATCGACATTACGATTGAAATCGGATGGTTCGACATTGACGGCTTCCTCATCAATAGGCTGATTTTATTTTAAAAAGTAAAAAAATGATAATAATGATAAGTTAAACATTGTTGGCAAATTGTACTAATAGTATAAAGGTGAAATGGAATAAATATACCTGGATAGTGTCAAACTGTTTATCAAGCTCGGACAAAATCACCGGGTTATCAGTCATCTTGGAGACTGAGTAGCCATCTGACTTCTTGCTAATGTTAAAAGAAGAAACAGCACTCTTGAACGCAAACTTCCTATTGAGTAAATAATTTAGCTCATTTAGAAAGTTTCCTTCGTTGGCTAACTGTTGAAAAACAAAATATACTTCAATGTTGTAGAATAACCAAACATATGGTAAAAGCAATTATGTAGTACATACTTCAATGTTGTTGTCTAACAGCTGATTCACATTAACCTTCAAAAGCTTTATCACCTCATGCTCAAACAATGTCAGAGTCACAATGCCAGTACGATCTTGCACACATATAGAAAGCCTAATCCTGCATAATATATTAATAAGATTTAGTTTTTTTGACAAACCAGCTTAATATGGATAATGTTTACCTTGGAATTGATGAAACGGTCCTTGTATTACAAACATCAGTCTTGCATTCCAAGACAATAACCTCTTCAAAACCATCAGTACCATCCTGCTTCTCTTTAACAACAGTAATGGTTGAAACCTTTTTGTTGCAGCTTGTGCACGCGTTGTAAAACCACTCATTGTTCGATGCAAAACTCTTGATAGTCCCAACAATGACAACAAACTTCGTCTGTGTTTAAGAAATAGATAATGTATAACAACAAAGATAAAGGAAAACATATTAAAACAATTTTAATCCGTGTTACCATATTTATTGAGTTTAAAGACCCAATGGGATAAAAAAGTCAAGTCAGAAAGGAACTCTTCAGTGGCAGACTTCACAACAGAAGAACTTAAGCCAGAATAACTGGAAAAAGTTTCGGGAGAAAGTTTCTCGATAAATCTAATCAAACATGAAATATAAGTATTTACACTCACAAAGCTGGTTACATAATTATAAAAACATATTATGATAGTGTACCTTTTTTTAAACTCAGCAACTTCATCAATATCACTGTTAATTAAGACTCGAGTGACGGTATACAAATTAGAAACAGACAAATGTCCTGTACATAATAATAATTTTTTTTGATTAATTTAAACAACTATTAAAATTGAAACAGTAAAGAAAATACAGAATAAATTTAAAGTAATATGATACCTCCCCAGAATTTGTATTTTCCAAACTGAATGATTACGACCACATTTTTTTCACCTCGATTGCTGCTCTCATAATCCATTATTTGATCCGCATAACCGTCCCAAAGTGTCACAAAGATCTGCTTATTGCTGAACATTAAAGGTAGTCAAAAATAAAATTATTAGTGTAGAAAACAAAACATAACAAAGATAATAGTATCAGGAATAAAAGTGGAGAAAAAATAAATAAATACTTCAAGTCTTCAAGCATAAACGTGACTTTCTTCTGGTTTTTTCCATTATTAGTTTCCATGTCTAACTCGAAGGGAAAACTTTTGACCACAAATCCAATTACATCTGAGGAAAATATAAATAGTGTCAACAAAATAAATATGTGTTATGTTGTATTATATAGTGTTAATTGTATATGATACCAATTGGACTTTTAAAAAACTTGTTGTCATCTGTTGGATCCTCCACAACAGAATCAAACGGAGTAAAATCAAAACCCCATTCGGAACCAATAGACTCGTGGCATTCCTCAACAACGGTGTTGTTATTAAGGTTAATCTTCAAACCACTGTGAGCGTATTTGACCTTCTGACGATTCTCACCCAACGAAGGATTTCGAATCGTCAAACAACGCTTTTCTTCTAAAAGATGTTGATATCCAGTTGCGTTTTTAGCTAAAACAAAAGCTCATTTTTGTTCCCTGACAAAAAAAACAACATTATTTTATACAAAAATACGTACTTTAAAAATTAACTGTATATAATATTAAATTAAAACAGAAGTCTATGAACGCTTACCTCACTGTCCATGACTATCATATCATAGCAATAAACTTTTCTAGCGTTATTGAAATCAGTTATTGTCCACAAACGAACAATGTGAATTCTGATGGTGTAGTTATCAACGTTGAGGTCCAAATTATTCAACAGTGTGATTGCGGGTTGTTCCATTTCTGCATAAAATTCAAAGGAAAGATTAGTAAAAAAAACACAACAATATATACTAACACATTGTAATAAATAATCAATCAATCTCTTATAGAACAGTCAATGGTATTCTTACCTAGGGTTATGAAAAGTGAAAGACAATTTTCTGAGTAGAGAAGAATGAAATAAATGTGAAATGTTTAAAGAATATTTATAATAGGTAGGCAATGTTAATTAAGGAAACATTGTATATTATACAAAATTAAAATATCTAAAAAATCAATTATAAAAACGCATAAACATGGAAACATGTCAAAGAATAGCATTTTCTAAAAAACATTGTTTAAAGAATACTTTACAACTTGGTGACCCACCTTTAGCCTCCACCTTCTTCCCCGATTCAGCAGATCTAGCTTTCTTTGTAGGGCTTGGATTCACATCCTGTGCCCTTCGTTCACCCCTTTCTACTTGTTTCCTTAACTCGATTTCCCACTCCCGGGCGGTGTTGATAATCTCCGTGAGGGTTTCGTACTTTGACGGAGTCATAAACTCACGGTACTCGGCACTCAGCATGTTGTAATAGTAGTATATCTTTTGCTCTTCAGTGGTGACTAACTCGTCACAGAATCTCAGCTTATCCATGAATATGCCCGCGATCTTATCAATTGTTTCACCCTTTTGTCTTAGCTGGATGAATTCTTCCTTGATCCTGTTAATAACCGCTTTGGGACTATGGTGTTTAAGGAATGGTACCTTAAACTCGTCCCAAGTCATAACCCTCGCCGCTTCGGCTCCCATTTCCTTCTTTTTATTGTCCCACCAATCCTTAGCTTGGCCTCTCAATTGACCCGTTCCGTAAGCAACAAAGTCGCCTACTTCACAATGGGTCCGCTCAAACACCCCTTCAACATCACTTATCCATCTTTGGCAAATTATCGGGTCAACCTCCCCGTTATAGATTGGCGGTTTGCACGCCATGAATTCCTTATACGAACACCCTTTGCGTTCTCCCGACCTTTCTTTTATAAGGTTGACATTATCTTCCAACCTTTTGACTCGCTCTTCAACAAGCGACAACACCGTGCTTTGAATCTTGTCTATAAACCCGGATAGACTACCTTCAATTGCCTTCCCTACTTCTTCGGCAATTATCTCTTTCATTTGTTCGGTGCTTGTTTGCACCAGATTATCATCGTTTCCATCAGACATCCTGAAACTGAAATGTTTACATTTAAACGTTAAACATTTCATTTATAACATTGCTTCATTTGTTTCGGTTTAGCCAAGTTCCTAACTTGCTTTAACCGTTCACTTTTGGTGCACTTTCCGGGTTTGAGTGTGTTAACACGCTCTTCCCATGCACATCAATTCATTTCTCATTTCTTACATAAGATATAATTTATTAACACAATAAGTTAATTCTTACCGGA
Source organism: Helianthus tuberosus (assembly GCA_030545235.1). NCBI lineage: Eukaryota > Viridiplantae > Streptophyta > Magnoliopsida > Asterales > Asteraceae > Helianthus > Helianthus tuberosus. Next base: position 15,172,428 of record CM060391.1, read on the forward strand.
CGATTGATCAAGCTTGAACCGAACACTTTGTTGACAACCTTAAGCTCTGATTACCAACTTGTAACACCCGTCTAATTTTACTTGAATTTAATAATAGTTCATACCATTTTAAATAAAAGATGCCTAATTAACATAGATTTCATAAGAAAAGTTCATAAGTAGCAAAGACCTTAGTCAACTAACGACTAAGTTAAAACATTCAAAAGTTGTTTAACAATTTGTTTACAACCCATAAACATAGGCTATTAAAGGTTAAAACATTGCGGAAGCTGGTAAATAGTGTTCGGTTCTTCAAAAGCTAGCTCGATCATCTTCCGGTTGGTTCCCAACATCACCTTAGATCAAGACCACAACAAATGTCAGTTTTGATCAAGTTAGAATGGATATAAACAAGTTCCAAGGGCCAAAAGAACCAAAAATTAATTTTTCCCGGTTCAAGGGGGCGCCGCGTGACGCCAAGGGCCTAGGCGTCACGCCTAGCCCTGTTTTTCACAGACTGTTTCTTGTGCTATTGCTGCACATTTCTAGTTCAAGGTTTATTCAAATTCCAACTTAAATTGGCCATTTTGATTCGTAAGTCTGTTTTTAGTGATTCTTTTTCCTATACGTCTGTAATTTCATTACCAACGTGCCTATCACGATAGTCATGCCAAAACTTCAACTTACGGACAGAAAGTCTATATGTCGTTATGCATTTATTCGACCCATTTCTACTTGACACAATTTACTACAATTTAACTAGTAAACTTATGATACTTTATACCCAACATCCCAGGCTTATCATCACTTGCATTTCTTTACCAATCTCATGGCTTAATGCTCTTGTGATTGCCATCTCCATTTTGACTCTCTAAAACACTAAAACAACAACTTACACAATTAATCGACCCGTTTGGCTCATCTTATGGAATTCCCCAATATGATGACTACCAAAACGATCCCGTGTCACTCTTAGACTATTAATTCAAGTAACGATCATGGTCGCTACAATCGACACCATATTTATTCTAAAATAAGACTTTGCAAAATTTACAACAATTCATTGAATGTAACGGGTTAAGTTACATACCTTCAAAGTAGACCTTTCAAACGTGATTCGCCACCCGCTTGTCCGCTTGATGCTCCCGCGTCCCTTCCTATAGAGTTCATTTATGACATATTTAGAACTCCCTTTAAATCATAATTCGCATAATACACCGAGACATCATAATTATGCGTTTAAACTTTGAATTTCGGTTTTAAGCCTTCTTAGAGGCATTTCAACAAACACTTTAAGGGCAAATTTTTACATGATTATATAGCAAATCCCTAGCTTATCATTTAGCCCTAATTTCACATCGATCAACCCATTTTACATAATTGTTAGCTTCTAGAATTCAGAAGTCACTTCAAAATTGTCAAATTACACTAGAACCACACCCAAAATTTCCTAGTGTTTATCACATTCTACATAACCCACTTATCACCTACAATGATGTTCATAGGTTTCACTAAATTTTCACATAATTTCAACTTGTATTTGTCTAGGGTTTGTCCCTAGACACTATATAGTTCCTAATTCATCATATAACAAACATGCAACCATAAACTTCAGATTTTCCCAATTTCATGAGAATTTCAAACAAAGAATTAGCACCAAATTTTACATACCTTGTAACCCCCTTGTGATGAGGATCACTGATCTATGTTCGGATTTTGATTTTGACTTGATTTGAACCCTCAATTTGTGAGTTTTAGTGATGAACTAAGGTTTGGATGGAGCTTGGGGTCGCCCCTGCTCTTGGTCGATTTCAACAAACACAGACAAATGTGTTTTATGTTTTAATTTTATTATTTCAATAAAATTAGTTTCCATTTAGGCACATTTAGTCCCTCATTTTTCACTCTTTGTTTGTTTGAACTCCTAACTATTCATAAGTGACTAACTAATTTAGTTAGTGTCATTTCTAGTTTGTTTATTTTACTACTTTATTTACAACTAAATTGCAAATTTATGAACTCATATTTTCAGGATGTTACATGAAATCCGGGTGAGATTCATCCTCCTCACCATCACTTGCTTCAAGATCTTCTTCCAGATATTCATCACCACCATCAATTATCAAAACCAAGCACTTGATATCATCTCCTGATCCACATTATGAATTAGTTGAGAGCAAAAAACAAAGTATAAGAATTTTTATATATCCAGCAGATCAAAATACTTATCTCTGCTTAGTTTTGCATCGATACATGTTAGCTTATACCTCTATAGTTAATTAGAAATGCCACATACAAAATACAAACATTTGAAGTTTTTAACTATGCTAAATTAAAATGCCACTAACCACCTTCTTAAACTCCTTTGAAATTTGAAGTTCCTTCTTTAGCTTTACTTGAAACAGAAGCTTTCCAGCATTCTACAACCTTAGCAGCACCAACTTCAGCACTGACCTCCTTCTTCGACACGCATCCCGAAACCAAAATAACAAAAATGTTCTTGAGCCTTGTATAGCACTGCACAACAATATCTATAATATGATCTCTCACACATTCAGGCACAAGATCGATATAATGTGTAACCATGATCAACATCATTCACAAAAAAATTACATCCTCAGTGACTCAAATCAGAATATAAACAATTAAAGTTAGGAAACAAATTTCAGCGGGAAATTTTTTTACACTTTGCACTAAAATCAATAACTTTAGTCTGCTAATTATAGGTCTGTAAACGAAGCAACTAGACACAAACCGGGGCATATTCATGTTCGTTAATAAAGAATATCTATCAAACATACAGCAGGATACTATAAATTTAATATGTCATATTAACAACTTCTGACAAAAAAATGTTATCAAATGACATAGTATAAAGATGTCATAATGTTCTAACATAGGACGATACTGTATAAATAGTATTAAGATATTGTAAACCAACACATTATCGGTAAATAAAAATTGTTCGGAGAAATAGTAATAAATTATGGTTAAACAACAAACATAAAACAAAATAAACTTCAAAATAAAATGAAAAATACAGATGCATAAATAAACAAAAGAATTTTTTATTATCATTTCCATTATGCTTAAAAGGTGAAATCGAAATATAAGTTAGTTGATAGATACATGTTCATGACATTATAACAATGATAAAAACATTAATATTCCTAAGTTGGGTAGGTAATCATCAAGGTAGCATTATTAAAATAATAACGAAGTAGAAAAAGATATCCATTCTCCAAACCAGCTTGGCGCATAAACGTTGTCCAACCTCTAAATGCATATCTAAGCTTTTTGTTACCGGTGTCGGAACGGAGAGCCAAAGTCTTTGAAAAGCCATTTCCAGACACAACAGTCATGTATTCTATGTCGGCTAGGTTAACGTTGGCAGCAAAATCATTTGGAAATATCTACATTTAAAAAACAAAAACCAATATTAGTATGCAATTAAGTCAACCGTATAAAACTAAAACAGATAAAAAAATTATTAAAAGAACAAACTTACAAAACGGTTCGTTAAAACCCATTTCAGTTCATAAAAATCACCCACATGTATAGGGGATTCTACTATACCATCTTCAACATCCTTTGCGGACACATGTTGGTTAGCATCAGATTCAACTTCAGAATCTTCAAACTCAACATCAATTTCATAATCAGGATCGTCAACATCAGACGGTACAAAGACCGACAAATGATGTGTTTCATCTTCTAAAATACCATACTCTTGAACTTCAAATACTTCTTCTACTCTTAAAGGCTGTTGATGGATACGATGCAAACCATCCTTGTGGAAAACTGAAATACTGAAATCATTATATCCCAATAATTGAAATATAACAAAATCCCCTGTTTCCAGATGAAGATCATTTGAAATATGTATCCAGTCAACGATACTGTAGGTTGTACCAAAACGGCGTACGATGTAAACCGTCCAGACCAATTTGTTTCGAAAACGTATTGTGAAACGACAATCTAAGGGATCATTCTTGAAATAATTATCCATGAAGGCGGAATGAAGCAGCTGAAGAAAAAATATTTAGTACATATAATGAAACAAAATAAGTTAAAAAATACAATACAAATAGATAACATATGAGAATAATACCAGATCTTTTGATTCTGTATGCGTCATCAAACAATAGAACATAGGATTGACATATGTACCATGGTGGCCTTTGATATGTTTCAATTTAAATGTTTTTATATCCACTTTTTCAAATACTATCAAATCATTCTACTCAACAGCAAGCATTATAATAACTGTCACCCAACCTTGAATTATAAAAAACCCCCTTGTGTTCGATTCAATAACAACAGACCACTTACAACCACTATCTGTTATTAGATCTACACATCCTACAGGATAGTTAGCAACATCTATCAATGAATTATACCACTTAGGCAATTCCTGAAATAAAAAATAACAATATAGTTATAACAGAAGGTAAACAATATAAACATTGAAACAAATTAAAATTTATAACATCTAACAACATAAAATTGGCAAATAAAGCAGAGTTCCTAACCAACTCAGATTTATACGGATCCGTCATATGAACCAGAAACCCAACTTCCATATCTGCAAAGAAAATAAGAATACAGACAAAAAAATGAAATTAGAACAACGTTATATTCAAAAAAGCAGAACAAAAAGTCTGTTTTATTAAAATTTCTAACTCTGTAACAACATGGTAACATAAATCTGTCTACATAATCAAAAATAGCGATTTGGGTTTATGATGGAATGAATGAACTGGAAAACTAACAAAAGAGGATTAACCTGACACAAATAGAAATCCATTACGGTGTATAAGAACATCAATAAACAGACAAATTACAACAATCAACTGGTTAAAATCTCATATAAAAAAGAATTAGCGGATCTGTTAACATCAACAACAACATACAAATCATACAACAAAATTGGGGGTTTCTAGTAAAAACTAAAAATTCATATACAGAGGTGGAATCCAACTTACCGATCCTTGTATTTCGAAGTCTGATGATGAACATAAAACAGAGCACGCTTCTTCAGTGATCGTTTGAAACATCTGATTAAAAGCAAGAATTTGTATATAGGCGATAGAATTGGAAACGGTTCCATAATTTCCTAAAAAAACTTCTGATTATTGAATAAGATTTCAACCTTCCATATATAATCTAGAGAAAGCACTTAAAGAATTGAAGGAAATTGAAGGAAAATAGCGAGAAGAGGAAAATGCCGCCCAAAATCCCAATTCTCTGGCCAAAGAGAATAGCCACATCAAAGTCAAATAGTCAACACTATTTTGCTTTAATATAAGAGATAGATAAGAACACTATAAACATTACACTTATCGTATTGTATTTATAGTTAAATTGTTATGAACAATCATATTAAAATTTATATGTCAAATACAAGTATTACACATCATAAGTGAATGTACATAAACATATTAAGTACTAAACAGACTTTTTCATAGTATAATAATCTGTCAACTATTGTATACTACAAAATCATCTCCATCAAACGTTATTATGAAATATAATCAATGCATACATAAACATATTATCTAAACAGTATAAACTATAAAGCCAACAAGTAAGAGATATAATATGTCTATAATTTCGTACTGCAATTTTAAAATAATCATCTCTTAAATTAAATTGTAAATCACCTAGCTATTCATGTTCATAACTCCATATCATTTAAGATTGTAATTAAATGGATATTAAAGATCATTTAAAGTAATAAGAATTAATCAAATTTGTAACGTAAAAATGAATTAAAATTAATAAAGAATGAATTAAACTACATGATGGGAAAAATGATATTTAATGATTTTAATTTTTAAGCATTAACCAGCATCATATATATTAATAACAATAAAAGGCTATTTAATTACTAACCATAAAATATAATAAAAACAATTTATTAGAACAACAATAAAAGACTATTTAATTACTATTTACTAATTTCGTAAATTGAGAAAAAAAAGGTAAATATACATCAACATGAATTAATGATAAGGAAATCGGAATTAATTTTATAATTAATAATATTCAATCCACACTCATAAGTTATATATTAGAACTTTAATTGAATTTATGCTATATTAATTAAAACTAAATAATATATATAACTTTAAAATATATAAATAATATAATCAACAAGTAAATGCAAGATCATGGATATCATAATACAACTTTTCTTTTCAAGGTTTATCTATTAAACATGCATAAAAAGAATTTATCAAACTATATATCAATTTATAAATCAAGGAATAAGCTTGCAATATAACTAGCAAATAGATAAGATTAGACTTAATAAATTAATAACAAATATTTTCTCATCGGGTTTCTGTAACAAGTGTCCATGTATATATTAAACTTATATTTCCTATTTTTTTCAATACCGTGATGATCATTTATTCTAGAAAAGGTAATTGAAAATGAAAATGAAAATTATGAGGTGGATTTGAACATCTCATGTTCAACCGACTTTCAAAAATCTCATTCTGGTTAACGATTATTCTTATCATGTTAAAATTAAGTTGAAAAGATAAGGCATATTCAACAAGAAATAATATAGGTATAAGAGTAGTACCTTATGTAGATAAACAAGTATGGTGGAAAAAAAACTTACCTTGAAATAACTAAAGGAAATAGTATCTCCATCACTTTTCAATCGCCATATCTACAAAATCAAATCTTCGTTGGAAACACCTCGGGCCACCAAACTTTTATCAACAAAACATCATCAATGACATGGGTCAACCGAGACTTTAATCAACGATTAAAACCAATGATGATTCGAGCACTTTCGTGCTGATAACGTGTTGTAAAACAATGACCTAATAGCAACATCTAATATGTAAAGGATACTATAGAGAATATAGAGACAATGAGAAGTATAGAAAATGAGAGAATTCTACTTCATTAAGTGTACATATATCATATATATATATATTAATACAACAACATCCCTAAAGGCCATTAACATTAGGTAGGTTTGACCTATGGGCCAGAATGTCTGCATTCATAACAAAAATATCTTTATTGTAAACTTTGATTTTACATTATTATCGAGGTTTTTTATATTAAAAAAAAATTGCACAAGTCGTTTAAAGAATTAAAGGCGAAGTTTTTATAATTTCCATTTTAACAAACTTATATTGCATTCTAGATCTGTTGCCAACAACAATATTCTAGCATGCAATAATATCACATATCAATCATGCAAGATGTATATAAAACAAGTTAAATAGGCATGCCACATTCTTGTTTTATTTTCATGAGACAACATGACAAACCAATACCAAATTAAGGGACAATCAAATTCTCCCAAGTCTTCTAGTGATGTTTTCTAACTTCCACTAGCCTCGACACCTAAATAGAACACGCATGTTATTTAAAAAAAAATAGTCCTTTTCTATTACTTTCATGCCAAAATAAAGAAAGTATGCAATACAAATATGATCACTATAAGGTCAACAAATAATTTAGTGATTACAAATCATCAACACTGTCTCTAATCTAATCTGATACTAATAAATAATTCCTTTAATGTCACATGACAATTTCTTAATTCCACTTAGACCACCTGTAGTGGAAGGGGTTTTGGGCGTTTTTTCCCCCAAAACGCCCCATCACGCCTGCCTCACCGCCGCCGGGGCGTTTTTTATGGTTTTATTTGTTGGGCGTTTCCTTAAACACGTCGGATGGAAGAGAGAATGGCTAATGGAACATTTTTTATGGGTTTTTATTTTTATTTTTTAGTTCAATTTCAATATTAATCATTGCAAGGGGCATTATACCATTATACCATTACACCCCTTTTTAATTTAAGCCCCTTTGCTGACTAGGAGTCACATGTCAGATAATGGCCAAGGTTCAAGCCCCACTACACATGGTGTTAATGCCAAATAACAATTTCTCCTTCTCCTTAAAAAATATAATTCCATACTTATTAATTCATATGTTACTTTTATTTCAAAATATTGTTGTTATTTTAGTTACATAGATTTATTTACATATTTGCAACTATTTTCACATAATCTCATGGATAAGTGTAATATATATATATAGGTATGGAATCAGGAAAAAACGCTCTAAAGTGTGAGAACGGTGAGAACGTATCCTGGCCCAACACGTGACGCGCGATATAATTAGGGTGTATGGGCTTTTTTGTCATTTTATCTTCCGCTTTTCCAATTCGGTGACACAATATTGCTTCATTTTTGGCGTTTAAGATTTTTTGGCGTTAACCAAATTCAATAATTACCTGGCGTTTTAATGGTTTCATTGTATTAAATTTTGGCGTTTATGGCGTTTCCAAATCGTAGGCCATTGGAACCCCAAGGGCCAGAATATCCCTCTGAATGGCTTCATACATACTAAGTATGGCCAAGACTTTTTAGGATGATGCCCCATTGTTTGTTCTTAGATTCAATGACGTTTAGATTTAATGGCGTTTTAGACAAGATGACCCATTGTTCTATTATTTTTTTATATACATTTGGCGTTTGTGGTATCTTGGCGTTTTACAAGCGAAAAATTATATTACAACCACAGGGGGAAAAATAGAAGCGACAAAAATAAATTAAAAATCCTAATTGAATCTCTCTTCACAATCTTCACTGTCACCAGTCTCTCTTTTCTTTAATACTTAAAGAACTGTCACCAAATATATGACATTTTATGTAAAACTTAACAAACCCATCGGTCTGATTATTTGTTTGTTCGTTTGTTGAAGTGGCTTTTGTGGATGTTGGGGACATAGATCGATGACGTGTGGGTGGGTTTTCCGCTTTGCTCTTCAACTTTATCTTCATCTTTATAATCATCTCACTCTTCAGTGTTGATCTCTTCTCCTCATCCAAGCCTTCTTCAAGAACAAAGAACACAAAATGACATATAACTGACATCAGTATCTTTTTCTTGAAGATTTGTCCATCTTATGCAGCAAAATCTTACTGAGTTACTCCCCTCACCTAACAATCCATTTAGTGAAACTTCATGAAGAACAATACTGAATATATCCAAGAAAGCATGTTAGCCATCTTTGTTTTTTTTTTAAAATTTTTGGCGTTTTATAGTGAGTGTTATTTAGGAATATTGGTGTTTGTTTTTTTGGTGTGATCAAATGGAAGTTGCTGAGAGGTATCATTTTATAGGATGTCTTGGCGCGTAGTTTAGGCGGTGTATTATTATAATAAAGTATTCGTCGTTTCAGTTATTGTTTGTAATTACTATTTTTGATAAGTTTTATCTCTGAAGTCTGTAACACGCTCCATCTTTCAAGTTTGGCGTTTTAGATTTTAATATAATAAATGTTGTTAATAATAAAGTTTCCGTCGCTTCAGTTTTACTGTTTTGTAGTTACTGTTTCTAGTTACCTTTTCGAGATTTTGGCGTTTTTTATTTTTAATGAGGTTTTATATAAAGATGGACTTTGTTCTATTTTTCTAGTACCTTGGTTTTTATACTTTTTTTTTGAGTTTTTTATAATACTTGTCCAAAGTAATTTTATTATAGTTTGAGAGTTTTGGGGCGTTTTATGGCATGATGGCGTTTTCACAAGCATTTGTCTGTGTGACGTTTTTTATTATATATGGCGTTGTTATAATATAACAATCAACTGAAAAAGAAAATTAAAAATATATATATATAAACAATTGATCTTCCAAATCTTCATTGTCACCAGTCTCTTTCTTCTTTTTTGAATCATCTTAACTGGCTGTTTCGACTTTCGTATGATTCATTTTGTTTTTTTTGTTTTTGAAGTAGCTTTTTTGTCGCCGTTTGGAAGCACAAAGTGTGACATCAACCTCTTTTTCTTGAAGATTTGTCCATCTCATGCAGCAAAATGTGAAACTTCGCGTAGAACAATATTGAATATCCAAGGAACGATGTTTGATTTTTTAACTTTTTGGCGTTTTTGTTGGATCTGAGTTTGGTTTTGATTGTATTTTTCATTTGAATTAGAAGGAAGATGGATGAGTTGTGCAGCGGAATTAAGATGGAAACAAACTTTGCATACAATCAAACGAGAGTATTGCTTTTATCAAACACTTTTCACAATGAACCGAAAGATTGAATTTAATTTCAACAACGATTACAATGCAATGTTTAATACAAACTCCCCCTCAGCCAGAGCTCAGTGTTTGTTCGTGCAGAGAAGACGGTTTTGCAAAGAGCTAATAGAACAGTACAGAGCACTGTTCTATTTATAGGCACTAGCAAACCACTGAGCATCTAAGCTGACGTCACCATGAAAGTGACATCTAACCTCCTAACAAACTCTAACCTCTGATCAATACAAACACTGCTATGCTAACTACTGCTATTACATTACATTACACAAAGACATAATAAACAACTGCTGCATCCCTCCACTGCTGTGAACCCAGCAGTACTTGTCCGGATCAGCAGTGCTTGACTCAAGGCAGTAGATTGAATTAGCAGAGCTTTAGTCTTTTATCAGGTCTTTACTTGAGCAGCAGTTGTGGGTCAGCAGTTTGCACGATCAGTAGATAGGAGGTCAGCAGAAGTTGAAATCACTATCAAGGGGAGAGACTTGTATGTAACATCTGCTTCTTCTGGATCCACTGCTCTTATCCAGTTTTGGATTTAATTATCTGTTCCTCTGGTAGGGTTCAATCCTAACAATCTCCCCCTGGAACAGATAATGCCAAAACTCTTCATTATTGTGGAATTTTATTGCCTTATCAACAGTTCCCTTATTTGCCCTTTAAGTTGTAGTTCAAAGGTTAAGGCATCTGTATCATCATCATCCCTGCTAAGTGGAAGATCAAGGAGATCCTGCAAATCTTCAAGACTTAGGCCAAGTGCTTGTTCCCTTGATATTTTCTTCACTTCTCCATCAGACCTGAACATAGTCAGTACATGGGTCTGTTTGTCAGTTTCCCACTTTAGTACTTTTAAGCCTGGTGGGTTTCTTGGGAGATTTTTATTTGATGAGGAGTTTGGAGATGCTGGCATATTCATGACTGGCTGAGCAGTACTTGCAGATTGTTCCAATTCAAGATCTTCTTTCATCATTAATCTAATGCCCTCTTTTACAACAACATTTCCAGCTTTTAGATCTTGAACTGTTTCAGCACCTGACTGGTTTTGACTCCTTCTTTTGTAGATGGCAGCACCAGCTGGAGCAGTAGTTCTTTTGACTTGCAGCTTTGGTGGTCTTTTTGAGACCTCTGCTTTGGAGTAGTCAGGCCTTTTTGGAACCGTTGGATCTTTCTTTCTAAGTTCCTCCAACTTTTTGTAGGTAGCCCTGACCCTATCTTCTCCCCACTTTGTCACAGAATTCTTTGACCCATAATCAGCTGCTATCAGCTCCTCTTTCATTCTCTTCAACTCTAAGATCTTATCAGCTTCAAATTGTTTGAATTTTTCAGGAGGAGTCTGCTTGACCTTATTTTTGATCATTTCTTGAATCCTGGCTGCCTCTTTTTCAAGCTCAGGAATGGTCCAGTTTTTGTACATGTGTTTCTCCCCCTTGTATTTCTTGTAGGTCATGATGTTCTCAATGTAGTCTTTTCTCAAGGACTCATCTGCCCTTTCTGAGATTTGCTGACATACATTTTTGGCAAATTGCTACATAGCTCTGACCTGTGTGAGAAGAAACTGATAGTTTTGCTGAAATTCTCTATCAGATTTCCCTTGTTTATTTTTGATTGAGATATCCTCTGCTTGCTTGGCCTTGAGTTTCAAATATTCTTCAATATTGTTAGGCCTGGGATATCCTTCAACTGATGGCAAACTCCTTTTAGCTGGGTCATCCTCATAGTAAAAGGATTTGATTTCTTCCCTAACTGCAATGAGTTCCAGAGGAAATGAGACACCAGCAGGAGGTAATGGCTTTAGAATTTGAGCTGAAGAGAGAGACATGGGTTTTGGAATTGTGACAAGTGACAGAGATTTTGAAGATGTAGGTGGTGGAGATGTGTCATCATCTTTTAGAATTAGCCTTCTCCTTTTTGTTTGAGGAGGGACTGATGATGCTTTGGGTGGAACAGTGGTGATAGTTTGAGTGGCAGTGGTTTGTGGTTGACTAACAGCTGTTGAAACAACTGGTGCTTCAACCACTGTTGTCATTACAACAGATGTTGTAACATCTGTTGTCTTCTGCTTTTTGGCAGGAGGTGATGGTGGTGAGGTTGTTTTTGGTGGTGATGGTGGTGGTGGTAAGACAGTGGTTGTGGTGTGTGTTGAAGTGGTGTGTGTTGAAGTAATAACAGATGTTGAAACCTCTGAAGTACCAACAATAGTTGATACAGCAGGAATTACAACAGCTGTTTGGATGGAGGATTGATGATGATGGCTTTTGGATGGTGGTTTTGGAATATGCCTTGGAATTCTGGATGGGATGGACTTAGGTTTCCTTTTTGACTTAGGATTTTTAGTATCCTTTGACTCAGAACAACCCTGCTCATACAGCTCCATGAAAGCTCTTTTCTCCTCATTCCACCTTGAAAAATCCTTTGCCACTCTATCCCTTTTTACACTTTCTACTCCTTCATTAAGTGCTTCTTGGGTAGCATCAACCTTTTTACTACCATCTGGCACAGGAATTTTTCTGGTCATAGCATCCCTTTCTGGTTCAATGTAGAGACCATCATCTATTCCCTTCTTCTTCCATTCCTGAATTTTCTCCCCCTTTTTGGCATTATCTGGGGGAAGTTGATCAATGAAAAGAACTGTTGGAGGAGCAGTGCCAGTGGTTTCCAATAAATGGACCTTAATTGCCTTAATGTCTGCTTGAGTGTTCTTGAACCTAGACTCCATGATGTTTCTCAGCTTTTGGACATGTATTTCATGTTGCTGATCAGCCATTTCTTTCTGTTGTTGGAGAAAAGGTTGGAAGAGGTTCCAGAGCTCATTTGTAGCAGATGCTTGTGGTGGAGCAGGTGCTTGAGGTGGAACAACAGTGGATTGCATCTTTTGTACTGTCAACAACTGTTGCAGCATTTCTTTAATATCTGCAACTGAAGTATCCAGTTTATCAACGCGTTCCGTCAATTCCAAATATTTTAAACCATCACCCAATTTAATGAGATCATCTGATTTACCACTAGCAGTGGTTTTATCAGTGGTTGAGGTAGGGAGTGTACTCCAAACATTAACCACTGATGCCCCTTTTTCTTGGTACTGGGGTCTTCTTCCTTCAACACTTGACAACCTTTTGATGTTGCCAGAGGTAAAAATAAATCCACTGGTGGTTGGCAGAGGTGCTATGTAAGGAATTGCCTCCAAGGAAGTCTTATTGATGTAACCACTGTCCAAATGTAAACCAGTGGGTTCAACATTTGTAGTGGCTGCTTCACTTGGAATACCACCAAGAGTTACTTGTAACTCAAGGGGTGTAACCTCCTCAGGTTGTGTTGGTGGGTTAGCAAGGATTGATACAACAGACCCAGTCATTTGTTGAGGTATATTCTCATTAATAGGTGATTGAGAAGGACTGGTTAGTGCCTGGTTCAAATCGATTGCATCCAACAGAAGTTTAGTTGGTGGGGGAATTGTGGATGTGATGTTTGGTGTAGAAAGAGGATTTGCCCCGGGCATTGGGCTGTGGATGATGGAAACAAGTGAATCCAGAGCATCATGATGTGGAGTCCTTATGTGTACAACCTGTTCTTTTTGAGAAGAAGCAGGAGGAGTTTCGGTTATGGGTTGAGATATTTGTACCAACTGCTGTGAGGAAGAAGCAGCAGTGGTTTCTTGTGACTTTTGTGTTGTCACAGGCATTTGCTATGGTATCTCATCCTCCAGAGTTGCCTTTTTGATGGGTTTGGGGGGGGGGGTTGTGTTTTTCTTTTTGTTGGCTTTTTGGTGATTTTAGGTGTGGGTTTCAAAGCAGTTGTGTTGCTACTTTGATCACCTTGAGCAGTGGGCTCAGCAGCAGATACCTGCAGAGCAGTGGTAGCTGCTAAATTCTGCTCAGGCACCTCTGCTTGTGTTTTGCAAGGTGTTGACATTCTGGTAAAAGTTTCAGCAGTTAAGCTGTGCATTTGTAAAGATTCACCTTGGTTTATTGCAGCAATATCATCCTTACTGAATTTCTTTTCAAAATAATAGCTTAGAAATCTTGGAAACAGTAAGAATGATTTTGTTTCAACATTTTTAACCAGATCATTAAAAATTTCCCGGGAATAATTAAAATTTTCTTCTTGAAGAATAGCATATCCCAGATTTTGAATTTTTAATGGTATTTCATTAAAAGCAGTGGTTTTGTTTGAAACACACATGAGAAGGGTATGAAATAAAAACCTTGTTGCAGAAGGGAAGTAACCTTTTTGTAAGGTATCCTTTTTTACTTCTGCATTATACACTCTTTCCAGAAAATCATTTTTTAACTCGTTTTTGGGGAAAGAAATTGTACCTTCCTGATCATCGAGTTGAAAGACCTCTGAAATTGATTGTGGTGTAATCTTGACAGCTTTTCCCTTTAGAGAAGAGTGGATGGCTATTACAGTGTCTCCTTGTTTTTCAAGGGTTGCATTCTTCCAAAATTCTCTTTGGGTTGTCAAGTAAATTGGTGCATCCGCTGTTAATAAAGTTTTGTACTTTGATGCGGAGATGGTAGCAAGGATGGAATCGAAAATATTTGTGGTGCCGGGTTTTGTGAGTAAACCCAGAAGATTGTGAGATGGTTTGTGTGGAATTTCGGTGGGTGTTGCCTTTTGAAAGGCTTGTTTAGACGTTGATTTGGAAATGAGTTTTGCAGATGACTTCGATTTTGTCATTTTGTAGATGATGATCGAAGAGATTTGTGAAGGAATTTGAAGAAAAACTGCTTTGAGAAGAGAATTTTTGAGAATTCAATTCGACAGTAAAACCCTGTTTTGGTGTGAAGTGGGGGGTTTTATAGAGGAAAAAGTGAAGGCTGACGTGGCAGCAGTTACAAAAGTACTGACCACTATGTACTGCCCACATGCCAAACTCTGATGAAATGAAGGACAGTACTTTTATGAAAGTTACTGATGAAGGCAATGGTTACAACGGTAAAATGGAAGCAGTGGATGATTTTCACTATCAGTGGATAACATATCAGTGGATAAGACACTGTTTTTTTTACAACAGAGTTTATCAAGAAAATGAGGGGACAGAGGATGGCTTCCAGCAGTGGACAAACTTTGAAGTAGGGCAGACTTTTGAACAAGCAGTGGTTATGGCAGACTTTTAAGGATTTTAATGAAAACTTCATTTTTAGCTAATTTTAAGGATGGATTTTTGATTTTCTGAAAACATTTTAATGCATTTATTCATAGAAAAACAAGATGTTGCTTGTTATTCCATGTTTAGCATGCCAATCCTAGAGACCAAGCTTTCAAAGGTGGTAGTATCTAATGCTTTTGTGAGCACATCTGCCAGCTGGTCTTTAGTTGGAACATGATGCAGAGAAATCAAACCTTTTTCATAGCAATCCCTCACAAAGTGATGTTTGATGTCGATGTGCTTGGTGGTTGAATGGGAAACTGGATTTTTGATGATATTTTCTGCTGCCTGGCTATCCAACATGAGTGGTGTCTTTAAGGCAGTGATACCAAAATCCAGCAACTGATTTTAAAGCCACAGGAGTTGGGCTGTACAGCTTGCAGCAGCAATGTATTCAGCTTCAGCAGTGGATGTTGAAATAGCTGCTTACTTTTTGCTTTGCCATGAAACTAAGCAATCTCCTAGAAACTGGCACCCTCCTGATGTGGACTTCCTTGTGGTGTTACATCCAGCAAAGTCACTGTCTGAAAATCCTGAAAGCTTGATATTCCTATTAGCTGGATACCAGATACCAAGTGTGGGAGCACTCTTTATGTATCTGAATATCCTTTTTACAGCAATAAGATTGGATTTTCTAGGGGCTGATTGACTTCTTGCACAAACACATGTAGCAAACATGATGTCTGGTCTAGATGCAGTTAGGTACAACAAAGACCCAATCATGCTTCTATATAGAGTTTGGTCAATCAGCTTATCCTTTTCATCAGACATGACAAGCTTATTTGTTGCCATGGGTGTGCTGCATGGTTTACAATCATTCATATCAAATTTGTTTAAAAGTTCTTTTGCATATTTGCTTTGATGAATGAAAGTACCATTTTGCATTTTCTGAACTTGGAGACCAAGAAAGCATTGCAGCTCACCCATTGCACTCATTTCAAACTCAGCTGTCATGAGTTCCCTAAACTCTTCACACATTGTATTACATGTGCTTCCAAAAATAATGTCATCCACATAAATTTGGACAATCATTAAATCCTTTCCTCTCCATTTATAAACAGTGTTTTATCAATGGTACCTCTTTTGAAACCATTTGAGAGTAGAAAGGTGGAAAGAGTTTCATACCAGGCCCTTGGTGCTTGTTTCAGGCCATACAGGGCTTTGTTCAGCCTGTAGACATGATCTGGATAAAAAGGATCCTCAAAACCTGGAGGTTGACACACATACACCTCTTCTTGAATTGTACCATGGAGGAAAGCACTTTTGATATCCATTTGGAACACCTTCATGTTGTGGTTGACAGCAAAGGCCAGGAACAGTCTTATAGCTTCCAATCTTGCTACAGGGGCAAAAGTTTCATCATAGTCAATCCCCTCTTCCTGTCTGTAACCTTGAACCACAAGCCTGGCTTTATTCTTGACAACAATACCCCCTTCATCAGTTTTGTTTTTGAAGACTCACTTTGTGCTAATGGGACTAACCTCTTCTGGCAGTGGTACAAGCTCCCATACTTGTTGTCTTTTAAACTATTGGAGCTCCTCTTGCATGGCTTCTACCCAGCTGTTGTCTTTCAGTGCCTCTTGGTACTTGACTGGCTGATGGAGTGATAGAAAACCAGCAAAAAGACAAATGTTTTGGGTTTGGCTTCTTGTGAGCACCCCTTCATTGATGTTGCCAATGATTTAGTCAGGTGGATGAGATCTCAAGTAGATTAAATCTCCTTGGTATGGAATGATGGCATTTGTTGGTGAAGGCTGCAAATGTGTATCATCTGAGCTAACCACTGCTGGTGACTTTGATGATCCAGCAGTGGCTTCAAAAGGTGGTGGAATGGGAGGTAATGAAGTGGACACATGCTGACTTTTATCCACTGTTTGGGGGCTTTTGTCAGCAGTGTTTGAGGATGTGGAAGCAGTGGTTGATGGGCTACTTTGGTCAACAACTGTTGAGGTAGCAGTGGTTGAGCTTTGACAGCTGTTTTGAACATCTGATGCTCATCCCATTCTGACAGACTTTTGAGGGATGATGATTTCATACCCATAGTCTGGTGTTGAATCCTCTGATGGACCTGCACTGTTAGTCTTGACAGCAGTATTTTCAAAAGTGAATTTATCAAGATCAAACAAATCTGCCGGATTTGCTGGGATTTTCATTGATGAAAGTTCATTGAACTTTACATTCAAGGTCTCCTCCACTGCCTTGGTCCGTGTATTAAACACTTTGTAGGCCTTGGCAGTGGTTGAGTATCCCAGATGATAACCACAATCAATTTTGGCTGCAAATTTTGAAATGGAGTCTTTTAAGTTCAAAATAAAGCATGGGCAGCCAAATACCTTGAAGTAAGAGATCAGAGGTTTGATTTTATACAGAATTTCATAAGCAGTCTTTTTGTGCCTGGGGTTTATTAAAACTCTGTTTTGGACATAGCAAGCAGTGTTTACTGCCTCTGCCCAAAAAGTTAATGGCAAACCTGAATCAGCAAGCATGGTTCTGGCAGCCTCAATCAAAGTTCTGTTCTTTCTTTCAACTACCCCTTTTTGCTCTGGTGTTCTAGGGATGCTGTACTGCCTTATAATCCCTTTCTTCACACAGAAGGCATCCAACTCCTTATTTTTAAATTCTATGCCATTATCACTCCTGAAGACTTTTACTGGAAGGTCAAATTGCTTTTCAACCTGTGTCACAAAGTCTTGCAAAATGCCTGCAGTCTCATCTTTTGAGTGTAAAAAGAAAGTCCATGTAAACCTAGAGAAGTCATCAACAATAACCAAACAATATCTTTTCTTCTTGAGACTCATGACGTGAACTGGGCCAAACAAATCCATGTGCAGCATTTGCAAACACTGGGTTGTTTTGGACTCTTCAATGGACTTATAAGAACTTTTATGCTGTTTTCCTTTTAAACAGGAAATGCAATGTTCAGGACATGAAATTTTTTTTTTGTGGTAGGCCTCTTACCAAACCATTTTTTGAAATTTCAGTGATTGTCTTAAGATTTGTGTGCCCCAGTCTTCTGTGCCAAAGTTCTGTCTCTTTGTTAGAGGCAGCTGAGAACAGACAGGCATCAGCTCTAGGACACTCTTTAGACATATCAACAACATAAACATTGCCTCTTCTTTAAGCAACAAGTTTTGTTTGACCAGTTTTTATTATTGCTTCAATCTTTTTGACCATTTATGGTCCAACAATCCTACAACACTCCTTTGTGAAGAATGACCCATACCCCTTGTCACTCATTTGTGAAACACTCAGGAGGTTGAATTTCAGACTGTCTATCAGATTGACATTTTCAAATTTTACATTGCCAGATTGTACTGTACCAGACCCCAGAACTTTCCCTTTACTGTTATTCCCAAAGGATATATCACCCCCCTCCATGAGTTTTGAAATCTTTGAGTAGGGCTTTACATCCAGTCATGTGCCTGGAGCCTCCACTATCAACATACCAAAGGCTATCTAAGCAGGCAGAAGCTCCCTGCACATGAAGTAAAAGGATTAGTTCATTAGGGTTTCCAACGCCAACAAGGCTTTGGATGGGGTCTCAACAGTGTCTGGGATGGATGCACATTGATGGACAGTGGTTAGGTCAGGGGTTTGGACAGTTTTAGTACTGTTTCTTGCTAACCACTGTTGGGGGTCTTGACCAATCACCTGTTGGTACCCAAAAGGATGCCTGTTCACTTTAGGTTTAGAGGGCCTTTTGTAGGTCTCATAAACGTGTGGAATCCTTTGGTAAGACTGTTTCTCCTTACCTCTTCTGAATTGATTGGCAGGGGGTGCATCAGTAACCTGAACATCTCTTTTGACAGATGTTTGGTTCAGCTGTTTTGTGATAGCTGTTTGAACTGGCACAAACAGTGGTTGGTTTTTGGTGAATTTGACAGATGATGTTGATGGACTCAAGGATGTTTTAGCAATGTATTCATTCTTTTTCACATCAAAGTTTTTGAGATACACACATGCTTGAGTTTTGTGGTTTGTTTTACCATAGACAATGCAGCTCTCAGCAGGAACAATGACACTTGTTTTGTTTAAATCATATGCTTTTAAATGGAAACAGTCTTTTGTTAGATGATTCCTTTTCTCACAAAATTCACAAAACAGGTTATTGACCTTTTCTTTCTTCTTTCTTTTTTCGGACTCCTTTGGAACTGAGTTTTTAACCTCAGTTGGGATGTCCTTGAGAGGAATGACTTTAGCTTTTGGAGCTTTAACACCATCAGTGGTTGTAAAGTCCATGGGCTTGAAATTTTCAAGAATGTCACACTCATCAGACCATGTGGGTTTAAACTGGTATTTCTCAAGCTCCTCGAAAGTAGAGGATCCCACTTGTCTGTCAAGTGTGATTTTGTTACCAAGTTTATCAGTGATTTTCACTTCTTGGCCATTCTTGTTTGTGGGGATGAACTCAGTGGTTACATCAGTGGTTTGAACAGATTTTTCAAAAGCAGTGTTTTCATCATCATGTTTTCATAACCAACACCAAATTTTACATTGCTTTTAATCTGTTTTTCAAGCATAACCTCATACCCTTTGCATGATTCCACCCATTTTTCACATGTGATTTGGGTGGATTCTAACTCCTTTTTGTAAACTTGGTATTTTTCTACCATAGTTTGGAGTTGAGTTTTGGTTATGCTTTGCTCTTCTTTCAGACTGCTGATTTATTTTTCCTTTTCAGTCAATTTGTTTTTAAGTTCTATTAAAGAACTTTCAAATTTGACTTCATCAGTTAAGATTTTATCCCGAAGGTTTTCATTTACATCTTTGATGTTAGCAAAAGCAATAATGCAATTGTCAGAACACAGTTTTTCAAGAACTTGAGTTGATACCTTGGCAGCAACCATCATTGCACAATCACATTGATGATTTTCCTCATCATCAGCTCTTACTTCCTTTTCACCTGCTCTCTTTTCTTCCTCTTCTTCTTTGTCCTCTTTGGACCATGGGTCTGTCAGTGGTTCAATCAGGGTTTCTGAATTTTCTCCCAGCAGCAATTCACCAGCAACTACATTAACAACTGCTTCAGTCACCTCATCCACTGTTTCATCACTTAGCTGTTCACCTTCAGTTTCAATCCCCTTTGGTATTGAATCTAATGCCATCAAAAAAAATTCATCATTAGAAGGTTCATCAAAAGCATAGAGTGCAAAATTTTTCATCGCCAAGCTCATCAGGCATGCTGCTCCAGTCAACAAAGCCTTGAGTGAAAAAGCTTTGCTGATCTGGTTGTACCACTGCTGTAGCAGCTGTTTGAGGTGCAACAGGTTGCACCTGTGCCTGGGGGACAGGGGTTTGAACATACTGAATCTGTGGAACAGTGGTTTGGACATAATGCACATGCACAGGGGCAGCAGCATAATGAGCAGTGTTAACATGAGCTGCAGGGGTATATTGGGTATAGTGCACAGTGCTTTGATTTTGAGGTCTAGGGTTTGAGCTAGGATGAGTGATTATAGGACCAGTAGTTTGACTCCTGCATTCCCTAGTGAAATGACCTAGCCTATTGCACTTGTAACACTTGATTTTCGACTTATCCAACCCAACCCTTAGATTCCCATGTAACCATGGGAATTTTCTCCCTGTTCTTTTGTAGAATTTGCTTGTTCTTACACTAAGAAAAGCCAACTGATGCAAAATGTCCATCTCCTCTAAGTCAGTGGGATCAAAATGTTGCAAATCATTGAGTTCAAAGCACAAATTATCTGACATCTGGTTTTCACTGTTTGCAGTAAAAGCATAATTTGCAGAGTGAGGATCAGGGTTGGTAAAGTTTCCACCAGCTGTTATATCAATGAAATGATCATAACCCTGTTCCTTACTACTGCTACCAGATTCTTCCTGACCAAGAAGAGCTGTGCTACCGAATGAGTATTCATCGGTAACTTTGCCAGACTCTTGCAACTTCTTTTTCTGGTTCAACTCCCTTTCATAGGTCAGGAGTCTACCATGAAGTTGGGTCAGGGTCAGATCTTTGAACTCAACAGAGTTTCTAGTCACAAATGCAATTGTGTCCCATTTATCAGGTAGCGATCTAAGAAACATGCTATTTTGTGTTGATTTTGGAAATTCAACCTTAACAAGCCTTAGCTCACTGATGAGACAACTAAAACGTTCAAACTGTTGGGTCAATGATTCACCCTTAATGTGACAAAAGGTTTCATATTGCTGATTCAGAATTTCCCTATTGTTTTCAATGACTTCTTCGGTCCCCCCAAACTGTTCCTTCAACGCATCCCATAACTCCTTAGCACTGTTACAATGTAACAGTCCAACATAGATCTCATTTGGTAATGCAGATGATATGATGCTAAATGCTTTGGCATCGAGTTCGAACTTCTGAAAATCAGTTTCAGTATAGTTTTCATAAGGTTTTGGTACGAACTTCTTTGGATCCTCAGCACTTGGCACCATAGGAACATGGGGACCAAAAACAACAGACCTCCAACATCCAGTGTTCTGTTGAGCAAGGATGTGACCCATCCTTCTCTCCCAGATGTTGTATTCATTACGTTTAAGCATGGGTGGTTTAAAAAGCGAGCCAACATTATTCTTATCATCTTGTGATTGTGACGTCATCCTGGTTGTTTTACAGGTACTGATTAATCAACTTTAATGGTGATTAAACCTTGCTCTGATTTTCAACAAAAACGAACAAACTATCGATATCAACGATTTTGAGCTGAACTATTTATGTCAAAATGATAGTTAAATCAAATTTGACTGTCCTAGCTCTGATACCAATTGTTGGATCTGAGTTTGGTTTTGATTGTATTTTTCATTTGAATTAGAATGAAGATGGATGAGTTGTGCAGCGGAATTAAGATGGAAACAAACTTTGCATACAATCAAACGAGAGTATTGCTTTTATCAAACACTTTTCACAATGAACCGAAAGATTGAATTTCATTTCAACAACGATTACAATGCAATGTTTAATACAAACTCCCCCTCAACCAGAGCTCAGTGTTTGTTCATGCAGAGAAGACGGTTTTGCAAAGAGCTAATAGAACAGTACAGAGCACTGTTCTATTTATAGGCACTAGCAAACCACTGAGCATCTAAGCTGACGTCACCATGAAAGTGACATCTAACCTCCTAACAAACTCTAACCTCTGATCAATACAAACACTGCTATGCTAACTACTGCTATTACATTACATTACACAAAGACAGAATAAACAACTGCTGCATCCCTCCACTGCTGTGAACCCAGCAGTACTTGTCCGGATCAGCAGTGCTTGACTCAAGGCAGTAGATTGAATTAGCAGAGCTTTAGTCTTTTATCAGGTCTTTACTTGAACAGCAGTTGTGGGTCAGCATTTTGCACGATCAGTAGATAGGAGGTCAGCAGATGTTGAAATCACTATCAAGGGGAGAGACTTGTATGTAACATCTGCTTATTCTGGATCCACTGCTCTGATCCAGTTTTGGCTTTAATTATCTGTTCCTCTGGTAGGGTTCAATCCCAACAGTTTTACCGAGAAAAAGAACGCCACTAAATAAAAGTACCTTAAATCTCTAAATTTGGTCATGCTAAACTCAATAATGTTTTGCTGTATGAGATGGACAACATTGTTAATCCTCAGTTAAGAAAGATGTCTAACTGAAGAAACACTGGTTTAATGACCGGAATCAGTTAAACCAGGGGTTTGAATCTGCATAAAAGGGGTATATCTCCTCGTTTTGATTCAGGGGTGACTGATCTTCTTCTTCGAACAACAACTGCAAAACGAACAGCCGTTAGACTCGCCACGGGGAGAATGGGGGTTCTCTCTGTGACCACCCTCCGACGTGAGAATAAGTACTGGGTTTAATGAAGAAGAACAAGTAATATTAAAGTGAAGTGTGTGTAACTTGAGAATTTGTACTTGAATTATCCTCCATTTATAACCGAAGTTTGGGCGGGAAAGTTTGTTGATGAAAACTTGACGGAAAGTGCTTTTCCGTAAGCGGTTATTTGGTTCTCCGTTAATCACTAACGAGTGTTTATGCACACGGATCGTGGTCGTGATCAACGGCCGGGGTGGTGCCATGCGGAAAGTGAGAAAGTGTAGATCTTTCCTTCAATTCGTGCCATCATCGTGACTTCGAGGGAGCCTGGGATGATGCCACGTGGCCATTCGGTTATAACCGAATGGTGGTGCACGATTAAGCCTTCTAGAAGGACACAACTGTAATCCTGTGTGGCTCTTCTTCATGTTAATTTTTGTGGTATTAGAGAAGTTGCTTCTATCCAAGTCTGGATGTTATTTACGCAGTGGTTTTGTTAGGATTTTATCCTATCTGTTGTTTGGGGAGCTTTGCGCAAGGGTATGTTATGCTTCTCTTGGCGTGCGGATGTTGGAAACTGTTTCCTTTTAAGTTCTCTTTTTAGAACCAGTGTGCGGCCGCGCAAGGTCCTCTTAAAGAGGTTCATTGTTGGTGAAGTTATGGTATGGTCCTGAACGCCTGAGCAGGGTTTTTAGGACCTTACCCCTTCAAGTCTCCCCAGTCCAGTGTTGCTCTTATGCAAATAAGTGGAACACTGGACTATGAGAGGTGGGTGGTTTTTGTTGTGGAGCTTTTAGGCTTAGAAAAATGGAAATCTTCTTGGAGAAGATACTTTCTGTTTGTTTAGAATAAATTGTTTCTTTTTTGCTGTGATGTGACCCATAAGGAAAAAATGCATAAGTGTGTTGACCTTTCAGCTTCTTATTGAAACTGTTGCTTTGGGAATGTATGCAGACGCTGTCAGAGAGTGTTTAATGGGATGTGATGATTACTGTGGCAGCGCCGTTTCTGAAAGGAGTGATTTGATATTAATCATCGCAATTTCTTATAGCTCTCTTCTCGATGCTGACGTTAGTTCTTTCTGGCTTATTTATATATAGAGTTTATTGACATTTACCAGATTTGGCAAAAGATGAGGACTAGGCGAAGATTCCGATCTCAGAGGGTTTCGGAAATTTTGAAAACTTTCGAAGCTGCAGAGGCTCTACTCCTTCTTGCCGGTTTGTCGACGGTCGAGGATGCCGGAGGTAACTTTCCTTCTCTATATTCAGGGGAAGATTATGCTTCTCTTCGTGTTGGTAATAATGGTGAAGGAGTTACTCGTTTATCAGCAAATATCCTAATACAAAGGTTCCCAGTTGATCAGATGGGAAGTTGTTCGTTGGTGTACCAACGGCGTCGAGGTGGACGACCCTCTGTGATTCCGGCTGGTATGCAGGTGACTGCTTCTGCTATGGGTGATGGGGGGAGTGAAAACCTCTTATTGTTCCTCATCCACTTGCTTGGTTTGGTGAAGCCCTGCATACCCCTTTGGGTGTGCTGGATATGTTTCCTGGTGTTTAGTTTGCTTATTCTGTAACTACTGTTTTGATACACTGCTGTTCCTTGTATATTTTGTTAATGTGCTTTTGTTTGCACAAGTAACGTTTTTGATGCACTGTTGTGCATATGGATTTTTTGTCATTGCGCGTGGCGCGTAAGTGATTAATTATAAGTTGTGTTTGAATTACAATATCTTGCATGTGTATAATTACTTTGTTTAGGTAGAGCGAATAAAGATGGTATGAAGCTCATGTGTGAACGTAGGTCTGGATTGTGCGCGGGGTTTGTGCTTGTAGACCGTTCATGAGACTTGTAATGTTTTACCATAGTGTTTTCGTGCATACCCAAAGGAATTACATGCATTTTGTAATAAACAAATGTAATAAGGGTAATCTTTGTATTGATAAGGCGCGGAGCCAACGGGTACAAAGTTAATAATTAGAATAATTATTCTTGCCTTGCGCAAGTTTGGACTGTTGTGTGAGATGGCTTGATTGATTACATGTAGCACCTACGCAGTTGTTGCGCGTTCCAGGTGCGTGGCACATCTGTTCCGTCAAGCCTCTTTAAGGTATATGCGCCTTTGCCCAGGACTTCATGGATGATGTACGATCCTTCCCATTTAGGCGCTAATTTCCCTGGTTTTTCTGCGTTGGATGCTTCGTTGTCGCGCATGACAAAATCTCCTTGAACGAAGGTGCATACGCGTATGCGCGCATTATAGTATTTCTCTAATTTTGATTTATACCTGGCTTCTGCAATGGCTGCGTTCTCGCACCTTTCTTCAAGAAGGTCCATATCGATTCTTCGTTCTCGCTCGTTGCCTTGTTTTTCCATGGCGATCATATGCGGTGACGGGATGCCGACTTCCGCTGGGATTACTGCTTCTGAACCATATACAAGCCTGAATGGGGTTTCGCCTGTACTGGTTTTTGGCATGGTGCGATAGGCCCATAAGATGCTAGGGAGCTCGTCTACCCATCCCCTACACGTGCCCCCAACCTTGCCTTGATGTCATCCACTATTTGTTTATTGAAGCTTTCAACCTGCCCATTCGCTTGTGTGTGTGCCACAGAGGTAAAGCTATGTTTGATGTTCATTTCTTTAAACCATTTTTGTAGGTCTTCTGACGCAAAGTTTGTGCCATTATCAGAAATGATACGTAATGGTAACCCAAATCAGAAGATAATGTGTTCCCAGATGAATTTGCAGATCACCATTGCTGTAGTTGATGCCAGAGCCTTTGCCTCTACCCACTTAGTGAAGTAGTCTACTGCTACTACTATAAACTTGACTGCGCCGGGCGCATTGGGAAAAGGACCGACGAGGTCGATGCCCCTTTGTTGGAAAGGCTAGGCTGAGGTGACTTGTAAGACCCTAACACGTTTAACCTTATAACGACGCAATGGAAAATACGAGCCTTAAAATTCCTTTCCTTAACAGTCATACAACTTGTTAATAAGCCATTTTAATCGGCTTAATTTAAATCTTTTATCTCATTCATACATAATCAAGAAAATTATATTACAAATGACTTCAAACATGTTATCACATCCCCGTACAATCCTTAGTCTTCGACTCAATCCACATTGATTTGTTCATCATGATAATCCGATTATCCGCGGTCACCATAAATAACCAACATGTTAGTAAATGGTAACATCATATATCTTTAAATAATCACATAATAACGAATAACCACATAGCTGTCTATTATGGTAATAAGCTTCCATAGAATGTTCTTCGGATTCATTCCTTACACCGAGCCTTAAATCCTTGAGAGCCCGACACTTACGTACCTGCATTTCTAATTTCATTCTCAATAACAAAACTGTTAGCAACACATACCCTCCGACGTATTTGAAGATTCGCATTCTCACATAAATACATAACATCGAATTACTTTTATTAGATCACATCTCGCGGAAACACTTCCATATATTCACCAATTTATATACATGTTCCATTCTTATATCTCTCGTTAACGACAATGCCTAACCTTCCCACTCTACTACTGAATATCGTCATACATGTATTCGTGTCATAACCCCTTATTCACAATTAATTGTTTTACTTAGTCATGTGTAATAATAAATTCATCCATACTTATACTTATACGGAACCCCATAATAATCACTTATATTCAAACCAACTTAAACATTAGTTATAAGTCTTCAGCACTTACCGTAGCCTACTGTTGGTGCATGCGTCTGTCGACTTCGTCTTGTATCGAGTCTTGTTCATAGAATGTTAAATCAGGGCACGTAGTTCGAGAAAACAGGTTATTTCGCTTGAAAGGTTGTAATTTCGCTTGAAAGAGACATGTGCAGTTTCAAGCGAAATCAACTCAGTTAATTTCGCTTGAACTGACATTCTACTGCTTCAAGCGAAATCTGAACTCTATATATAGGTGTGTTCAAGCGAAATCTGTAAGAATTATTCCGGTCAGAGCAACGAAGTGCTGCCTAAGTGTCGTCTCGCTGTAAATCATTGTGAAATTAATAATACGACAGTTTAAAGTGATATTCTAGCTGAATTGACCTCAGTACGTCTGTTTCCGCCTTTCATACTGAGCAAAACTCTTCTGATCGACTCGTTCGGGTTTGCAAACGATCCTACAAGTGGTATCAGAGCTTAGGAGGAAGAGTTCATACCAATTCAGCTGCATTTTCTGATTTCTACACCTTCTTTTTCAAATTGAACTTGATTTTACGGTCAAAATGTCATGATTTTCACACATCTTATGCGCTTTTGTGTATTAACAAACCCTAGAAAGTTTCAGAACTAAAATCTGCCTAGAACTAGATCATTTTGGCAAAAATCAGCTCGAGAATATGACATCAGCATAATTTCGCTTGAACTGACCGGTTGATTTCGCTTGAAATCTCACTTTGGATCTGATTTCGCTTGAGAAATTGTGTTGATTCCGCCTGAAACAGTATTCCGCTTGAGAAGTTCTGTTGATTTCGCTTGAGAATTTCTATTCCGCTTCAAAGTCCTTATTTCGCTTGAGTGATCTGGTTTGAAACTAGTTATTTCGCTTCAACAAATATATTTTGCTTCATCGAAGATTTCGCTTGAGTTTGTGATTCCGCTTGAAATCACTGTTTGACAAGTTCTTGAAAACCGAATCATGGAAGAGGAATTTTACTACGCATTCGCTACCCCGGTTACCCCGATCACTCTTGCACAGAACACAATGCTGGAAAATGAACCGAGGACTATGCAAAAACCGCCTAAGCTCATGAACATCGAGGAGTATAAGGGTTGGGAAGGACGTTTTGAGAACTGGCTACAAGCAAACTACTTAGATGCTTGGGAATGTGTTGAAACGAAATATATTAGACCGACGAATGATGTGGAAGAGATTATTGCAATAAAAGATCTAAGTGCAGAAGATAGAAAGAAATACAAAGATGAAAAAATGATGTTAAGTCTACTACAACAAGCTGTGAAGGAAGATATTTTGGTTCTATTGCAACACAATGGAACTTCTTATTCAATCTGGAAAGCATTAAGATCGAAGTTTCATGGAAGCCAAGAAATATTAAAAACAAGAAATCACTTTTTATAAAGGAATTTGATCTTTTTCGTGGGTTGAAAAATGAAAGCACAAAGGAAATTATTGAACGATATTGTAATTTGTTAGCCAACATGAAAAGGTTGAGCATCAACAAAGATAATGAAGAGTTGATTGAAAAGCTAGCCGATGCATTGCCATATGAGACTTGGGGCACATATCTTATGATGTTGAGAAATAAGAAAGGATTTAGCAGTCTGACATTGAGCAAATTTATTGAAAAGATTGAGGCTCAGGAGATGGAACAAGAGAAAGGTTTTAAGAATGAAAGATTTTGACAGTGAACAAGATACTGGACTGTATTACAAAGGTGGGGTCAGTGATAAAACCACCAACATGTCACCAAAGATTGAGACAACTTTCAATGTTAAGAGTTCATCTGGAAGTTCTTCCAAAGGATCAAACAGCAACACAAATTTTTCATCATATCCATCATTTGATCCAAACATTTCAACAACCAAGATTGGAAAGAAGCTACAATGCAACATTGTTTTGAATCTGGAGAATGATGAGGATTATTCAGCAGAAATTGCTAAGAGTCACATGTCTTTGTTGGGAACCGTGTTGGAATCCTATGGTAGTTTTGTGGCAGGTCGGATCGGGAATCCTATGTTGACAAAAGAGGATTACGATCAAATTGACGCTGAGGAAATGGAATTAATGGATATTAAATGGTGTTTGGCAAGTGTATTGAGACGAGCTGAGAAATTTAAGTAGATCACATGAAGAGATGATTTACGTGAAGCTAATGTTTCTACTTTAGGTTTTGATAAATCTAAAGTCACTTGTTTTCGTTGCAGGGAAAAATGACACTTCAAGAGGGAGTGCAAAAACCATGAAGCAAGTGGAGCTCAAAATCCATTCAACAACAATAATGATTACTATCGGAAGGCCATTTATCATCAAGTTGCACAACAACAACAAGAACCACAAGTGGCACATGGTAGGAAAATAATCGAGGAATCTTCAAAGAGAGCTTGCATGGTGAATCAGGATGACAAAGAGCCAACAAAGGGTTTCAATTGGGACAAATATATCTCAGCTGATAGTAAAGCATGCCTGATAAACCAAGATGATGAAAAGTTGCCGGAAGGTTTTAACTGGGAAGGTTTTAGTTGGGATGATTATGATCCAAACAAAACTTCAAATCACAAAGCTTTTGTCGCTCGAGTTGAAGAAGATAGTGATGATGAAAGAGAGTATCATGCAAGAAGATTGGCAGCTCATTTTAAAATGATGGAAGAGAGTGATAGTGATGATGATAAAGCTAAAAAGAAAAAGAAAAAGGTCAAAACACCGGTCAGCAGTGATGATGAAGCTGTTCCAGTGATAAGGAAAAAGGTGGAAGTTCCAAAGTTTAAAGTTGATGAAGAAGTTGATGCAAGGAAGAATCCGGTGATTTGTGAGAATTGTGAGATTATAAAGAAGAAAAACAGTGAGTTAATGAACAACATGAACAGGCTGAAGGAATCTTATGATGTTCTGAACAAAACCATGAATCAGTACAACCAAATAAGTGAAGAACAAGCAACAGCCATGAAAACACTTCAGGGAGCATTCATGATAAAGCAGAAAGTTGTGAACAACTACATCGAGAAGTGTACTGTACTAGAACAGAAACTGGAAATACAAAGAATTGAAACTGAAAGAGTTAATCGTTTATTGAAAAGTTACTCATGTACTTCTTATGTCATTGACATAATTTATCCAACGGTTGAGGGCATGAAGGCTTTTGAAGATGATGAAGTAACTGAAGAACAAAAAGTTTCTGAAGAAAAGACTTCTGAAAAGAAGAAAGAAAAGAAGAAGGATACCAAAGAAAAGACATCTGGTAAGAAACAAGGTTTCAGTTACAACAAGTGTCCACCCCCGCTTGAAAATGGATATTCTCCGAGAAATCCAAATTCAGAAAGAGTCGAAAAGGAAACGAATTTACAGTGGGAGTCGGAGTCTTCAGTTAAATTGCCTGATAATATTGATGTCACGTTTACATCATCTGACACTGATCATGAGTCCGAGTTAATAAAGAAAGTGGTCGATCAGGTGTTGGACAAAGATGAAACCGAGGAGTTAAAGTTGGAGTCTATGTCAGAGTCAAATTCTGAATCAAGCATTCCGAGTTAAACCGACAAACAGGGCAAAAGGGTTTATAATAAAGAATTCTTGTTATCAAAATCTAATTTGGATGACGAAATGTTTAAAGTTGCATACACTTTGAATGATTCTGACAAATTATATTTTGATGAGGAATTTCCAATAAGAGGTGTCAAATCTGACATGATCAAAAAGGTTTTCAAACTAACAGAAATTAATATTTCTGAAATAAAAGATGTAAATCTTAATGATAAACCTAAAAAGTACACCTCAAGAGTTCAACAACGTTTAAACAAGAAAAAAAAGCTACAGTTCTGGTTCAGGTTTTCAAAAGAAACCAAACCATAACGGTAATTACAAAAAGAAAGGATTAGGATTTATTCCACCAGAAAACCAGAAAAATGAAAAATATGTTCGAGATTTTAAATCAAAAATGATATTTGTTTCAGGTACATCTACTGAAGAAGAGAAAGAAAATCTGTTTAGAAATCAGTCGAACAAAGAATTCCTTGCAAAGAAGCAAGAAGAGATGAAGTTTGTTGATCAGATGAAAGAAACGAGAACCTGTTTCAAATGCAACAATGTTGGACATTTTGCCAAGAATTGTTCCAAGGCAATACAATCAAAACAGGGAGTTTCTCGTAAACTAAAAGATAAAGAAGTTGAGTTTGAACCACCAATTGAGAGAAGTAAACTTTTCAAAAATTCAACATTTGAGATTGGTGAATGTTCAAACAGGTTTTACAAGAAAACGGGAAATCTTGACAACCAGAAATGGGTTGTTAAGAAGTCTGACGATAGTTCTAGCAATGATTCTGATTTGTCAAAATCAGAGGAACTATCTTCTGGCGATGAATCTGATTCCACAAAGTCAGAGGAGCCACAAATTGAATCAAAATGTGATAACTTAGTGCCGATTATGGATGATGTGAATTTTCCACCACTTCGGGCTGAAAATTTTAAAAAGAAAATCGGTAAAGTCGAAATTTCAAATCAATTTTTCTCAGAAAAGAAAGAGTTTGATATTGAGAAAGCCTTCAATTCCAAAGTTAAACATATTTTTGGAAAAATGGTTGACAGGAAAGTCAAGGGAGTCAAGGAATTTTACGAGAAGAAAACAAAGAAGAAAAGTAAAGTATCATCCCTGGTTTGTAACTGGGATGGTACCTACTATGAACAGTGAAATTCTGGACTTGCCGGAGCTCCCAAGTTGGTAATCGCGGAGCATGAATCAGCGTCATTCTTATATGTTCATTAGTATGATTTACCGGAACTCCCAGGTTGGTAAGTAAGGAGTAGGTATCGGCATCTTGAGAATTCAATCTACATGTGGTATTGGTTGGTAAGCCATGTGGTTGAAAAATTTTTCACCTACAAGTGGTAAATCAGGGACATTAAGTTGTACTTGATTTTCTTACAAGTGTTTGAAAAACAATGTGATGAACCAAACCCCTAACCTACAAATGGTAAAATCAATCAACAAAACTTGTTTTCCGGAAAAACCATTTGATTAAAACAAACTTAGGTGTTTTGAAATCAATGGGAAAATAGTTTGTTGTGAGGGGGAGTTCTGATTGTTTATGCCAAGTGAATGGCGAATTGAAGCGATTCGATATCGATTGTCAATTTACTTGTACAATTTGTTTTTAAATTTCCTTTAAATGTGTTTGCATTTTAGGGGGAGTAAGAATTCAGAAAATCCAAAAACATTTGAAAATTTGAAAAAGTCAAAAAACATGATAAAAATTCAAAAATGAGTTTTTGTGTCAAAGAAGAGGAAATGATAGTACATCAGTAGACAGTTACAGTATGCTAAAGAAATGTAATGATTAAATAGCATTAAACGGTCTTACTGATGATATGCCGATAGGTTTTTACACATTTAGTAAGCTTGTTCGGGATATAAACTTAAATTCAAACTTGCTTATTTTGTGGGGAACACTACTTGGATATATAGGTAACCCCTGAAATCTCGTTTGAAAGGTCCCTCTTTCTGAGATACTAGGTCTTTATGCTCAGTGATATCTGGGGTATTATCCCGGGACTTCTGATTTTGCGGAAGCAATGGCCTAGTCCCCGGAGAATACTTTACTGTTTGCTTGAAATATAGCGCCGCCCTCAGCATAAAATGATGAAACAATAAAATTGATAATCATTGCTGTTGTAAAAAAGATCCTCTAAAGGGGACCCACCAAAAGTCGAGCCGTCATCTCTCTGCTGAACGGAAGTTCTGACCTGAGCTCTCACGGTTTCGCAATTTAACCCCTTACAGATATCATCTGTGGTATACTCACCTGTAAGATTGAATATTGGGATCTGGATACGGGAGTATATTCAAGAGGTGGGACACATGAATGAGTTTAAGTTCTTAAAACACCTAATTCATATCCGGAATCAGTTGAAATTTGTGTGAAAATTTAAGTGGATCAGTATATTGGCAATCAAAGTGAATTGTTTAAATCTTAATGTGTAACTAAGCTCAACGGTACTTGTGACTTGTCATAAACTGATATGATCCTCTTACACAAACTCACAAAAATATTGTATGTAAATATTTCTCTATTGCATTTCATTCTATGTTCAAAAATCCAAAAAGATTTTCAGTATGTTTTAGCATAAATTTTGAAAAATCCAAAAAGATTTTCGACAACTGGTGTTGGAGAGCTGATTTTCTAAATTCCTAGTGCTGAACATTATGAACAAATGGATTGGGTGAAAGTGTTTGAGTTTTTTTTTTTAAAATGAAATGAGAAAAGTTTTTGAAATAAAAACGTTATTCCTGCAAGTGGTTCATCAGAGACTAACATTGTAAAATCATTGTCTGCATATCATATCCACAAGTGTTCATTAGAAGGTGAGATTGTTTTTACAAATGGTCATAAAAAAATTTATTTTTGGGTAGAGAATGTGCAGGATATCTGAGTGATAGAGAGCCAGGTTCCAATACTTTAGGACTCTGTGTTTTTAACAAGCTAGGCTGCGATCCTAGCATATCGAAAGGGGGAGTCTGTAGATTGCAGAGCCAAGATCCGATCCTGGAATTCACGCAAGCTGCTGAAGCTGATGAACTTAAGGAATCAAGAGATCTGATCAAGAGAAGATAGTGATTCTGAGATTGAAGATTATTTGATCGAGGAGATTTTGTTGATGAAAAGAGAAGAGAAAGATTTGAGGATGCTTTACAGTGTCTGATACTTCAAAAGAGAAGCCCAAAGACTGATAAAGACTGAAGGTGTGAAGACTCGACACTTTAAGACTCGTCAACATTTGAGGGGGAGTATGTTGGTGCATGCGTCTGTCGACTTCGTCTTGTATCGAGTCTTGTTCATAGAATGTTAAATCAGGGCACGTAGTTCGAGAAAACAGGTTATTTCGCTTGAAAGAGACATGTGCAGTTTCAAGCGAAATCAACTCAGTTAATTTCGCTTGAACTGACATTCTACTGCTTCAAGCGAAATCTGAACTCTATATATAGGTGTGTTCAAGCGAAATCTGTAAGAATTATTCTGGTCAGAGCAACGAAGTGCTGCCGAAGTGTCGTCTCGCTGTAAATCATTGTGAAATTAATAATACGACAGTTTAAAGTGATATTCTAGCTGAATTGACCTCAGTACGTCTGTTTCCGCCTTTCGTACTGAGCAAAACTCTTCTGATCGACTCGTTCGGGTTTGCAAACGATCCTACAAGTGGTATCAGAGCTTAGGAGGAAGAGTTCATACCAATTTAGCTGCATTTTCTGATTTCTACACCTTCTTTTTCAAATTGAACTTGATTTTACGGTCAAAATGTCCTGATTTTCACACATCTTGTGCGCTTTTGTGTATTAACAAACCCTAAAAAGTTTCAGAACTAAAATCGGCCTAGAACTAGATCATTTTGGCAAAAATCAGCTCGAGAATATGACATCAGCATAATTTCGCTTGAACTGACCTGTTGATTTCGCTTGAAATCTCACTTTGGATCTGATTTCAGTTGAGAAATTGTGTTGATTCCGCCTGAAACAGTATTCCGCTTGAGAAGTTCTGTTGATTTCGCTTGAGAATTTCTATTCCGCTTCAAAGTCCTTATTTCGCTTGAGTGATCTGGTTTGAAACTAGTGATTTTGCTTCAACAAAGATATTTTGCTTCATCGAAGATTTCGCTTGAGTTTGTGATTCCGCTTGAAATCACTGTTTGACAAGTTCTTGAAAATCGAATCATGGAATCGGAATATAAATAACTATCACCTAACCTTGCTACTATATAACCTAACCTTATTAGACTTCGATTTTCATACTTAAATAACTATCACATAACCTTGCTTATATAAATTAAGAAGTGATTCCGGAAAATCATTTACTTAATACTACCACTTGATATCATCATCAAAAATGCATTACAACATAATTACTAACAATTATCATACAATTAATCTCTTTTCTACTGAAGGGGGAGTCCAGGAAATTACTTACCTTACGCATCCGTATTTGCGTTCGCTTCCTCATTTCCTCCTGACCCGTTAGCCCTTCATGCTTCCATCCATGTTGACATGATCCCTATACTTCCATTTCATTGCATCCACATTCTTGTTAGCATACAAAATTATACATATGAATGATCATATCAATTTACATTTCACATTTCACATTCGGCTTTCATTAGTCAATTTAACAAGCATATGGTATACTCATAATACAATACTCATTCAACCATATAATCACTTAGTTACATTACTTTCATTAATCAATCATTCACTAACATGTATAGCTCAATTCACTGAAAATAGGCTCTTTTGGGACGTCTGTTTACTATACTTATGAGCTTGAAAAATTACAATCTTTTTATGTGACGTGCCCCTCGGAGGGGTTATCCTTGTGTTAAATTTTTAGAGTCTAACTCTCTACCAAAAATTTATAAAAAATCATTTACTAAGCAGCAATCAGATTCGTCACTTTCCGACTGCAGCCCACGGAAAAATTCATTTAAAAATCCTCGGTTATCCGATTGACGTAATTCCAGTTGGAGATTTTGATAACCTCTTGAAGCTACCTACAATAAAAAATTGAGATCATAACACTGTAAGTCCATAATCAGTACAATCGGATATCAAACACCAAACAAGTAGCAGAATTACAAGTGAGATGTGAAAGATTGAAAGACAAACTGTATTGATTGAAGAACAAAGAGCACACAATTCTAAGATCGTCTGGTACTCTGGATTGCACAAAACACAAAAGTTTCTCAATGAACCAACAACCTACATCGACTATGGATTCCCCTATTTATACTAACATAGGAGATCCATTTACATTGGGCCAAGCCCATACCCCATAGACCTCAAAACAACTAAACAAGCCCATTATACATATCGAACCCAAAACAAACAAGATAGCCCAAGACAGACGCAAACCTACACTAGTATATGCCCTTACAATATCCCCCTAGGTTTGTGTTGGCTTAGCGTCTCCTGCTTCACTGTTGCTTCCTCTTCTGCTTCTTAGCTTGTTCTTTCTTTTTCCTTTGTAGCTCAGGCAAGATCGGTATATTTCTTCCCACATATGGACCAAATAGCTGTGTTTCAACTCTTGTACGTTGGCCTGACCATAACTTGAAATTCATAATCTGGGCCACAGCTCCTGTCCAGCTCTTGGCACACACTTCATACTGAGGATCACTCTGAATTTATGACCTTGCCAAGAGATTGATGTCGTTTTCACCAAAGCACATCAACTCTCGAGTATCAATAAACCTGTATTCAGCATTGCCACACACAATCACGGCTTGACCAGAAATAGGATCATACATCCAAAACTGGAAATTCTTCAGAGTGTTATCAGGCAGCTCCTTTAACAATGGCACGATATTCGCCTGTTTAGTTACAGGCCATTTCACAATCTTATATGGCTTCCCAGTTGCAGGATCCAGCACTTCTTCATCCTCTTCAATGGTTGACTCAGCTAATTTCATATCTCTAAAATTGACTCAAGCCTGTTGCTGCAGCCTGTTGTAGAAATTAACTCCAATTTTGCAATTTAGATTCTTGACCTGATCATGAAATCCTGCATTGCTTAATTCCCTTAAATCAACTGGAGTCCAGGAGTTGAAATCCTCAGAATTATCATAATATTCCACATCACCATTCTTCCTCAGCACAATAAACATTTCCTTCTCATCATTGTCTACCCAGCTTTTAATACCTGATATGTTTCCCTTCTTACTTTTCTCAGTGGTGATAACATATCTGTCAGGTTTATCACCAAACTGTAAGTTCCTCTCAGCTCCAACATTTCTCATCACAACCATGTTCTTTCTCGGCTTCTGATTCGCTGTACGAGGAGTACTTTCATAATATATGTTCATTGCATCTTCGTGCTCTTTCCTCTCCTGCTCTCTCTCTTCAGCAGTAGATTCCTTTGGTGGATCAGCAAACTCCTTTGGAAATTTTCCTTCAAGCTTTTGCTTCATATCCATCACTATAGCACTAAGAGCTCCCAGATTCGTTTCCAATTCATTAATCTTCTGATTTTTTACTACTAATTCTTCCATGAGACTAGCAATCTGTGCATCCTTGAATATCTTGTCTTCTTCAAGAGTAGAAATTCTTCGCATAAGAATAGTTGTCTCATTTTCTTCAAACAAACCTTCACTGTCAGAACTTTCAGCAGGTGCAGCAGTCTCAGGGGTTTCAACTTGTTTTGACTTAGCTGCTGCTTCAACTTGAACAGTAGCAGCTTGCAGCAACTCAGCAGCCCTAATAACATCAGCATCGTATGGACCACTGCTTGAACCTTCACCTGGTTTAGGAACTGGCACATACATAGCATCTCTCTCGTTAGCCATGAATTCAATTATTGCAGGGCTCAACTCAGTGGGTATGTAGTTGACTTTGGGCTGTGTGTCACCAATGGGGTTAGATGTCTCCGTGGTTGTCTGAACATCAGTCCTTACTTCACCGCTGATCCTAGGATCTCTTCTGCTTTGTTTCCTAGGAGGAAGATCAGCGGTAGTATCTTCTAGAGAATGATCAACAACAACAGCTTTCGTTGTAGAAACAGGTTCAACATGAGGAGGGTTCACTTGACCTGGTTCATTAACATTTACATTTTCTGCTGAAAGGCCTTCAGCCAGTGTTTCTGTCTCTGTTTCATCACCATCATCACTTTCATCTCCTTCTTCATCATAAATCATTCTGTCATCTGCAACATCTTCCTCACTTTCAATACCAGTCAAGTCTACATTCTCAATCGGCTCTTGAACTCCAACAGGAGCTTCAATTATCTCTACATCATGCTCTTCAGCTACAATGGCATTTATCTGAGCAGGTTCCTCTACTTGAATCTCAGCAAAAACTCCAAATTTTTCTAATGCGCGCTTGTTTTCATACTTGATCCCAATATTATCTCTTGACTTTTGGTTTATCCATGTAAATACCAAGTGATTCATCATCTTTGCATCATAAGTTTTCACAGTAACTGTCAACTTAGGATACTTCTTTTCTAAGATCATCTGTATAAATCTAGGGAACTTGTACCAGTACGTCTCATTCAACGTTTTCACATTCGCAAACGTATCATCAAAGACACTCTTTAAGTAGTTATACTTCCATCCTTCAACCACTGAAACCACTATAGAAGTTTGCTTCAACGTCAGTTTATCAAGACCACTCTTGTTCCCACTGATCCATACCAGATAAATATGAGCCATAGCTCATTTTGACTAAAATCTCCATGACTTTTTCTTTTGAATACTCTGTTGGATCGTCAGCTGCATCTCCGAATAGCATCACCTCACGTATATCTTGTTCACTAACTGAAACTTCTGTACCCTGAACTTTTGACTTGATAACCGTGTTACCTTTCTTCGCCGTTGAGTTATCCCAAAAATCTTTGATCCAGTCTTCATGAATAACTGGATTCACCCGAAGAGAATGTGCCAATCTGCAAGTGTTTAGGCCCACAATCAATGACTTGTACGTCTCGAAACCCTTTGGAGGATCTGATAAATAGCAAGCAATGTTCATAGTCTTCTCCCATGCGGGAACATGTGGACCTTTGGCTTTCTTTCCTGTATCTGCATAAAAAGAAACGAATCAATGCGGACACATATACGTTAACATCAAAGATTTCTGAGTTTGACCGTAAACTTGGTCAAACTAAGTCAACTGATACATCATAATGTTTAGAATCCTTAAAAATAAAACACACACCTGTGTTCCGTTTAAAAGAATTCACAAAATTACAACACAAACAGTTAACAAGCTCACTGTGTGAAAATTGGCCCAAAAGGACTGGATCAGGCCCAATAAACACCTTGTGCAATTGAAAGTCCCTTGTGCGATCAGGCAGGTCTTGTGCAATGGTATTTTTGTAATAAAGTGGATAAGCCAGTCGCACAA
The DNA here is from genome assembly GCA_030545235.1 of Helianthus tuberosus. Taxonomy (NCBI): domain Eukaryota; kingdom Viridiplantae; phylum Streptophyta; class Magnoliopsida; order Asterales; family Asteraceae; genus Helianthus; species Helianthus tuberosus. The sequence continues at coordinate 15,210,998 of CM060391.1, forward strand.
GACCGGTCAACAAATGTCAAACGCTCAAGACCTGGTCAACCCAAGTCAATCGCACAAGATCTGGTCAATAAAAGTCAATCGCACAAGATCTGGTCAACGAAAGTCAAAAAGACCTTCAATCGTACAAGATTTATTTACACAAGGGCAAAACGGACTTTTCACATATCAGATTTAGGGGTAAAATAGTCCATTCAGACTTGTGCGATTCACTCAGACGGCGCGTGTGGTTCCCTCACCGTCTCCGTTTGTCTTCTCCGGCAAGACCTGCAAATTCCGGTGACTTTCTAGGGTTTCAAAACAAACTTTTCCGATCAGAACTTAGGGTTTTAATCACGTTTTCCATTAAAATTGAACCTATTAATGTTGGTAAACATGGTTTTAATCAATCCTTGAACATATCAGACCTTAATTCAGCCTAAAAGTTGATCAATTTGTTGAAAAAACATCCGATTGTTCGACATGAACACCATTTCGCACGAAATGCAGTTCCATTTCGCTTGAAATTGATCCATTTCGCACCAAAGACATCATTTCGTACGAAATGCAGTTCCATTTCGCTTGAAATTGATCCATTTCGCACCAAAGACATCATTTCGTACCAAAATGGTCCATTTCGCATGAAATCAGTCCAATTCGTATGAAAAGGCTCCATTTTGTTTAAAAGTAGGTCCAATTCGCACGTAATGGATAAAGGTCAATTCGTTTGAAAATAATCAGTCCACGTGAAACAACAGATTCTGAATAAGTCATCTGATTCATTAATTGAAATTGAATACATGTGATTAGCGGTGCAATCAGAAAGGTTTTGATGATCAATTGTGTCAGATGTTAATTCAAAAGGTTGCATGGGTTGATAATTGATAGTATGTCGGCCATGTTCTATTTGAGTTCATCAAGATTGCATGTGAAACTTATCAGCCCATGTGATTCAGATTGATGGAGTGGTCCAATTGAAATCAATTGATATATATTATGTTCGTGATTATTCATGGTTTGCATGTGAAAATTGAAAATTGTCGGCCATTGTGATTAATATCGATCCTACAAGTGTTAGATTTTGCAAGTGGTTGAAAAACAATGTGATGAAACCCCAACAAAACTAATTTTCCGGAAAAAACCATTTTGATTAAAACAAACTTAAGTGTTTTGAAATCTTAATGGGAAAATAGTTTGTTGCCAGGGGGAGTTCTGATTGTTTATGCCAAGTGGATGGCGAATTGAGGCAATTCACATCAGTTTGTCATGTTACTTTGTACAGTTTATTGCGTTTATTTTCAAATTTTCCCAGAAAATCAAAATTTGAAACATAATTTTGATTTTAGGGGGAGTAAAAAATTTAGAAATTTTGAAAATTTGAAAAATACAAAAACATGATAAAATCTAAAATGTCAAAAACATCGAAAAATAAAAAATGAGTTTTGTTGTGAAAAAAGAGGAAATGATAGTACATCAGTTAGACTGTCACAATACGCTAAAGAAATGGAAAGTTAAAATGTGATAAACGGTCTCACTAAAGATGTGACGATAGGCTCAGCTAGACTAGTAGATTTGCGATAACGATACAAACTTAAATACAAAAGTCTAGTTCTAGTGGGAAACGCGGTTGAAAGCATAGTACTTAGTTTTATCCTTCGTGATTGTATACGTACTCGGTAATCGCTGAATGCTAAAAGAGCATAAAAACCGGTCAGTTTGTGAACTTTCACAACTTGCTGAAAAAGTCACTGTGATTATGCATTTCATTTTGCAAAGATTTAAACTTGTTTGACTTCTTTATTTTGTTTAAGCATTGGACATCCTCTGCGTATACGTGAGTATCGGACTGGATGTTAGTGCCTGAACGTTCTGCTTTATTTTTCTTGGTGTTTCGTTTAAATCTTGGATCACCTCTGCGTATATGTGAATATCGAACTGGTGGTTAAGATCTAAACATATTCAACTTGTTTTTATTTCTTATTTTGTTTAAACATTGGACTTTCTCTGCGTATCGAAGGATCGACCTGATTGTTAATGTTTAAACATTCTGCGTTGTTTTCGCACATATCACAGTTGATGAAAGTTTAAAGGCATTACTTGAGTCAGTGTATTGTATGATGAGGGGATATGCTGAGATCGTGGGGTCCATAAGAATTTAGTGCAAAATTAATAAATCTTAACGTATCGGTAAGCATTTCGAAAGTTTTTATAGTGAGTTTATGTGACACCTGGGTCACTGTGACCATCAAACAAATACCAAACCAATGAAATATTGTATTTCATACATGGGATTTGTACAAATATGTGTATCATTTGCACATATCAATTCTTGTTCGATTTCGGGCTCTAAATCGCTTTCTGGAAGGTTATACGCGCGCTGATGCGTAAATATACCCAGTTTACTGCAACGAACACTCCGGAATAGTGACATAGGCTTAACATACCTTAAATAACCTTTACATAACTTAGAAATAAGTTTTGAAGGCTTTGGTATGGCAAAATCAAGTCTATTCGCTTACAGGGACTAAAGTTGACAAACTGCGAAAGTATGCCAATTTGAACTGTAACAGATATTCCGGAACTTGATCATAAGTTAAACATACCCTAAATATCCTTTACATAGCTTAGAAATAGGCTTTGAGGGGTTTGGTATACTAAAATAAACTTTATTGATCAATAGGGGCTAAAAGCGTCAAAAAGTGCACAAGTTTGCACTTTCGCGCATATCTTACGTTCTGAATACATACGGACCTCCAAAAATTTATGTAAGCATTATAATATTATGCTTTAGTGTTTGGCTTGTCAAAAATCCATTCGTCGCTTAATTTGGATCGTTTTTGCGTTCCTTACGACTCCCGTCATAATTAACCGAACAACGCAATCGTACGGCCAAACGAACCGACATCCATGATGTTTTCAAGCATATTTCATGTTCCCAATGTCTTAAAATCATTTTGGAGCTTGAAATTGGGTTTGACGGGTGTTAGAAGTGCCGTTACGCAACGAAACAAGGTGCAGGGACTGAAACTGACAATTCTGCATAGTTGCTGGCTTACGGACCGTAAGCCATCACCCTTACGGTCCGTAAGGGGTCCCCAGATCAGCAGGTTCTGATTAAACAGCTGTTAACAGCAGTTACCCCCTCCTAACCCCTTTGCACTTGCCTCTTCAGTATAATGAAGGGCCAATTTGGTGTTCCATGGGTATTTCAACAAGTGTATGGACAAGATCAAAGCACGTTATTCGATAAACGATCCTAATGGTTTTCCATTTACTATAAATACCCAACCCCATTCATTTTCAAAACCCACAAAATCTGATCTAAAAGCTCTAAGTTGAAGCCATTGCTTCATACCTGAGCTACTTGGATAAAGATTAGCTTTCGGGGACCCTTTGTAAGTGTTCCTTCGTTCTTTTTATACTTTTAGCGTTAAAAGTCAAACTTTGTTTAACTTTATGCGTTGCCCAGTTTATGGTCAACACGAAGTTCGGTTGAACTTCATAACGTGAGCGTAATCACGATGGTTATAGTCCCTAAAAACTATACCTACTGATTACCACGTTATCAAGACTCAGTGACGAGTCGTAGTTTCGGCCAAAACGCGTATTCTTGCGTATTTTGTAACCAAACTACTTATAGGTATCAAAACCGTTTTTTTTATACCAAACATGTTTTCTAAACTTAGTTAAGCGTGTTTTAACATGCTTAGCTCGTCACTTTTAGTTTAGTGCTTATATAGGGTCGTAAGGTAAGCGATCTAAACAATCGCTTATACTTTCGAACCCGACCCGTTTGGTTGATCATTAGGATCCGACCAAACACATTAGGTGACCATAGTATATAGGGAATAACCTTCCGAGGTTATACCTTATGGTCGCTTCGTTTAAGTAGTTGTATGATAGGTAGTTTATATGCCTTAGGTAAATTACCAAAATGCCCTTTTTACGCCAAAATTCATTTTAAGCATATGTAACATAACTTTTGGTATCTAAACTAATTTGGTAACAATATTAGACACGTTAAGGCATATTTTACTTATCATAGGACTAGATAGGCGTTCCGAACGCGTTTTACGTGAACGACGCGTTAAAGTAGCATAAGCTACCTAAACGGGTCGTAATGGGTCGTAAGCACTTAGGTTAGGTTTCATTTTAGTATGTGGGCTTTGTGAAAACCATATTACATGAGTTCCCATACTCATTTGGTTTACAAACCCTCATTCTATCCAATCCTCCAATTATAGGTCTGGTATATTAACATAATTACCTATATTAGGTGCCGTTTGATATCCGTGATCTCTAGCATTGTTTGGTTGTTACTCAAGGACTACTAAGCAATCTCAAGTGAGTACATAGACCCATCTTTTACCGTTTTCAAACTGTTTTGGGGTGAAACACATGTGCCTACTTGTTACTTTCGTGCTTTCCATGTTTTCATGTCATATGCTTGTTATGTTCAATAGTACACTTATAGTACATGATTTCATTGTGTTTTTGCTATGTATGTCCTTTGTTGCATACTTAGTACATTGTTTTACATTACATTTCATGCTATGTATGTCCATTGTGTGCATACTTAGTACATTGTTTTACATTACATTTCATGCTATGTATGTCCATTGTGAGCATACTTAGTACATTTTTTTACATTACATTTCATGCTATGTATGTCCATTGTGTGCATACTTTGTACATTGTTTTACATTACATTTCACGCTATGTATGTTCATTTGATTACATACTTAGTGCATTGTTTTCACATGCTTACATTTTGGTATGACAAAGACATTTGGTTTGTTTAAATGGGACAATATACATTCATTAACATTGATCACGCCGCTCGTTAGTAGGTAATGGTACCATAGGACTTGACAACTCCCATTCCTGAACCCTAGGTTTGTTTGGGTGGAAGGAATGACCAAATTCGATAAACATATCACATATAGACCTTTAAATTTGTTTAGAGGTTTATCGCCACAGTCACAAGGCTTGGATGTATGCATTTCACAATACCGCATAGATGTTTATATCAGTATAGCATGCATTTGTTCCACAAAACATAACTTTGATTTAAACCATGTTTTACTTCAATACCTTGTTTTTGTGCATTTTACATATGGTTTAGTTGATATATTTCACTTACCATACATGATATTTTGGATACACATTACATGATTTACATTAGACATAAACACTTTGACATTGATGTACACAATTCATGATTTACATTAGACATAAACATTTTGACATTGATATACACAATTCATGATTTACATTAGACATAAACATTTTGACATTGATATACACAATTCATGATTTACATTAGACATAAACATTTTGACATTGATATACACAATTCATGATTTACATTAGACATAGACATTAGACATGGTTTTCACACGAACATTTTGACATTTGATTATACATAAACATTTTACTTTGGTGGTTTGGTTTGAGTAAGTGATTTAAGTAACGAGGCGTGTGTAATATGATGCAAGCATGGTGGATACGCCGCTGGTACTTCCTATATATAAGTGCTTGTATGGTATTACATATCGTAGCATTATTTGAATTATTTCAATTTAGACATATAACATTTTATACAAATAACATACTTTTCACAATACATTGTTTTACAAACAACTTATCTGATATAAACTCATTTTACTTGGTTATTTACTTAACCATCTACTATTCTTTTATACGCATATATCATTTGGTTTATTTATCACTTTTCAAATGATTTACAAGACAAAGCAAATTACAAGGTTCATGACTAAATATTTTCTTAAACATAAGTCATGAATTCTATTTTCACAAAACCTATGTATCTCACAGGCATTTTTATGCTGACGTACCTATTTTCAAATGTGTTTCAGGATATGATGCATAGGATTTATCAAGATACACTTAGGCGGACTTGGGCCTTAGTGACAATAAAAGATGCAAGACTAGTTATTTATGTTATGTTTCTTTGATTGTCAAGACATTGTAACGCTTTTAATCAATAAAACAATATTCAAATTTCCATGTGTTATGAAACAATGATTCTGTTACAACACTCCCCGACGTTTCCGCCACGTGTTGTTGTTTTACGTGGTCGGGGTGTGACAGAAAAGTTGGTATCAGAGCTCATGGTTATAGGGAATTAGGTTATTAGTAATGCTTTGACCTAGTCTATAACCTTCCTAGGACCCTAACGCGAGTTTACTTGCGTTTAGTCAGAAAACAATAGTGTCACCTATCCTTAGGCGACAACCACAACAAGAACACAATTTTCAAAACCGCTTTGAAAAGCAATCATCTGTTCTAGGATGATTAATTACTAGGTTTTGAACCCTCTAGGTTTTCAAATCTCGTCAAAGTTTGGGTCTTATAATGTGAACACGTGCAAACTGGAAGAGTGAATGCCTGTACTCTGAGTTTTCTGTCTAAGGCTAGAGTGTTCATACAAATCCACATAATCGGACCAGTCACTCTTACCTGGGAACTCTTGGGGTGAGTGTCCACTTATAGGCTAAAGCATGTCTTCGCGATACATTAATATGGCCCGCTTACTTTGATTTGTCACCGTCTCATTTGTTTGCCTTAGGTAACAAACAAATGATCGCAATTTCTATGCGTTGTCATTTTGTTTTATTTACAAATAACACTTCATTTGTTTCCTCCTATATCCTTCATTTCCTCCAGAATGTCTCTTCATCGCAACGATGCGCAGATATCTGAGCAGACTGCCAAATTTGCCCAGCGAATAGGCGAAATAGCCCTGAAGACTGTTGAATTAGGCATTTCCATGTCTCGTCTCAACAATGAAGCCACTCAAGAGTCACCGAAGGAAGCAGGAGTCAAGCCTGCACCAAAATCAAGGAAGCGTAAGGCTTCAAGGAAACCCGCAGCAGTTACACCTAATCAAGCGGAACCTAGCCAAGTGGCAGCGCCACCAGCTAGGAAGCCGTACTTAGGAACTGCTCCTTGGTGCAAGCGATGCAACCGTCATCATTCAAACCTCTTACCCTGCTTCAAATGTACCTACTGTGGACTGTGGGGACAATTGGTTAGCATATGCCGCTTTTCTATCCAAAACAAAGTTGCTATAAACCTTGCTGCTACCCGACTCCAAGTCAACCCTACTCGAGCTCATTTCCCGTCTGGTACTTGCTACAACTGTGGAGAGACGAGCCATTTCAGGAATAAATGCCCAAAGATTGTCGATACAAATCCAACCCTTGGATGAGCATTTGACTGATTAGAAGAAGCTGCTGCTTTAAATAATTTGAATCTTATGCTTTTGTTTCTTCTATTTTCTTGTAATGTGAAACAATCTGTTTTGTTTATAAATAAATCGTTGATCACAAATTCCGATATACAAGTGTAGTTACATGTGTGTATGGCATTTCCCTATAATACCTACAATAAGGAACTATGTTCCTTACAAACTACTCTTGTGAATATTCCCCGTTCTTGTGTTTACTCATGATTCCCATAGAAAATTCCAAGTACTCGTTTCATTTTAAGATACGAAGTACAGAAAATAAGGTGACATTATGAGTAATCATGCTTCTGCACATCTGTGCCTTTGAATCCTTGGTTAGATAACTAAGGGTATTTTCAAATCTCATACCCATTACGTTTTGATTTTTCAACATACATAGTATGAGTATTTCAAAAACAACCTTCATGATTTCAAAATGTTATTAATATAGTATAATTACTTATATCAAGTGCATGATTTCAAAAGCATCAATCATGTTTTCAAAAACCTTATACATAATTTCAAAATTCATCTCGCATGATTTTAAAACATTTTTACCTAATACACCTACTTTATGATTTCAAAAGTATTATAAGGTTTCAAAAACATTAAATACATTTTTTAAAAAAGAAACCCCATGCATAGTTTTCAAAATATTTTCCTCATACATTGACTTAACCTTCAAATTTCGCTTCATATGTCACCTTGGCATATCTAGCATCTCAACTTCATAAGCATTTTTACTTCATGTTTTGACTTAAGCACATCCGGTGCAAGGTTTCAAAACATCTTCAACTTCTAAAATCAATATGGGATCTTTTTATCTTCACAATTAGACCCTTGTGGATGATTATCATTCAAATCAGAGTCCTTAATTGGATTCCTTGTGTACCTTAATTCGAACATTTCGGTTCCTTATAATCGAAATCGAATTTTCTCTTTAAAAGATCTTTCTATCTTTATAGTTAGATTCTTAGAAATATTTAAAGCACCAATCAAAATCCACTAATTGGATACCTGGTGTGCTTTGAATACATGTGCACAGTTAACAGAACAAATTAACAAAATGATAACAAATCAAGTTAAACAATTTTGTGGTTATGTGACTATGTGTTTAAGCATTATGTTTTTTTTATGCATTTTTTGTGTTTTTTATACTCTGGATATTCGTTATCCAAATCCTCGTAGGATTTTTCATATCTTCATATGAGGGATTCGTAGAAGGATATTCAAAAAGGTACTACCCTAAATCCTTATTGGGCTTCTACGTGTTAGTTAAGACCCTTGGATTATATAGTACCACTCCATGATTCATAAGAGACCCTCCTAGTGGTCTAGTAAAAAAGATTGAATCAGAATCTGGTTAAGAATGACATGTGATGATATAAGCTGAAAAGACTCATTGGTTGTCTATTAAAATCATTTATTGATTTAATAAAAGGGACCCTATGGTGGTCTAGTCACAACCATCACAGGCCCATTCATTGTTTTCTTCCCCTACACATTTTAAGATGCACTACGTGACTATGCAAGGAATTACGTAATTATGGATGCATACATAATTACGAAGTTCAGTGCACGGAAACCACAGTAAGACTTATTATGTGTAAGAATCGATAGTGACAACCATAACGAAATGTGAACAATGTAATAGAGGTACGGTGGACGCACCAATGACGTTTTATATACTTGTATATAAGTGTCCCTCTCACATTGCAAGCATGATGTTATTGTAAAGTTACTAGAAGTTCAGGACTCTAACCAATGTCGTTTGATCTTTTCAACTTCATGTTTCAAGATCTCACAAGTTTCCTCTGAATAAATTTCGGGACGAAATTTCCTAAAGTAGGGGAGACTATGACACCTGGGTCACTGCGACAATCAAACAAATACCAAACCAATGAAATATTGTATTTCATACCTGAGATTTGTACAAATATGTGTATCATTTGCACATATCAATTCTTGTTCGATTTCGGGCTCTAAATCGCTTTCTGGAAGGTTATACGCGCGCTGGTGCGTAAATATACCCAGTTTAATGAAACGAACACTCCGGAATAGTGACATAGGCTTAACATACCTTAAATAACCTTTACATAACTTAGAAATAAGTTTTGAAGGCTTTGGTATGGCAAAATCAAGTCTATTCGCTTATAGGGACTAAAGTTGACAAACTGCGAAAGTATGCCAATTTGAACTGTAACAGATATTCCGGAACTTGATCATAAGTTAAACATACCCTAAATATCCTTTACATAGCTCAGAAATAGGCTTTGAGGGGTTTGGTATGCTAAAATAAACTTTATTGATCAATAGGGGCTAAAAGCGTCAAAAAGTGCACAAGTTTGCACTTTCGCGCATATCTTACATTCTGAATACATCCAGACCTCCAAAAATTTATGTAAGCATTATAATATTATGCTTTAGTGTTTGGCTTGTCAAAAATCCATTCGTCGCTTAATTTGGATCGTTTTTGCGTTCGTTACGACTCCCGTCGTAATTAACCGAACAACGCAATCGTACGACCAAACGAACCGACATCCATGATGTTTTCAAGCATATTTCATGTTTCCTATGTCTTAACATCATTGTGGAGCTTGAAATTGGGTTTGACGGGTGTTAGAAGTGCCGTTACGCAACGAAACAAGGTGCAGGGACTGAAACTGACAATTCTGCATAGTTGCTGGCTTACGGACCGTAAGCCATCACCCTTACGGTCCGTAAGGGGTCCCCAGATCAGCAGGTTCTAATTAAATATCTATTAACAGTTGTTACCCCCTCCTAACCCCTTTGCACTTGCCTCTTCAGTATAATGAAGGGCCAATTTGGTGTTCCATGGGTATTTCAACAAGTGTATGGACAAGATCAAAGCACGTTATTCGATAAACGATCCTAACGGTTGTCCATTTACTATAAATACCCAACCCCATTCATTCGCAAAACCCACAAAATCTGATCTAAAAGCTCTAAGTTGAAGCCATTGCTTCATACCTGAGCTACTTGGATAAAGATTAGCTTTCGGGGACCCTTTGTAAGTGTTCGTTCGTTCTTTTTATACTTTTAGCGTTAAAAGTCAAACTTTGTTTGACTTTCTACGTTGACCAGTTTATGGTCAACACGAAGTTCGGTTGAACTTCATAACGTGAGCGTAATCACGATGGTTATAGTCCCTAGAAACTATACCTACTGATTACCACGTTATCAAGACTCAGTGACGAGTCATAGTTTCGGCCAAAACGCGTATTCTTGCGTATTTTGTAACCAAACTACTTATAGGTATCAAAACCGTTTGTTTTGATACCAAACCTATTTTCTAAACTTAGTTAAGCGTGTTTTAACATGCTTAGCTCGTCACTTTTAGTTTAGTGCTTATATAGGGTCGTAAGGTAAGCGATCTAAACAATCGCTTATACTTTCGAACCCGACCCGTTTGGTCGATCATTAGGATCCGACCAAACACATTAGGTGACCATAGTATATAGGGAATAACCTTCCAAGGTTATACCTTATGTTTTCTTCGTTTAAGTAGTTGTATGATAGGTAGTTTATATGCCTTAAGTAAATTACCAAAATGCCCTTTTTACGCCAAAATTCATTTTAAGCATATGTAACATAACTTTTGGTATCTAAACTGATTTGGTAACAATATTAGACACGTTAAGGCATATTTTACTTATCATAGGACTAGATAGGCGTTTCGAACGCGTTTTACGCGAACGACGCGTTAAAGTAGCATAAGCTACCTAAACGGGTCGTAATGGGTCGTAAGCACTTAGGTTAGGTTTCATTTTAGTATGTGGGCTTTGTTAAAACCATATTACATGAGTTCCCATACTCATTTGGTTTACGAACCCCCATTCTATCCAATCCTCCAATTATAGGTCCGGTATAATAACATAGTTACCTATATTAGGTGCCGTTTGATATCCGTGATCTCTAGCATTGTTTGGTTGTTACTCAAGGACTACTAAGCAATCTCAAGTGAGTACATAGACCCCTCTTTTACCGTTTTCAAACTGTTTTGGGGTGAAACACATGTGCCTACTTGTTACTTTCGTGCTTTCCATGTTTTCATGTCATATGCTTGTTATGTTCAATAGTACACTTATAGTACATGATTTCATTGTGTTTTTGCTATGTATGTCCGTTGTTGCATATTTAGTACATTGTTTTACATTACATTTCATGCTATGTATGTCCATTGTGTGCATACTTAGTACATTCTTTTACATTACATTTCATGCTATGTATGTCCATTGTGTGCATACTTAGTACATTATTTTACATTACATTTCATGCTATGTATGTCCATTGTGTGCATACTTAGTACATTGTTTTACATTACATTTCACGGTATGTATGTTCATTTGATTACATACTTAGTGCATTTTTTTCACATGCTTACATTTTGGTATAACAATGACATTTGGTTTGTTTAAATGGGACAATATACATTCATTAACATTGATCACGCCGCTCGTTAGTAGGTAATGGTACCATAGGACTTGACAACTCCCATTCCTGAACCCTAGGTTTGTTTGGGTGGAAGGAATGACCGAATTCGATAAACATAACACAGATAGACCTTTAAATTCGTTTAGAGGTTTATCGCCACAGTCACAAGGCTTGGATGTATGCATTTCACAATACCGCATAGATGTTTATATCAGTATAGCATGCATTTGTTCCACAAAACATAACTTTGATTTAAACCATGTTTTACTTCAATACCTTGTTTTTGTGCATTTTACATATGGTTTAGTTGATATATTTCACTTACCATACATGATATTTTGGATACACATTACATGATTTACATTAGACATAAACACTTTGACATTGATGTACACAATTAATGATTTACATTAGACATAAACATTTTGACATTGATATACACAATTCATGATTTACATTAGACATAAACATTTTGACATTGATATACACAATTCATGATTTACATTAGACATAAACATTTTGACATTGATATACACAATTCATGATTTACATTAGACATAAACATTTTGACATTGATATACTCAATTCATGATTTACATTAGACATAAACATTTTGACATTGATATACACAATTCATGATTTACATTAGACATAGACGTTAGACATGGTTTTCACACAAACATTTTGACATTTGATTATACATAAACATTTTACTTTGGTGGTTTGGTTTGAGTAAGTGATTTAAGTAACGAGGCGTGTGTAATATGATGCAAGCATGGTGGATACGCCGCTGGTACTTCCTATATATAAGTGCTTGTATGGTATTACATATCGTAGCATTATTTGAATTATTTCAATTTAGACATATAACATTTTATACAAATAACATACTTTTCACAATACATTGTTTTACAAACAACTTATCTGATATAAACTCATTTTACTTGGTTATTTACTTAACCATCTACTATTCTTTTATACGTATATATCATTTGGTTTATTTATCACTTTTCAAATGATTTACAAGACAAAGCAAATTACAAGGTTCATGACTAAACATTTTCTTAAACATAAGTCATGAATTCTATTTTCACAAAACCTATGTATCTCACAAGCATTTTTATGCTGACGTACCTATTTTCACATGTGTTTCAGGATAAGATGCATAGGATTTATCAAGATACACTTAGGCGGACTTGGGCCTTAGTGACAATAAAAGATGCAGGACTAGTTATTTATGTTATGTTTCTTTGATTGTCAAGACATTGTAACGCTTTTAATCAATAAAACAGTATTCAAATTTCCATGTGTTATGAAACAATGATTCTGTTACAACACTCCCCGACGTTTCCGCCACGTGTTGTTGTTTTACGTGGTCGGGGTGTGACCGTTTAAGAGGACAACAATATCGTCAATCTATGTGAATCGTTTAGAACTTAAAGTGTTTAAAGCTCAACGGTGCTAGTGACTTGTCATAAACTGATATGATCCTCTTACACAAACTCACAAAAAAAATTGTTTGTAAATATTTCTTTACTGCTTTTCATTAAAACAAAACCCAAAAATAATGTGTTTTAGCTTAAAATTTTGAAAATTCAAAGAGATTTTATTTCATTTTATTTTCAACAACTGATGTTGAAAAGCTGATTTTTAAAATTCCAAGTGCTAAACATGATTAACAACAGGGTTGGGAGAGGTTGTTTGTAATGAGAAATGATTAAATTGATTTCAAATTAATCAATTTTGAATGTTTCGAATACAAGTGGTTAAGCAGAGATAATTTGAGAAATGTTATACGATTTCTACAAGTGGTGTCTAAAATTGTTAAATTTTTAATAATTGTGAAACATATTTTGGGTTTGTGCAGATAGAGAATTCCAGACTGCGATCCCAGCTTATAGAAAGGGGGAGTCTGAAGACATTAAAGCCAGATAGAAGCTGCTGATGCTAACAAGCAAGAAAGAGAAGTGAGAAGATTGAAAGATACTTACAGAGAAAGACATTTTGGAAAAGAGCGTGAAGACTGATCAAGACTGAAGACTCGACATACTGAAGTTGTACTGAAGACTCGTCAACATCCAAGGGGGAGTTTATTGGTGCATATGTCTGTTGACTTCATCTTGTATCGAGTCATGTTTTAGTATAGATATGCCAGAAAGCACGAGATATCAATTTCATGAGGACTGGCAGTTCGTGAGGAGTGGCAGTTCGTGAGGACTGGCCAGTCCATACGAAAGTTCATGAGGAGTGGCCATGCCTATAAATAGGTGAATTAGTCATTTCATTTGTAACTTTGCAATTCCAGTAGCGAAGCTCTGCTGAAGTGTCAGATCGATCTGTAACCTTGTCAAATCAATACAAACGACAATTAAACTATTTCTATATGCAAATCAAGCTGATTCAACATCAAAACGTTTGTTTCCGCCTCTCGTTTTGATCAAGAACTCTTCTGATTGACTCGTTTTGGTCGTACAACGATCCTACAGTTAAAACATTATAAACCCTAACTTTTTCAATTTCAACAGAGGAATCCTTCAAGCAAACATTATCATCATTCAACCAACAAACCAAACAATCCTAAATACTCACCTTTCAGTGTCAATCAACAAACACAGATTCAAGAAAGTTTAAAGCAGAAGAACTGACCTTTTCCCTTTTCCTTTCGACCGGACATGACTGTGAGTGGAATGAAGAAGACGATGAGCTTGTGCGATTGGAGCTTTGAACTTTTTGAGAGAAAATACTTTTCAAAAGTAATAATTATAAAAATCTTAGCATCCGCCGCACAAGACTTTTTGAACCCTACATGATATGATTTTCAACCAAGGGGGCCCACCAAGTATGCGGTGGGCCCAGCTGTCATTCCACACCCCCTTTTGTTTACTGATTCTCAATTTCGAAAAGTGTTTTGGATTTTGTGGGGCCCACCAAGTTTACGGTGGGCTCAGCTCAAATCCCGATGATGAAACCATCTTTTAAAACTTAGAGCAAAGGACATTTTATAAAAACTCGGCCTTTCTCGATTCAAAAACACACGACCACATAATTTTTATATTAAAAATACAAGCTAAATATTTACACAAAATAAACAATATGAAATATTTACAAATAACAAGCAACCTACACACCAGTTTTGCATGCACTTTTCTTAAGGGATCAAATCACAGAGTTTCGGGCTAGACTACATTTATCAACACTAATTTACTCTGGTAGATTCGAGCGATTGCCAGTATGTTTTTCCTCTTAAACTTATCTCCCTAGACCTTTATCAAATAACGGACTGCAACTTATTTATCATGTTTTCCCTTTTAAATTATATGAACACTCAAATCAATCACGATCAAATCCCGGAATTTTATATTTGAACATGCTATCATACGAGTAGTTTCCCCACCACATATTTCACAAGCCCATTCTAGAGTTCTGAAACCTTGACTGGACTGGATTGAGAAAAGAATAGAATGGATCAGCAGAGATGGATATAATATACAAATCAAATGAGATTTTCTCAGTTTGATATAGGTTTTTATTTTTGGGTTTCTTTTGGGCACTAGAGGGCCTCTTTCGGGTGTAATTGATCCACAGAGAGACAATGTACAACTAGGTCTTTGCTCATGCAAAACAGAAGCCGACGTTGCCTAGCACCTCCAGGTCTTTGCTCACGCAAAACAGAGGAGATACACGAGTTGTTTAGAGAAGAATTCAGAACTAGAACGAAATTGTGTGTATCGGGACATCACACACGCATTCAAATAGCTATGCTCTAATTCCAAGTGAACGTTCTTTCCTGAGGTCATAGAATGGATATTAGTGTTCTATGCAGTACCAGTCAAAGAGTCCAGCAATCAGGATAAAGCCTACCAGCACATCACTCTAGAGTCAGACCATTTCAATATTGGTCTTACATGAGCCAGCCTTAATCCACATAGTGAAATTATTTCATTTCCCGGGTTGTAGCCAAGGCATGGCAAAAGCAAAGAACTATTTTTGTATTTTTCTGATTTTTTAATGTTTTTGTATTTTTCTGATTTTTCAATGTTTTTGTATTTTTCTGAGAGACTACATCCCCCTAATTTTTTGCTTAAAATAAAAGAAAGACTATTTTAAGAAACAAATTTACAGAAACGAAGAAAAATATTTTTGTGTGACTGCGGTCAATCCTCAAATTCAACCATTTTGAGAAGTTCAAGAAGAGCAAGAAAACGTGCTTTATCAACCGATTTTGTAAAAACATTTGCGACATTGTCGTCCGTATGTATTTGATCCATTTTAATTAAACCCTGGTTGAACGAATCACGAATAAAGTGAATTTTTATGGCAATGTTCTTGGTTTTTGAAAAATACACCGGATTTTTCACTATTTGGATAGCTGCATCATTGTCACAATAAATGGGAGTTTGGGAAAAATTCAAACCGTAGTCCACCAGCTGGTGTTGAATCCAGATAACCTGTGAGCAGCAGGCTGAAGCGGCCATGTATTCCGCTTCTGCAATCGACATAGAGACAGTTTGCTGCTTCTTGCATTGCCAGGAGATGAGGCGATCCCCCAGAAACTGGCATCCAGCTGACGTAGAGTTCATATCCTGACCAGTACCGCCAAAATTTCTGTCAGAAAAAGCACACAAATCAAATGGAGATTCTTTTCGATACAAAAGTCCAAGCCTAGGCCTGCCCTTAAGATATCGAAAGATTCTCTGAACAGCATTTAAATGAGAAAGTTTAGGAGCAGCCTGATAACGAGCACACTGACACACAACAAACATGATATCTTGTCTACTGGCTGTCAGGTACATCAACGAGACAATCATCGACCGGTACAGTGTAGCATCAACAGCTTCCCCTTCCAGATCTTCAGTCATAACTGGTCTTTCTGCGATAGGAGTATTTGCAGGTTTAGCATCTTGAAGTTTGAATTTTGCAAGAATATCATCGACATATTTTCCCTGATGAATGAGAATTCCTTTGGAATCTTGACGAATCTGCAGACCCATAAAGAAACTCATCTCTTCCAACACACTCATTTCAAATTGCTTCTTCATAACTTCCTCGAATTCCTTGCACAGTGCTTCACTAGTGGATCCAAAGATGATGTCGTCCACATAGATCTGCACTAAGATTTGATCCTCTCCCACCTTTCGAATGAATAGTGTCTGATCAATCACTCCCCGAGTGTATCCATGAGCGAGTAGATGCTCTGTTAGAGTAGCATACCATGCACGAGGAGCCTGATGTAGCCCATATAATGCCTTATCAAGCTTATAGACGTGACGAGGACACTGTTTGTTCACACAGCCCGGTAGCTATGACACATAAATCTCTTCCTTTACTTTGCCGTAGAGAAACGCCGTCTTAACATCCATCTGATAGACCTTGAATCCCATGTAGGATGCATACGCCAGAAAAATTCTGATTGCCTCCAATCGAGCCACATGAGCATATACTTCGTCGTAGTCAAGGCCTTCAATCTGTCTAAACCCTTGAATGACCAGTCTTGCTTTATTTCGAACAATCACCCCGCTATCGTCTCTCTTGTTGCGATAGACCCATCGAGTTCCGAGTGATTTCTTTCCTGTAGGTAGTGTAACCAACTTCCATACCTTCAGTTTTTCAAACTGATTCAACTCATCCTGCATTGCGTCTAGCCAGCTAGGTTCCAAAAGGGCCGTGTCAATTGTCTTTGGCTCGATTTGTGAGATGAAACATGAAAACAAGCAATTGTTGATGATTCCTGACTGACTTCTAGTCAACACACCAGGCTCTACTGGTCCAATCACATTCTCAATGGGATGATCACGTTGGACACTTGTAGGTATAGCAACTTCTGGTGCGGTTCCAGTAGGCAACACATTCGTTAAATGATCAACTGCTCCCGACTCCATTTGGTCAATGACTTGCTCTTCTTCTGGACCATTTGCGACAAACTCCTCAGGAATGGGACCATCAAACATGTCATTTTGATCGTTGGGTGTGTCCTCCTCATCAGACGAGTCCAACCCCTCCCCTCCATCACTAAGAATGTCGGTTTAATCAGGAGCCACTTGAATCTCTGGTGTAGATGTTGAAGATGAGGCTGCAGGTGTGTGATCCCCCACAGCTGTAGAATCCCCCTCAAATTCAACATCCCCCTCTTCGTCAGCATTATGTGGAACAATTGAGGGTCGAGAGACAGCATTAGTTGTACCAGAAGTACCTGCATGAGTAACGGGAGGATCATCAAGAATATCAAAGGATTTAAATAGATATGCATAATTATAAAGAGTAAATGGCTCGTTTCCAGCGTCTGTCTGATTTTCTTCGAGCCACTGAACATCATAAGACTCAACGATCTGTCTAGTCTTCTTGTTGTACACTCTATATGTCGTCTTGTTTTCATGAGCAGCCTTTCCAGCATATCAAATAAAATAGCATTCATTTCCCCTAGCATCAAACTTTGGTATGGATTCCAAGTGCAAGAGAGTACATGGACAACTGAAAGCTCTAAAGTGCCCCACATATGTTTTTTCGCCAAACATTACTTCAAGAAGCGTCTTCATGCGTGCCTTGTTGATAACAACTTTTTTTTGAACGTAGCACGTAGCATTAATGTCCTCTTCCCAGAAGAATACTGGGAGCTTTGAATCACAGAGCATTGTGCGAGCTGCTTCAATTAGGGTTCTATTCCTTCTTTCGGCAACTCCATTTTGCTGAGGAGTTCTAGCAGCACTGTATTGTCTAGCAATTCCCCTCTTGGCACAAAAGAAATTCAATTCAGCATTCTTGAATTCGGTTCCATTGTCGCTTCGTATACCTTTCACTTTCTTGCCAGTCTGATTCTCCATAAAGATTATGAATCTCTTGATTAATTATGCAGTCTCACTTTTGTTAACTAGGAAGAAAACCCAAGTAAAACGTGAGTAGTCATCAGTAATTACAAGACAGTAAGACTTTCTAGACAGACTGAGCACATTCACTGGACCAAAAAGATCCATGTGAAGAAGCTGCATCATACTGTTAATGGTGTTTACAGTTTTGGGAAAGTGAGGTCTTCGATGTTGTTTACCCTTTGCACAAGAAACACATTTTTCAAAAGTTATAAAATCTTTTACAGGTAGACCCCTTACCAACCCCATTTTTGCAAGACGGTTTAGATTTTTCACATTAGAATGTCCTAAACGACGATGCCACAGCATAGCATTGTGATCAGAGATTTTGGTAAACAAACAGGAAGTGCCTTCAGTGGGAGGCTTATTCATGTCAATGACATAAGCGTTGCCTTTTCGTTCAGACTTCAACAATGTCCATTCATCAAGAATGACCATTCCTGGTTTCAGAATAAGGACAATGTTTATCAGTGAAGTGAGTTGAGTAACCGTTGTCGCAAATTTGAGCAACACTTAGTAGACTGTGCTTTAACTCAGGAACGTAGTTGACGTCCTTGAAACAGAGATCACCATTCTTGACTGTGCCTCGTTGTGTGATCTTTCCTTTCTCTCCACCCGCAAAGGCAACATATCCTCCATTAAATTCCTCAAGATCAGAAAGTTGGGATAGATCGCCAGTCATATGCCTGTAACAGCCACTGTCAATGACCCAGAGTCGAATGACAGCCCTCCATAGCCATTCCTGCACAATACGCGGGATTAATTAGATTTTGGTACCCAAGCCATAGTTGTAGTGGGTACACCCTGTTCATTGAAATATGTAACCTGCATCCAAATCAACTTTTCTTTAGAGTAGATAGGTTTAGTATTGATGCATGATGATTTAGGAGAGTTGTTTGGAACATATTTCTTAGGTTTCCAAACTTTCCTAGGACTATCCAATCTCTTGGATTCCTTAGGTGAATAAGAAGTAGAGTTTGGAATGTAATTGTTTGTTTTCATTTTCATTTGTTTAGCTTTGTTCCAATCTCCATCAGAAGGCTTCACTTTGGAATTCAGCTTCCTAACAGGTTTAGAGTTTGAAGTCTTCTCCTGTTTTGAAAGCTTGAAATTCCTTTTTGGAGCCTTCTGATGCTTTCCTCTTTTAAGTTTATCAGGACGATGCTGATAATTTCTTGCAATGTGTCCATCAATTCCACACGTCTAACAGATTTGTCGTTTCACATATGGTTTTGCTTGACATCCATCAGTCTTTGCAGAACCTGAGGGCTTGTGCGGTTCCTGAGATGCAAACGAGACTTGTTTAGCCGTATGTTTTGAAACAGAATGACATTTAATTGGCTTGTTTGATCTTGATTTTGGAGGAACATATTTAGCTTCATTTCCTCTTTTAGTTTGTTTTACCAATAGATTTTTAGACTTGTCAACTTTATTAGGTAAAACAACTGAATTCAAATCCACACAAATAGAACCAAAATAAATGTCAGAACATTCATCGCTCTTTAAAGCAGAGCCCACACAATCCAAAGCATCAGAAGAAATTGAAATATTGTTCGACTTTTCAGAAATTAAAGAATTGTTTTTCTGAATTTTATTTTTCAAAACATTAAAAGCAACGTCGTCCTCATTATCTCCATCTACCCAATCTTTAATAATTACTTGGTCTGCATTTGAAGCAACATGGTTAGTATCATTAATTTTCTCACAAACAGTATCACTTGATGCTGCAGAATTGCTCTCAGCCTCTTGTGACATCATTGATTCAGATGGATCAGAATTATTTTCCTTTGAACATTCAATAGGGGCTTCTGTGGTTTCATCACCATCTAACTCAACAGAGGCTCCTGATGTTGTTTCTGATTCTTCTTTAAATGGCTCATAATCAACTGTTTCAGACAATTCATTTGTTGACTCCACTGAATCAACTGACTCTGAATTATCACAGTTAGTCTTTTCATAGGAGTTACAGGTTGAATCAGATGAACCTGATGATTCAGTCTGAGGTCCCTCTGCTTCCTCTTGTGTTGCATTGCTGACAAAGGATGATTCATCCATTTATGATTTCTCAGGAGTGGCTGTATCGCAAGTTGTATCACATGGAGAAGCAGATTCACTTTGTTTGCCTTTGTTAAATTCTTTCATAAATTCAGTCAAACCTTTTATCATGGCAAACACAATGTTGTCTATATTAACTCTAGGCTCGCTTACCTCAGACTCTTGTGTGCTGATTTATTTTCAAAAGATTGTTGTGACTCACACGACTCTTCTTTTTCCAACACTTGAAAATGTTTATCAACACTTACATTTTTCTCAAAGTTTAGGGTTTCAGTGTGATTTAAAACATTTTCTGATTTAACAAACGTTTGTTTATAAGCCTGCTTTTCTAAAATGACTTCAGTATTATTAGGCCTAGTGATTTTTATCTTTCGAGGCTTGACATGCTCATGTTTCTTATCCTCTAGTTTTCTATATTCCATCTTGGGTAAATTGTCTATATCCTCTTCAGTCATTGGAATGGAGGAATAGTTGTGGTTGTAAGGTGGAGGTATACATACAAAACCCAACCCTTTATTCCTCACTTCCTTTTTGCTATACTTTAACTGTTGATTTATCATTTTTTCGACCTTTTCGCTTGAAACGTCAAATTTTTTAAAATTAAATTCAGTATTTTCAAAGGTTGATTTTAAGTCGTTTAATTCAACAGTTAATTTTTCAGATAGCTCCTTGAAGTGGAGATATCGACAGTTCGCTTCGCTTAGATCACTATGCAACTTTCGAATATCGCGTTTCTGTGCCTCCACCATCTCCTTATACCCATCTAGTTTCTTTTTAACTTTAAAACTACTGGATCTAGTATATTGAAGTTGCATAGTAAACGATTCTGCCTGTTCCTTAAACCCTTTTACCTTTTCTCTACATTTTAAAGTACAACAAACATCATCTACACATACCTCAGCCTCAGAGGGAGTGTAGTCGCTCATTTGAGCCAGGATGGCATGATAGATCGTTCCCTAACATCTTCAGGGGCCGAGTCAGCATCTTCTTTCACTTCTGCCATGAGAGCTTGATTTGACTGGTACAAAGTGTCTGTAGTGATCTGCAGATCGTTTACCTGTTGAGTCCAATCAAATCCCCCTCCTTCCTGAACCACCAATGCATTTCCAGGATTTGCACCTGATTCTGCAGTTTGAGTTCTGAATGCAGTGTTTGAGGATGAAACTTGAGTGGGACGAGAGACAGTGATGTTTGAGGTTGACACAACATTTGGAGCTGGTCGAGTTGCTGAGCTAACAGTGACAATAACATTTGGATCACCTCTATCCCTTCTTGGCTGTTTGCACTCTCTAGCATAGTGCCCAGGCTTATGACAGTTATAACATCTGAGCTTAGCCTTGTTCCAACCAAGCTCACTATCAATCGTTTCCCATTTGTTTCTACCAGTTTTCTTCACAAAATTTTTGGCACGAAAAATTGCCATGGCCATTTGCCAAGTGATATCCATTTCTTCAACATCATCAGGATGGACTTCCAGCAGTTCAGCATAGTCGATATTGTTTGCTACCCTTCCAGTAATGAACGCGTGATAACAATTCATGACCCCTGTCATGAAAGCCATAGCTTGCTCGAATTCCCTCGAAGTCACCACTGAAGAATTTGTTGCAGCAAAAGCAGTAGTGATGTTAGAAAGAAGTTGTATGGGTGTAGGAGCAGATTGATTAGTAGGCTGTGGAGCAGATGGGGTTTGGTTCACTTGTTGAGTAGGAGCAGAAAAGTAGCCAGATTGGTTGACATAAGTTCCAAGATTTTGAGGGAACTACACAGTAGAGGGAGCTTGAAGCGAGCTCATCAAAGCACTGGTGGTCAACACACCTGCATTGTTGTAGCTTGCAGTGTGGTTGTAGAGCCTTTGTTTTTCGTCCATTTCATAAGACTTTAGCAATGAAATTAGCTCAGAAAGAGTCATTCTAGCTAAGTCTCTGGTTCTTTTGATGAGAATTACATTCGTATCCCAGCTTCTTGGAAGAGCGTTGAGCAGTTTCTTGTTAGTAACAGACTTTTCCAAATTGATGTCATGAGTTTTCATATCACTAACCAAGGCAACAAATCTTTGGATTTGATTTTCCAAAGTTTCCCCTAGGAAGTGCTTGAACAGGTTGAACTTCTAAGTGAGCATTTCCCTTCTGCTTTCCTTCATCTCTTCGTTTCCCTCATACATAGCCAGAAGAGGTTCCCACATTTCCTTAGCAGTTTTGCAATCACGAACTCCAATGTCAATTTCTAGTGCAAGAGTAGAGTGTAGCATAACAAGAGCCTTGACATCAATGTCATGCTTTTCACGATCATCTTCAGCAAATTGAGACTCAGGCTTAGGAGCAGTTGTTCCCTCAGCTTCATTCACAATGTAGGTGATCATAGTTGGTCCATTGCAGATGGACCTCCAGGGCTTTGGATCCTTGATTCTCATGTATTGGATGAACCTGAACTTCCATTCTGAAAAGGATCCCCCATAAATGAGCCTGGGAATCCTGTTATTAGTTCCAATTATGATATCTAGATCCTGGTTAATAGCAGTTGTTTCAGTCAATCCCAATTGATTAGTTTGAGCCATTTCTGAAAAGACAATTGAACTTATAAGTAATAGGTAATATTAAATATGAAAACCAGATGAATATCACTAATGATTACAATATAGTTCAAGTAACAATTCAGATGGTTCAACAGAAAATTTAAAAATTCAACACAAAACAAATTCGTATAACAGTCCACCAACCCAATTAGTCCAGTCCACGTGAACATGTCCAAACCAGTCACACACAATGACCTCTTTGATCGCACAAGATGAATCGCACAAGATGAGTCGCACAAGACACCTTTAGTTGAACCTTTGGTCAATCGCACAAGATAGTATGACCCCTTTGATTGCATAAGATGAATCACACAAGGTGAGTCGCCCAAGACGTCTTCAGTTGAACCCTTAGCCAATCGCACAAGACAGTATGGCCCCTTTCAAATGAACCTTTGAATCGCACAAGAGTTCAATCGCACAACACCACTATCAATAGTTCAAAAGAACAGTTGATCGCACAAGATCTTCTTAGTCGCACAAGAAGTAATGAATCGCAAAAGTCACAAAGTTTGGGCCTGAATCCTTGAAAGCCCAATTTTTATGATCGCACAATCCACCCTGAATCGCACAAGATTTAATATTGGGCCTCAGTCCTTTAAGAACCCAACACACACCAAACACATAAGACCTTCATTCGCACAAGCCAAAATTTGGAAATGCAATTTGCAATCTTTCAACCAAAATCCCGAAAGATATGGTGATTTTAATTTCTGAATCTTTTTGAAATTACCTGTAACAAACTTTCCAAAAATCTGCAAACACAACCAACTTGCACACAAACAGATCAAACCCAAAAATTATTAAAAATTCTAATGAATATTTGATGAAAATCGAAGCACAAAAACCCATAAGTTCAAAAATTTTCGAAGAACTTTCAACCAAAAATTGATGTGTTTGACTAAAAACCTTTCAATTTCAACAAACCAAAATTTTAGGATAAAAAGTGTCACACCCCGACCACGTAAAACAACAAAACGTGGCGCAAACATCGGGGAGTGTTGTAACAGAATCATTGTTTCACAACCATGGATTAAATAATTTCGTTTTATTGAATTATTGAATCTCATTGTTTTATTATAAATCAAATGAATACAAATATTGTCTTTCAAGTTTTAAAGTCGCTAAGGCACGAGTCCATCCTAAGTGTAGCATGTATCAACAATCATCACATAGCAGCACCTGAAACATGTGTAAAAATAGGTACGTCAGCATAAAAATGCCTGTGAGATACATAGGTTTTATTAAAGCATGATTCATGACTTGTAAGTTTTAAAAGAATATTTAACAAAAATAGTCATGAACTTAAAAATGTTTTCTTTATAAATCATATAACAAGTAATAAGAAATCAGATGATATAAAAGAAAGATGCATAAATAAATAATTAAGTAAAATGAGTTTGTATAAAATAAGTCGTTTGAACACAATGTTTTGATTAAAGGGTTTGTAGTATGTAAAAAAATATACTTTGGTTTTAAGAAAGTCGAATAAGTAATATATTAAAATATATCTCAGTTCCAAAATAGTCAAACATATAGTATATTAAATATACTTTAGTCGTCAAAATAATAGTTTTCAGTAGTATATTAAAAGTATACTTTGGTTTTGTACATAACATATTAAACTATGCTTTGGTTTTGTAAATAACATATTTAACTATGTTTTAGTAATTTACAAAATATATGTTGTTTTGTACAATATCACACATGAGAGCATATTAAACTATACTTTTGGGAGTATAACAAAATATACAATAAAAAGGTGATTTAAGAATTCAACCAAACCTTAGTGCATCAAACTACACCAATTGAGACTATAGAAATACCACAAAGGCAATCTCTATTTGGATAAAAATATCGGTTTCTGACATTCCATGACAACAGGAATGGGGTGTCAAATCCTATAGCGCTATATCATACTACCAATCGGTCTGGTGAATATATAAAATAAGTACAATCCAACAATTAATTTTATAATATTTGAAAAATTAGTGTTTAAACCATAAATATTCATTCAGTTTGTCAAAAGATAAGTACTAACATGTATAATCATTTATACTTTGAAATCATGAACATAACAATTAGGTACACATGTTTCACCCCAAAACATTGAAAACAGTAAAAGAGGGGACTATGTACTCACTTGAGGATGCTTAGATGTCTTGAATAACAACCAAGCAAAGCTAGAGGGATCACGGAATCAAACGACACCTAATATAGGTAACTATGTAAATAAATCGGACCTAAATTGGAAGATCGGATAGAATGAGGTGTTGTAAACCAAATGAGTATGGGGACTCATGTAATATGGTTAAACAAAGCCTACATACTAAATCGAAACCTAACCTAAGTGCTTACGACCCATTATGACCCGTTTATGTAGCTTATGCTACTTTAACGCGTCGTTCGCGCAGAGCGCGTTTGGACCGCCTAACTAGTCCTATGACAAGTATTATATGCCTAAACATGTTTAAATATGTTGCATAATCAGTTAAGTGACAAAATTTTGAGTTATATATGCTTAAATACCAATTATGCATAAAAAGGGCATTTTGGTCATTTTACCTAGGGCATATAAACTACCTATCATACAACTACTTAAGCGAAGTGACCATAAGGTATAACCTCAGAATGTTATTCCCTATACAACTATGGTCACTAAACATGCTTGATCGAATCTTAATGATCGACCAAATGGGTCGAGTTCGAAAGTCTAAGCGGTTGTTTAGACCGCTTATCTTACGACCCTATATAAGCACTAAATCTAAAGTGACGAGCTAAACATGTTAAAGCGTGTTAAAGGGTCTTGATACCCAAAAATAGTTTGGTTGCAAAATACGCAAGAATACGCATTTTGACCGAAACTATGACTCGTCACTATGCCTAAATAACATGGTAATCAGTAGGTATAGTCACAAAGGACTATGACCATCGTGATTATGCTCACGTTACGAAGTTCAAACGAACTTCGTGTTGACCATAAACTGGTCAAAGATGAAATTCAAACACTTGTTTGACTTTCACGCTTAAAACGCGTATAAGAACGAAAGAACACTTACAAAGGGTCCAAG
Organism: Helianthus tuberosus; assembly: GCA_030545235.1. Classification (NCBI taxonomy): domain Eukaryota; kingdom Viridiplantae; phylum Streptophyta; class Magnoliopsida; order Asterales; family Asteraceae; genus Helianthus; species Helianthus tuberosus. The sequence goes on from CM060391.1 coordinate 15,237,236, forward strand.
AAATGGAGGTTTGATCTAATTATTCTCAGGTATGAAGTGCAAACACTCCAACTTAGAGAATGAAATCAGATTAAGTGTGAAGAGCAAATGAAATGGAGTGGTATTTATAGATTTCAGAGAACCGTTAGGATCGTTTCTTGAAATCCGAGCTTCGATCTAAGCCGTTCACATGCACCCCCTGATTTCTAAAACCATGGGCACTTAAAACCAGCCCATAGAATAGAAGAAACCATGTGCAAAATAATGAGAGCAGCTGAGTTTTAATAAAATAAAGTTTTCTGTGCTGGAGAAGGCTTACAGACCGTAAGCACCTCCATACGGTCCGTATGGACCTTGTGTGCTGGCAGCAACTTTCAACAATTGGCTGAAAAGGCCCCTGCATCTCCAAACTTGATTTATGATGCGTTTTGGCACGTTTAAGCCCCGTAAACCCCATTTCAGAGCTCTAAAATGAAGTTAAAGTATAGAGAACTTAAAATATGCTCAAAAACATCTCAGATGTCGGTTCGTTTGGTCGTACGGTTGCGTTGTTCGGTTAATTACGACGAAACATGAACGGACGCGAAAAACGATCCAAATTACGCGACGAATGGGATTTTATCATGCCAATCACTAAAATAAAATATTTTAATGATTACATAAATTTTTGGATGTCCAGATATATTCAGAACGTAAGATATGCGCGAAAATGCAAACTTATGCACTTTTTGACGCTTTTAGTCCCTGAATGACCAAAAAGTTTATTTTAGCACACCGAACCCCTCAAAGCCTATTTCTAAGATATTTAAAGGATATTTAGGGTATGTTTAACTTATGATCAAGTTTCGAAATGCTCGTTATAGTACGAATCGGCATACTTTCGTAGTTTGTCGAAATTAGTCCCTGTAAGCGAATAAACTTGATTTCGACACACCAAACCTTCCAAAACTTATTTCTAAGTTATGTAAAGGTTATTTAAGGTAGGTTAAGCCTATGTCACTGTTCCGGCGTGTTTGTTGCATTAAACTGGTTATTTTTACGCATCAATTCGCGTATAACCTTCCAGAAAGCGATTTAATGCTCGAAATCGAACAAGAATTTATATGTGCAAACGATACACATATTTATACAATTTCCAAGTGTGAAATAAAATATTTCATTGGTTTGGTATTTGTATGATGGTTGAAGTGACACAGGTGTCACAGTCTCCCCTACTTTAGGAAATTTCGTCCCGAAATTTAATTTTAGAGGAAACTTGTGTAGACAACTGTGATGGTTTCGCTTTTGAATGAATCCCTCGAACCCTAAGTAAAACTCTGGGCCATGTTTGGATTCTTAGCGAAATTGTCAACTGTCAAAGTGAAGTCCTTGTAGTAACAAAACATGGAGTTTCGAACTACGGACAGAGGAACGTTTCTTATGAAAACTATCATAGGAAACTTGAGTGTGCTCGAAATCAGAGTCGGAGAGTGAAAGATAAAATGACATTGGTCAAGGTTCAGGACTTCTAGTGACTTAAATAACGCTACGTTCGCAATGTAATAAGGAACACTTATATATAGGAAGTACCAGCGACGTATCCACCATGCCCCTTTCTACATTGTTCCCGTCTCGTTATTCTCATCACTATAGGTCTTAACACATAACAAAACTTGTTGTGGTTTCTGTGCACTGAATTCCATAATTATGTATGCATCCATAATTACGTAATTCCTTGCACAGTTCGCACAGTTCATTTCATAATGCGTAGGGGAAAAATCAATTGAATAAACATGAAGTGACTTGACTAGACCACCAAAGGATCTTTTTAACTAGATCAACGAACGATCTTTTTAACTAGATCAACACATGATCTCCTTAACTAGACCGTCGTACGATCTCCTTAAATAGACCGCTTAAGGGATCTTTTCAGTTATATCATCACATGATATTCCTAACCAGATTTTTAAATCAATCTGTTTAACTAGACCGCTCAAGGGGTCTAAATTAAAGAATAGTACTTCATAATCCAAGGGACTTCACTATTACGTAGAAGCCCATTAAGGATTTAAGATAGTACCTTTGGGTATCCTATTATGAATTCTTCATATTGAAATATGGAGATTCTATAAGGATTTGGATAATGAATATTCGGATTATAAAAACACAAGACATAAAAGAAATCACATAAGCACATAATTAATTAACTTGATCTTCGTTTTGTTAATTTTCTTGTTAATTGAACACACGAGTATTCAAAGCACACCAGGAATCCAATCAGTGAATTCCATTTGGCACTTTAAACATTTTCAAGAATCTAACTATAAAGATAGGAAGATCTTAATAGGAATTTGGCTTTGTTTCTTACAAGAAACGAGTATTTAAGATTTTTGGGAAGATCACAAATGATCATAAAAATGACAGAACCACACGAGTAGTTTGTCTTTGTGTCGGCATCATGGGGTTGTACTAGACATACACACAATCGTATCAGTTTTGTAAAATAAAATTGAAACAACAAATTTTATTTATATATCAACTGAGTCGATTCAAACATCCAAAATATAACATATAAGGAAAAACAAAAGACTAATTGTTCACTGCTGCATTGTTGTCTGCGTTCGCCTCATTTATGTTAAACACTCATCCACGTGCTGGATTTACGTTAACAAGTCTTGGGCAATTGTTGCGGTAGTGAGTAAGGTCACCACAGTTATAACACGACCCAGGTGGAAACCGTGCTTGAGCAGCAACAGGATTTGCAGCAGCTTGATTTGCATAATGGCAGGTATCGACCAAATGTCCCAATCGCCCACAGTGGGTGCATTTGTGACACTACACTTGCTCCAGATGATGACGGTTGCATTTGTTGCACAAAGGTGCGGTACCAACATAATTTTTCCTTTTAGGAGGTTGTGCTGGCTGGCTTGGTGCAACCTGATTGTTCTGAGCAATTATTGCGCAGTTTTGAGAAGCCATACGCTTCTTCTTCTTCTTGGGTGCCTCGGCCTGTTTTTCCTTTGGTTCAACTTGTGCAGACTTGTCAGATGGTCTTGGGACGCCCTTTCGAAAAAGGTTATCCTGCCTAATATGGGATTCAGTTAGGGTGGCAGACAATTCAATAGCCTGTCTGACAGTAGTAGGGTTGCTGCCAGTAACGATATCCTGAACTAAGTCAGGAAGACCATCAATGTACTTTTCAATCGCCTTCTCCACAGTTGTAACCATGGCAGGACATAACAGGCTCAGTTCTTCATAAAGGTCAGTATAGGCTTGATGTTCACCACTGTCTTGCTTTAGGTCGTGAAATTCCCTTTCCAATGCTCTAAGCTCATGACGAGGACAGAACTTGTGACAACTGTGCTCTGTGATCGATGTACAATGTAAAACAATGTCAGTTATCAATAAAACAATATGCTTTGGTGTTATTATATGTGTTTTGGTGATATTATGTGTGCAATTGTGTTTAATGATTTTACAATTTGATTCGACTCCGATTTCAAGCTTTAAATCACTTTCTGGAAGGTTATACGCAAACTGGTGCATAAATACAGCCGGTTTAATGCGACGTACACTCCGGAACTGTGACGTAAGCCAAACATACCCTAAATATCCTTTACATAACTTAGAAATAAGTTTCGTAGGATTCGGTATGGCGAAAACATGTTTATTTGAACTAAAGAACTAATTACGACAAAACTGCGAAAAGAATGTTGGTGACCGCCCGGATAATATTTAAATCCTGAAAATATTCTGTTATGATTAAAATTCTATTTTAATCAGGTCTGTGTTGAAAAATAAATTAAAACGCGTAAAAACGTTATTTTTCAAGTTTAAGCGTGTACCGTGTGTTTCTGCGCAACACAGTGCTTCTACAGCAAAACGCAGATAACGCAGCCAGTCTTGGCAACTGAAATTTATTTCAGTAATATTTTGGCGAGTTTATTTTTTATAGGATAATAAAAATAATTTATAACGCCATAAATCGGGATTTGAACGCTAGATAAAATACCCGGTACATAATTAAACACTTTTACGGAACGGTGTTTAACCGGACAACCGGACTTTACCCAGAACACTAAAATAATGCCAGAAGCATTGTTCCTATTTTTCTGAACTAGTTAGGGTCCCCGAACACCCTAACACACCTTATATTAATTAACACACTAATATACATCAACTAAACACATTAGAATCCAACTAATTAGTAACAAGTTCCATCACCATCTAACCATTACACCCCCCCCCATCTTGACGGTTTCCAAGGGTGAGACACACCCTTGTTCCTATTGATTATTTTATTGCAAATGTTGGTTATCAAGAAGACATGTTACATGTTGGTTAATGGGAGTTTTGGATTATAAATAAACACATTAGGCATCTCACTTCTCTCATCACCAACACAACAACAAATTTCTCTTCTCTCCCTCCTTCCCCACTTTCGGCAGCCATCACACACCACCCAATCACCACCATCAAGCTTGGATCTAGCCATTTCCCATACTCTCAAAGGTGCAAGGGGTCATACAAACAAGCTCGGTGCTTTCGGAAGTTCAAGGACCGCTCTAGTTTCCTTTTATCCACCACTTTTACGCTTTGAAACTCCCCTAGCCTTGTGCTAGTAGTAAGTGCCTTAGATCTTCATCTTGTTCATATTTTTGGTGGTTAATAGTAGAAGGAATGATGAAAGGTTAAGAACTCTAATGAACATAAACAAAGTCTTGACCATTAACCAACACATGATAAAGTAGTGTTAAAATGATGATGAAGTATGATAATGCATGATAAATCTGTGATATATAAGTGATAATCTGCTGTAAATAACTTATGCTACGAGATAAATCATTATTAGAATGAATGGTAGTCGTAAATGTACTTTTTAATGGCACTTATACTACAAAAAAGCATGCTGATCTGCTTTTTCAGCCGCCTTTAACTGGCTATAACCAGATCATGACTTAAAAAAAAACTGATTTTCTTGAGTCTGTAACATGTTATTGTGAAATATGGTTCTAATGGCACCGGAATCATAATTTTTGGACTCCGTTTACTATTTTTAAAGTGTCTTTTCGTAACAGCAGCTAGAGCTGCAATTTTTCTGCTGAAAATATGCGTCCTGTTTTCCATCATAACTTGAATTCTGTGTAGAGTTAGATCATGAAATTTGTACTATAGATGACCACCGATGTATTTGTAATTCTCTCACTGGAATTTCATAAATCGGACTTACGATGATTTTTAAACGAATTATTTCGTAGACTGCAATCAGAAAGTAACAAATCTGATTACAGTCCGGAAAATGAATTTTTATAAAATATTGATAATGAACTGGACCCCGATATTTTTACACAATAATATTTGGATAGTTTAAGACGTTCTGTAAAAATTTGGGAATTTTTGGAATAAGTTAACTATTTTATTTAAATGTCCGAAAACAGCCCAGTTTCGTATATATTAAAACAGAAATAACATAAGTAGCATTTTGCATGTCGAAGCATGGGTTTTGATTATTAAAATCATTCTTATTTAATTTAGGGCGGATAAACAATTGAGGGATTGTGTTAACATTTAAAAACGCACCCGAATGTGAGTACATAGTTCCCCTCTTTTACCATTTTCAATTGTTTTGGGGTGATTCATATGTATCAAAACGATTTCGATGTTTTAACGATGGTTTCAAAACGAGTAAGATGGTTTATACCAAACTAATAACGATTTTGATAAAGTGAACAAGCTTGTTGGTTGCGATTACATAACGAATGACATTCATTAATTTCGGCCAAACCGACCAGTATTAGGTTATGGTACCATAGGATCCGACAAATCCCGTTATCAGACCGGACCCATGGTTATGTGTGGGTTAGGTGGTTAATGACTGAATCTGATGATTGTTAACTTACCCTTTGGAGGTTTGTTAATGCGAAAACGAGTTGAACAATAGACGAGTCACAAAGGTTTGAATGTTATTAGCGAGACGAACAAAAGTAGTTTCACGATCTAAAACGAAAATGATTTAAACGACTAAAGCGATTATTAACGAATTAAACGATTTGGGTAAACAATTGGAAGCGATGTCACACAAACGAGGTTTTCGAAGCGATATAAACCATGCGTGTTTCACTACAAAAACGATTTATGATTTGGTTTACATAAACAAATGTTTTGGGTTAAGATTCATGGCATCGAGGTTTATAAATTATGACCAATCTATTTTGACTTGGTTATTCATTTGCAATACAAATATTTTACCAAACAAGGTTTTTCTAATATCAATTAACAAAGCCATACAAGTTGTTTAAACATATAAACGAGCCATGAATCTGATACTCACGCAAAAACTATGTACTCGCCAGCATTTCTTTGCTCACTTTGTTTTTACATATGTTTCAGGTGAAGTTGCTTAGTGTTGATTGCAAGTAGGATGCATGCTCACTTAGGACCGGACGAGGCCTTAGTGATTTAATAACGATAATAGACTGTGTTTGACTTGTTGTTTGACTTGTTGTTTAACTTAAGACAATGTTTAATATGTAATAAAACGAAACTCTTTGCATCCATGGTTTGAAACAATAATTCTGTTACAACACTCCCCGACGTTTCCGCCACGGTTTGTTGTTTTACGTGGTCAGGGTGTGACAGAAGAGTTGGTATCAGAGCCAATGGTTATAGGGAATTAGGTTATTAGTAAAATTTTGACCTAGACTATAACTTTCTAGGACCCCAACGCAAGTTTATTTGCGTTTAGAATTTTTTTTAAATCCGAATCTGCTTCGAAAATTCATCATCTGTTCTAGGATGATTGATTACTAGGTTTTGAACCCTCCCAGTTTGACTCATTTCTGGCTCAGTGCCTTCTGAGTTTTTAAAATCTCGTCAAAATTTGGGTCTAAATAATGTGAACACGTGCAAACTGGAAGAGTGAATGCCTGTACCCTGAGTTTTCTGTCTAAGGCTAGAGTGTTCGTACAAATCCACATAATCGGACCAGTCACTCTTACCTGGGAACTCTTGGGGTGAGTGTTCACTTATAGGCGAGCATGTCTTCGCGATACATTATTTTGATTCATTACTTTGAGTAGTCACTGCGTGTCGTTTGTTTGTTCGAGGTAACGAACAAATGATCGCCTTCCTTATGATTCGCCGATATTTTCAATACCTCTCTCGTTTTTCCTAATTGTCGACCTCACTTGTTTCTCATACTTCCTTGTTAGACAATGCCTCCTCGACGTGATGCACAATCTTTTACTGCTGAAGAACTCGCAGCCCTTGTCAGTCAGCAAATGGCTGCTGTGCTTCCAGGCGTTGTGACCCAAATCCACGAGCTGTACAACAACAATAACAATAACAATGCACAATGTAATTTCAAGAGTTTCAATTCTGCTAAGCCGTTAAAGTTTTCTGGGTCACAAGGAGCGACTGCACTCCTTCAATGGTTTGAAAGTATCGAGAACACATTCAGACATGTGCAATATCCGAATGGGCGTAAGGTTGAATTTGCATCAAGTGTGTTCGAGAAGCGTGCTCTTACTTGGTGGAACGGAGTGATGCGCGACAGGGGTGCCGAAGTGGCGTTGGCACAAACATGGGAAGAGCTTCGAGCTATCATGATGAGAGAGTTCTGTCCCCGTCACGAAATTCGAGCTTTGGAACGAGAGGTTGACGATCTGAAACAAGACGGGGGAGAACACCATGCGTATACGGATCGATTTGAGGAGCTCAGTCTTTTGTGTCCTACTATGGTTACCCCGTTGGAGAAAGCGATAGAGAGGTATATCGATGGTCTACCCGATTCCATACAGGATATTGTGACTGGCGTCAATCCTGCTACTGTTCGTCAAGCGATCGAGTTATCTGCTACCCTGACTGAGTCGCAAGTCAGGAAGGGTAAACTTACCTGCAAGGGTTATAAGAAGAAGTCAACTGATTCTGCTAAAGACAAGGAAAAGGGTAAGGGTAAGAAGGGTGAGTCTTTGAAGAAGTCGAGAAAGCGAAAGGGTGCTCAGAACTTTGCAGTAACTGCACAAACTACTCAGAACCCACCAGCTCAACCTCCTGCGAAGAAAGTGTATGCTGGTACCGCACCTCATTATGCTCGCTGCAACGGTCATCATGTTGCACATCAAGCTTGTAGGCAATGCACAACGTGTGGTAAACTTGGGAATCTGGCCAACGTCTGTCGTTCGGGTCAGAATCAGATTGTTCAGAATCAAGCTGCTCAGGTTCAAGCCCCAGTTCAGGGGAATGCTGCTAGATTCCCACCGGGTTCATGCTTCAACTATGGAGAGTATGGTCATTTCCGCAACAACTGTCCGAGGTTGGCAAATGCGAATGCAAATCCGAACGTGAATGTCAATGTCAATGCGAATGCGAATCCCGCTCATGGACGAGTATTCAATCTAAATGCAAACGAGGCGCGAGCTGAAAACCTCGTCGTCAATGGTACGTTCCTTGTTAACAATCGACCTACATCCATTCTTTTTGATTCTGGTGCCGATAGAAGTTTTGTTTCGTTATCTTTTGAGCCTTTGCTTACGATACCTAGAACTAAACTGAGGAAACCCTTGCCTGTCGAAGTTGCTACTGGTAAACATCTTGTTCTCGATTCTGTTATTCGTGATTGTCAGTTAAACCTTGATAACCATCTTTTTCCCATCGACCTCACGCTGATGCAACTCAGGAGTTTCGATATTATTGTGGGGATGGATTGGTTAACCAAACATCATGCTGAGGTGGTTTGTTTCGATAAGATTGTTCGCATTCCTCTTCTGTCTGGCGATATTCTGGAAGTTCGTGGCGAGAAACCATCTAGTGGATTGAAGCTTATGTCGTGTATGAAGGCCCAAAGATATTTGCAAAAAGGATATGTTGCTTTCCTGGCACATGTCACCGAGGAGAAAGGCAAGAGCAAGAGTATTCAGGATATTCCGATTGTTCGGGATTATCCGGAGGTGTTTCCCGATGAACTGCCTGGTTTGCCTCCAGCTCGTCAAGTCGAGTTTTATATTGACCTTGTACCCAATGCCAACCCGATTGCGAAAGCACCTTATTGTCTTGCACCATCGGAGATGCAAGAGTTATCGAAACAGCTTCAAGAGTTGTCTGATAAAGGGTTCATCCGTCCAAGCTTTTCGCCTTGGGGAGCTCCTGTCCTCTTTGTGAAGAAAAAAAATGGATCTTTTCGAATGTGTATCGATTATCGTGAGTTTAATAAGCTTACCATCAAGAATTGATATCCCCTACCTCGAATCGATGATCTCTTCGACCAGCTGCAAGGTGCTTCATGCTTTTCCAAGATCGATCTGCGTTCTAGGTATCATCAACTTCGCATGTTCGAAGAAGATATTCCCAAGACTGCTTTCCGTACAAGATATGGGCACTACGAGTTCACTGTCATGCCTTTTGGTTTGACAAATGCCCCAGCTATCTTCATGGACTTAATGAATAGGGTCTGTAAACCTTATTTAGATAAGTTCATCATTGTGTTTATTGAAGATATTCTCATTTATTCAAAGTCTCAAGCAGAGCACGAGCAACACCTTCGTTTGACGTTGGAACTCCTAAAGAAGTAACAACTTTTTGCTAAATTCTCCAAGTGTGAATTCTGGCTTAAAGAAGTTCAGTTCTTGGGTCATATTGTCAATGAGCAGGGTATTCACGTAGATCCATCCAAGATTGTTGCAATTAAGGATTGGAATACACCGACGACACCTACAGAAGTTCGTTCTTTTCTTGGTCTTACTGGTTATTATCGACGGTTTATTTCTAATTTCTCAAAGATCGCGGTTCCACTCACTGCTTTGACTCAGAAGAATAGGCCTTTTGAGTGGGGACCTAAGCAAGAAAAAGCGTTCCAAACGCTGAAACGGAAGCTCTGTGATGCTCCTGTTCTATCTCTACCTGAGGGAAACGATGATTTTGTTGTCTATTGTGACGCGTCGAATCTAGGACTTGGTTGCGTTCTTATGCAACGTGGTAAATTTATAGCTCATGCGTCTAGACAGCTGAAAATCCACGAGAAGAACTATACGACTCATGATCTTGAGTTAGGAGCTGTGGTTTTTGCGCTTAAAATCTGGACACTACCTCTATGGAACGAAGTGTGTGATTTTCACAGACCACAAAAGTCTCCAGCATATTCTCAATCAGAAGGAGCTGAACATGAGGCAACGACGTTGGGTTGAACTCTTAAACGATTATGATTGCGATATCCGCTACCACCATGGTAAGGCGAATGTCGTAGCTGATGCGCTTAGTCGAAAGGAACGAGTCAAGCTTCATTCTGTTCGAACTTTATCTGATATTCAATCTCGTGTTCTTCAAACTCAACGATCTTGTGTGATCAATGACTTATTGAAATATGAGCTACCGCTTCAACTTGAGCTTAAACTCGAAAGGAAAGACGATGGTTTACTCTATTTTGAGAATTGTTTGTGGATTCCGAATCAGGACGACCTTCGCACCTTAGTAATGGACGAATCTCATAAGTCTCGATATTCTATCCATCCTGGTGCTGATAAAATGTACAAGGATCTGCGTACCCAGTATTGGTGGCCTAGTATGAAGAAGGATGTTGCCTTGTATGTATCAAAATGCCTAACTTGTCTCAAAGTCAAGGCGGAACATCAACGACCTTCTGGTTTGCTTGTACAACCAGAGATACCGGTTTGGAAGTGGGAGAACATTGCAATGGATCTCATCACCAAGTTACCGCATACGTCTAAAGGTCACGATGCTATTTGGGTCCTAGTTGATCGTTTGACGAAATCCGCTCACTTCTTACCAATCCGTGAGGATTTCTCTGCTGAAAAGCTTGCCAAGATCTATGTAGACGAGATTGTATCACGACATGGTGTTCCTTTAGATATCATTTCCGATCGTGATGCTTGATTTTCATCTCATTTTTGGAAGACCATGCAATCTGCTTTGGGAACCCAACTGAATCTAAGCACTGCTTATCATCCCCAAACAGATGGTCAATCTGAGAGGACGATTCAAACTTTGGAGGATATGCTTAGAGCATGCGTGGTAGACTTTGGTGGTAACTGGGATTCTCATCTGCCATTGATCGAGTTCTCATACAATAATAGTTATCATCCTAGCATTAAGATGGCACCATTCGAAGCTCTCTACGGTCGAAAATGTCGTTCACCTGTATGTTGGAATGAGACCGGTGAAGCTCAGCTTACTGGACCTAAGCTCATTCTGGAAACAACAGACAAAATCAAGAAAATCCGCGATAATCTTGTGACCGCTAGAAGCCGTCAAAAGAGTTATGCAGATTTGGGACGCAAGCCCATGGAATTTCAAGTCGGAGACCGTGTCCTACTCAAGGTTTCACCTTGGAAGGGAGTGGTGAGATTTGGAAAGAAAGGAAACCTTGCACCACGATATGTTGGACCATTTAAGATTGTTGAAAGAATTGGAAAGGTTGCCTATCGACTAGAGCTACCTCCAGAGCTTGGAAATGTTCATCCGACTTTTCACGTGTCCAATTTGCGAAAGTGTTTAGCTGATGCTGATCTTCACATTCCTCTTGACGAGATTCAAATTGATGAAACGATGCACTTTGTCGAGAAACCCGTGGAGATAGTGGACCGTACATACAAACAGTTGAAGAACAAACGGATTCATTTGGTCAAAGTTTGCTGGGAATCCAAACGTGGCCCCGAGTTTACTTGGGAACATAAGGACCAGTTGAAGGCGAAATATCCGCATTTGTTTTCACAAGATTCCTCTAAATAAAATTTCGGGACGAAATTTCCTAAAGTAGGGGAGACTGTGACAACTGTGCTCTGTGATCGATGTACAATGTAAAACAATGTCAGTTATCAATAAAACAATATGCTTTGGTGTTATTATATGTGTTTTGGTGATATTATGTGTGCAATTGTGTTTAATGATTTTACAATTTGATTCGACTCCGATTTCAAGCTTTAAATCACTTTCTGGAAGGTTATACGCAAACTGGTGCATAAATGCAGTCGGTTTAACGCGACATACACTCCAGAACTGTGACGTAAGACAAACATACCCTAAATATCCTTTACATAACTTAGAAATAACTTTCGAAGGATTCGGTATGGCGAAAACATGTTTATTTGAAATAAAGAACTAATTACGACAAAACTGTGAAACGAACGTTGGTGGTAGCCCGGATAATATTTAAATCCTGAAAATATTCTGTTATGATTAAAATTCTATTTTAATCAGGTCCGTGTTGAAAAATAAATTAAAACGCGTAAAAACGTTATTTTTCAAGTTTAAGCGCGTACCGTGTGTTTCTGCGCAACGCAGTGCTTCTACAGCAAAACGCAGATAACGCAGCCAGTCTTTGCAACTGAAATTTATTTCAGCAATATTTTGGCAAGTTTATTTTTTTATAGGATAATAAAAATAATTTAGAACGCCATAAATCAGGATTTGAACGCTAGATAAAATACCCGGTACATAATTAAACACTTTAACGGAACGGTGTTTAACCGGACAACCGGACTTTACCCAGAACACTAAAATAATGCCAGAAGCATTGTTCCTATTTTTCTGAACTAGTTAGGGTCCCCGAACACCCTAACACACCTTATATTAATTAACACACTAATATACACCACTAAACACATTAGAATCCAACTAATTAGTAACAAGTTCCATCACCATCTAACCATTACACCCCCCCCCCCATCTTGACGGTTTCCAAGGGTGAGACACACCCTTGTTCCTTTTGATTATTTTATTGCAAATGTTGGTTATCAAGAAGACATGTTACATGTTGGTTAATGGGAGTTTTGGATTATAAATAAACACATTAGGCATCTCACTTCTCTCATCACCAACACAACAACAAAGTTCTCTTCTCTCCCTCCTTCCCCACTTTCGGCAGCCATCACACACCACCCAATCACCACCATCAAGCTTGGTTCTAGCCATTTCCCATACTCTCAAAGGTGCAAGGGGTCATACAAACAAGCTCGGTGCTTTCGGAAGTTCAAGGACAGCTCTAGTTTCCTTTTATCCACCACTTTTAAGCTTTGAAACTCCCCTAGCCTTGTGCTAGTAGTAAGTGCCTTAGATCTTCATCTTGTTCATATTTTTGGTGGTTAATAGTTGAAGGAATGATGAAAGGTTAAGAACTCTAATGAACATAAACAAAGTCTTGAACATTTACCAACACATGATAAAGTAGTGTTAAAATGATGATGAAGTATGATAATGCATGATAAATCTGTGATATATAAGTGATAATCTGCTGTAAATAACTTATGCTACGAGATAAATCATTATTAGAATGAATGGTAGTCGTAAATGTACTTTTTAATGGCACTTATACTACAAAAAGCATGCTGATCTGCTTTTTCAGCCGCCTTTAACTGGCTATAACCAGATTATGACTTAACAAAAAACTGATTTTCTTGAGTCTGTAACATGTTATTGTGAAATACGGTTCTAATGGCACCGGAATCATAATTTTTGGACTCCGTTTACTATTTTTAAAGTGTCTTTTCGTAACAGCAGCTAGAGCTGCAATTTTTCTGCTGAAAATATGCGTCCTGTTTTCCGTCATAACTTGAATTCCGTGTAGAATTAGATCATGAAATTTGTACTATAGATGACCACCGATGTATTTGTAATTCTCTCACTGGAATTTCGTAAATCGGACTTACGATGATTTTTAAACGAATTATTTCGTAGACTGCAATCAGAAAGTAACAAATCTGATTTCAGTCCGGAAAATGAATTTTTATAAAATATTGGTAATGAACTAGACCCCGATATTTTTACACAATAATAATTGGATCGTTTAAGACGTTCTGTAAAAATTTGGGAATTTTTGGAATAAGTTAACTATTTTATTTAAATGTTCGAAAACAGCCCAGTTTCGTATATATTAAAATAGAAATAACATAAGTAGCATTTTGCATGTCGAAGCATGGGTTTTGATTATTAAAATCATTCTTATTTAATTTAGGGCGGATAAATAATTGAGGGATTGTGTTAACATTTAAAAACGCACCCGAAGGTGAGTACATAGTTCCCCTCTTTTACCATTTTCAATTGTTTTGGGGTGATTCATATGTATCAAAACGATTTCGATGTTTTAACGATGGTTTCAAAACCAGTAAGATGGTTTATACCAAACTAATAACGATTTCGATAAAGTGAACAAGCTTGTTGGTTGCGATTACATAACGAATGACATTCATTAATTTCGTCCAAACCGACCAGTATTAGGTTATGGTACCATAGGATCCGACAAATCCCGTTATCAGACCGGACCCATGGTTATGTGTGGGTTAGGTGGTTAACGACTGAATCTGATGATTGTTAACTTACCCTTTGGAGGTTTGTTAATGCGAAAACGAGTTGAACAATAGACGAGTCACAAAGGTTTGAATGTTATTAGCGAGACGACCAAAAGTAGTTTCACGATCTAAAACGAAAATGATTTAAACGACTAAAGCGATTATTAACGAATTAAACGATTTGGGTAAACAATTGGAAGCGATGTCACACAAACGAGGTTTTCGAAGCGATATAAACCATACGTGTTTTACTACAAAAACGATTTATGATTTGGTTTACATAAACAAATGTTTTGGGTTAAGATTCATGGCATCGAGGTTTATAAATTATGACCAATCTATTTTGACTTGGTTATTCATTTGCAATACAAATATTTTACCAGACAAGGTTTTTTCTAATATCAATTAACAAAGCCATACAAGTTGTTTAAACATATAAACGAGCCATGAATCTGATACTCACGCAAAAACTATGTACTCGCCAACATTTCTTTGCTCACTTTGTTTTTACATATGTTTCAGGTGAAGTTGCTTAGTGTTGATTGCAAGTAGGATGCATGCTCACTTAGGACCGGACGAGGCCTTAGTGATTTAATAACGATAATAGATTGTGTTTGACTTGTTGTTTAACTTAAGACAATGTTTAATATGTAATAAAACGAAACTCTTTGCATCCATGGTTTGAAACAATAATTCTGTTACAACACTCCCCGATGTTTCCGCCACGGTTTGTTGTTTTACGTGGTCGGGGTGTGACAGAACTCCTTCATCATTAGAGCGCGGAGCTCTTCCCAAGTTTGAGCTTGTGCCACATCAGCACCCCTGTCCCTCATCACACCATTCCACCATGTTAAAGCTCGTTTCTCAAAAACACTAGATGCGAACTCTACATTTCGCTAGTTCGGACACTGAACATGTCTGAAGGTGCTCTCTAGACTCTCGAACCATTGTAGAAGTGCAGTCGCTCCTTGAGACCCAGAAAACTTTGATGGCTTGGCAGAGTTGAATGTCTTGAATTTGCATGGGGCATTATTGTTGTTGAGGGCTTGGTTACATTGAGCAATGATGTTTGGGATTGCAGCAGCCATTTGCTACGTAATGATAGCTGCCAGTTCTTCATTAGGTACCTGATTGTCGCGTCGTGGAGGCATTCTAAAAGGGGAATCAAGAGAGAAAACAAGTGAAATGGCATTGGGTAAGAATGGGATGTTGCAATTACCGACCAAAAATCATGGGTGGTGGTCATTTGTTTGAACTTAGAAGCAAACAAACGACACACAAAAGCTGAATCAAAATAATGTATCGCGAAGACATGCTCGCCTATAAGTGGACACTTACCCCAAGAGTTCCCAGGTAAGAGTGACTGGTCCGACACTGCGGATTTGTACGAACACTCTAGCCTTAGACAGAAGACCCAGGGTACAGGCACCCACCCTTCCAGTTTGCACGTGTTCACATTATTTAGACCTAAACTTTGATGAGATTTTGAGAACTTAGAGGGTTCAAAACCTAGTAATCAATCATCCTAGAACAGATGATCGGTTTTCAAAGCGGATTCGAAATTTGTGTTCTCATTGTGGTTGTCACCTAAAGATAGGCGACGATATTGTTTTATGACTAAACGCAAGTAAACTCGCATTAGGGTCCTAGGAAGGTTATAGTCTAGGTCAAAGCATTACTAATAACCTAATTCCCTATAACCATTGGCTCTGATACCAACTTTTCTGTCACACCCCGACCACATAAAACAACAAAACATGGCAGAAACATCGGGGAGTGTTGTAACAGAATCATTGTTTCACAACCATGGATTAAATAATTTTGTTTTCTTGAATTATTGAATCTCATTACTTTATTACAAATCAAATGAATACAAATATTGTCTTTCAAGTTTTAAAGTCGCTAAGGCACGAGTCCATCCTAAGTGTAGCATGTATCAACAATCATCACATAGCAGCACCTGAAACATGTGTAAAAATAGGTACGTCAGCATAAAAATGCATGTGAGATACATAGGTCTTATTAAAGCATGATTCATGAATTGTAAGTTTTAAAAGAATATTTAACAAAAATAGTCATGAACTTAAAAATGTTTTCTTTATAAATCATATAACAAGTAATAAGAAATCAGATGATATAAAAGAAAGATGCATAAAAAAATAATTAAGTAAAATGAGTTTGTATAAAATATGTCGTTTGAAAACAATGTTTTGATAAAAGGGGTTGTAGTATGTATAAAAATATACTTTGGTTTTAAGAAAGTCGAATAAGTAATATATTAAAATATATTTCAGTTCCAAAATAGTCAAACAGATAGTATATTAAATATACTTTAGTCGTCAAAATAATACTTTTCAGTAGTATATTAAAAGTATACTTTGGTTTTATACATAACATATTAAACTATGCTTTGGTTTTGTAAATAACATATTTAATTATGTTTTAGTAATTTACAAAATATATGTTGTTTTGTACAATATCACACATGAGAGCATATTAAACTATACTTTTGGGAGTATAACAAAATATACAATAAAAATGTGATTTAAGAATTCAACCAAACCTTAGTGCATCAAACTACACCAATTGAGACTATAGAAATACCACAAAGGCAATCTCTATTTGGATAAAAATATCGGTTTCTGACATTCCATGACAACAGGAATGGGGTGTCAAATCCTATAACGCTATATCATAATACCAATCGATCTGGTGAACGTATAAAATAAGTACAATCCAACAATTAATTTTATAATCTTTGAAAAATTAGTGTTTAAACCATAAATATTCATTTAGTTTGTCAAAAGATAAGTACTAACATGTATAATCATTTATACTTTGAAATCATGAACATAACAATTAGGTACACATGTTTCACCCCAAAACATTGAAAACAGTAAAAGAGGGGACTATGTACTCACTTGAGGATGCTTAGAAGTCTTGAATAACAACCAAGCAAAGCTAGAGGGATCACGAAATCAAACGGCACCTAATATAGGTAACTATGTAAATAAATCGGACCTAAATCGGAAGATCGGATAGAATGAGGTTTCGTAAACCAAATGAGTATGGGGACTCATGTAATATGGTTAAACAAAGCCTAAATACTAAATTGAAACCTAACCTAAGTGATTACGACCCACTATGACCCATTTAGGTAGCTTATGCTACTTTAACGCGTTGTTCGCGCAAAGCGCGTTTGGACCGCCTAACTAGTCCTATGACAATTATTATATGCCTAAACATGTTTAAATATGTTGCATAATCAGTTTAGTGCCAAAAGTTTGAGTTACATATGCTTAAATACCAATTATGCATAAAAAGGGCATTTTGGTCATTTTACCTAGGGCATATAAACTACCTATCATACAACTACTTAAGCGAAGTGACCATAAGGTATAACCTCGGAAGGTTATTCCCTGTACAACTATGGTCACTAAACATGCTTTGTCGAATCCTAATGATCGACCAAATGGGTCGAGTTCGAAAGTCTAAGCGGTTGTTTAGACTGCTTATCTTACGACCCTATATAAGCACTAAACCTAAAGTGACGAGCTAAACATGTTAAAGCATGTTTAACGAGGTTTGAAAACAAGTATGATATCAAGACAAAGGGTCTTGATACAAAAAAATAGTTTGGTTGCAAAATACGCAAGAATACGCATTTTGACCGAAACTATGACCCGTCACTATGCCTAAATAACGTGGTAATCAGTAGGTATAGTCACAAAGGACTATGACCATCGTGATTACGCTCACGTAACGAAGTTCAAACGAACTTCCTGTTGACCATAAACTGGTCAAAGCTGAAATTCAAACACTTGTTTGACTTTCACGCTTAAAACGCGTAAAAGAACGAAAGAACACTTACAAAGGGTCCAAGAAATGGAGGTTTGATCTAATTATTCTCAGGTATGAAGTGCAAACACTCCAACTTAGAGAATGAAATCAGATTAAGTGTGAGGAGCAAATGAAATGGAGTGGGTATTTATAGATTTCGAAGAACCGTTAGGATCGTTTCTTGAAACCCAAGCTTCGATCTAAGCCATACACATGCACCCCATGATTTCTAAAACCATGGGCACTTAAAACCAGCCCATAGAATAGAAGAAACCATGTGCAAAACAATGGGAGCAGTTGGGTTTTAATAAAATGAAGTTTGATGTGCTGGAGAAGGCTTACAGACTGTAAGCACCTCCATACGGTCCGTATGGCCCTTGTGTGCTGGCAGCAACTTTCAACAATTGGCAGAACAGGCCCACGCATCTCCAAACTTGATTTTTGATGCGTTTTGGCACGTTTAAGCCCCGTTAACCCCATTTCAAAGATCTAAAATGAAGTTAAAGTATAGAGAACTTAAAATATGCTCAAAAACATCTCAGATGTCGGTTCGTTTGGTCGTACGGTTGCGTTGTTCGGTTAATTACGACGAAACATGAACGGACGCGAAAAACGATCCAAATTACGCGACGAATGGGATTTTATCATGCCAATCACTAAAATAAAATATTTTAATGATTACATAAATTTTTGGATGTCCGGATATATTCAGAACGTAAGATATGCGCGAAAATGCAAACTTATGCACTTTTTGACGATTTTAGTCCCTGAATGACCAAAAAGTTTATTTTAGCACACCGAACCCCTCAAAGCCTATTTCTAAGCTATGTAAAGGATATTTAGGGTATGTTTAACTTATGATAAAGTTCCGGAATGCTCGTTATAGTAGGAATCGGCATACTTTCCCAGTTTGTCGAAATTAGTCCCTGTAAGCGAATAAACTTGATTTCGACACACCAAACCTTCCAAAACTTATTTCTAAGTTATGTAAAGGTTATTTAAGGTATGTTAAGCTTATGTCACTGTTCCGGAGTGTTTGTTGCATTAAACTGGTTATTTTTACACATCAATTCGCGTATAACCTTCCAGAAAGCGATTTAAAGCTCGAAATCGAACAAGAATTGATATGTGCTAACGATACACATATTTATACAATTTCCAAGTGTGAAATACAATATTTCATTGGTTTGGTATTTGTATGATGGTTGAAGCGACACATGTGTCACAAAAAGTCAATAGTTAAATCTCAATTTTGATATCTAAAACAGTTGGTTTTTACAAGAATTTTAACCAAATCAAGTAAAAATTCCAGATTAACAGATCCGTTTTGATTCACAATATGTTAGATTTATTTTAACCAAAACAGAAAAATCAGTTTTAAGATCAGTGTTCGTGCTTCAACTCGGGTTAATAATTAGATGCAAATGAACAGATTCTTAAAGCAAAACAGTCGACAGAAAATAACTATAAAATAAAAACTAAAGTAAGCCAAGAAATCAGACCTTTCTTCGTCGAACTTTAACACGATTAGCAGCAAAAACAGTCTTCAATCTTCAAGATATCCGATCCAAACGAGCCTTCGTGAGACTACTTAGGCTCTGATACCAATTGTAAGTCCAGAATCACTACAATCAGATATCAAACACCAAACAAGTAGCGGAATTACAAGTGAGATGTGAAAGATTGAAAGACAAACTGTATTGATTCAAGAACAAAGAGCACACGATTCTAAGATCGTCTGGTACTCTGGATCGCACAAAACACAAAAGTTTGTCAATGAACTAACAACCTACATCGACTATGGATTCCCCTATTTATACTAACATAGGAGATCCATTTACATTGGGCCAAGCCCATACCCCATAGACCTCAAAACAACTAAACATGCCCACTATACATATCGAACCCAAAACAAACAAGATAGCCCAAGACAGACGCAAACCTACACAAGTATATGCCCTTAAAAACACAATTCCTAAATTAAGTTATGACATTCGTAATGGGCTGCAAATTCTGCCAGAAAACGCAGCCTGAACCTTCGATACGGAAAAATTCATAAAACGTTCATTTTTCGTCGAAAAAATGCAATTCCAGTTGGGTTTGAAAGGTTTTTCCTGGGAGTTAATCACAAACTCAATAAATATCGGTTTCTCATAAGATTTGATCTGGTTACAGCCGATTAAAGCCGGCTGTAACTTTCTGGACAAATTTAGTTTTCACCAAATCTTTTCTAAATATCTCACATTCTAACTTCACCTAGACATTTTATCGAATACCTTATGTGCATCAGTTTGAAATCAACATAAACTCATCCTCATGAGTTTCAAATCACCTAGTGAGTGGTAACATTCAAATTCTATGATTATTTACCACATCAAACATCATTCTTCCATTTTTCTACACCATTTAAACTTACTAATTAGTCATTATTCAACCTATATCAAGTTATTACTCCATAACCCCACCTAGGGCATAAGTTCATATCTTCATATACCAAATTTGCAGATTTTCAACATGCATTCATCAAAATCTAAAGGTATAATATACCAAAAGCATAATCACATTATCTATTTCATCAAATTTCATATCATACCAAGTTTCTACCTTCACCCTAAAGTGCAAGAACACAAGAATTTACATACCTTGAGTTAGTAGAGTGTTAGAAACTTGATTTCACACATAGAACAACCCCAATTTCGGATTATACAAGGGTTTTGGGACTGATTTGTCTTGAATTTGAGTTAGGGTTCAAAACCCCCTTTTTCTCCTCCTCTCTTGAACGACCTCAACACACACTTATGTGTGTGTTTATGGTGTTTTAACATAAATGCAGAATTTTAATTTAAATTTCAAAAATTGGCAACATTAGTCCCTCAATTTTACATTTAACTTAGCTAATCATATATGTGGTGCCCATTTTAACTAGGTTAATTTTTCCTAGTTATTACATATAGGTAAACACCAAATAAACATGGTAATTTATCTACTAAGTTCGGGTATGTTACAACCCAACTTAGATTACGCCCCGATACCCCGGGCCTTTTACAACTTTATTTCATAAAACCTTTATTTTCTTTTTCTTCCCTTTTTTTAACATTAGATTTATTTCTTTAAATCCTAATGTTTGTCGGTATAAATTTACCACAATGGTAATTTATCCGCTTATCCCTAACTAATTTGGTATAATTACCAAACCCATTTTTGGGATGTTACAAGTCTACCCACCTTAAAAGGGTTTCGTACCCGAAACCTTTCTTACGCAGTGTCTTGGGCCTAACCCAAGGAAGGTAGTTTTGGTTCTCATTTACATAGTTATCAAAATGTAAAATAATACCTTTTAATCTCCTCTTTGGATACTTGAGCAGTGTCCGCCCCTTTTTTCCGTATCATCAACTAGGACGAGTCACCCTCCGGCCACTCGATCCTATTAGTCCGGTCATATTTTACCCATCATCCAGGTATTTCCACCTAGCCTTCAAAAGGCCTTAAGGGCTTTATTAGCCTCTTTCCCGTAGTCTAACTACGACATAATCTTTTTCCTGATTATATTTTTTGACCATGATCATATCACGTCATGTTCACGTTTATATCAAATTTTCATTTAAGGCCTCTATATCATCCTCTTAATGACATATATACTTTCTTATGCTGGCCATTACAAGTCGAACATTTCATACTATACCATAATTATCCTACCATTTATTTTGCTCACACGTACCAATAAATTTACAGATTCTTACTCATCAATCAAGAAACATTTTACTAACCTCGCCTTCATTGCATAGATCAGTGATCCGTGAGCCGGATCGATCCGCTTCTTTATAGGTACCTTCCGTACCAGAATTGGTCTCATTCATTCGTGAAATATGCTCCCACTCGTGAGCATCCTTCCATCAGCTTTTTTACCATCATCACACTAAGAATTCCATCATTCTTATCTGTAAAATTAACAGTTAGCACATAACCTTTCATAATTGCATTCTACATGGTGTTTGTTTACCTAAGACTCTTTCACAAATTTCTTACGTACATGCTTAAAACATATCACACGTTCCATTTCTTACATACAGTCTTTTCATTTTATTGGTTATTTCGTCAACTTTTGCGGTTTGACTTTTCAAGGTCAAACTGGCACTTCTTACTTATCGTAGACGTATTGAAGTACACGTTCGTACTTCTTTTCCATTCATGCATACTTGTAAAGACTTCATTACATTATTTCAGTATTCTTGTCAAAACCTACCCTTCCCGTCCACTCTTAAGTTATTGTCTGGGTCGTAAGCCGTCATTCATTCTGACCCTCAAGAGTCATTTAATAATATGTCTAACACGTAACTTATTTCAAAGTTTCTTTCTGTCAACTAAATTTTACTACAACAATCGTTTTCAACGGTTATGTTTACTTATTTAGGGGACCAAAAATTTTCTTTCTATTTTTCTATCACTTGCCTTATTAATTAATTTTTTTTACTCCGTTTGACTTTTCGGAAGTCTAATTTGTAATACATTCTTACATATGTATATCAGTTATCCTATTCTGACATATCCTTCTCTAGTCGAGCCCTAAACTCCAATTAAAATATAACCTTTTTATACATACCTGACGCGAGTCAAATCCATTGACTCATTATCCATACCTTGAGATGGGTATTTCTTTCCAATTTGTGACATTGCATGACCATACGTTATGCTCACCTATAAGTATAAGACTTGAAAATTCAAAACATTAAATACCGGGTTCTAATGGCGATCACCATTTGACCCGTATGACTCGTTTGTCCTTTCAACCATTCTCGCATACCGGTATTTATATATATTATTGGTACATACGTCTATCGACTTTGTCTTCGTTCGAGTCTTAGATTAGTATTGAAAGATCAGAGCACAAAAATGAGAAAAGTATGTGATAAGGTAATTTCGCACGAAATAGCATTGGGCTATTTCGTACGAAATTAACAAGTGCTATTTCGTACGAAATAGCATGTTGGCTGTTTCGTGCGAAATTAGATGCCTATATATATGTGTGTCTGATCATTTCATTTCGTACGAAATTGTATTCCGGAGCCGAAGTGCTGCTGAAGTGTCTCTGTGCTGTAAAAACTTTCAGATCAATAAACTTGACAGTTAAAAGTGATTATCAAGCTGAAAGAAGACTGAATCAATGAATTCTGCCTCTGATTCAGACTGAGAACTCTCTGATCGACTCGTTTGGTCGGGAAAGCGATCCTACATGTGGTATCAGAGCTCAGGAGGAAGAGTTCTTACTTTTAGCTTGTTTTCGCTGGAAATTCTGATTTCTACACCTTCTTTTCAAAATTAATCAAGATTTCATGATTAAAAGGACTGATTTTCACATATAACATGCGAAACATAGTTTTAACAAATCCTTGAAAGAATCAGACCTAAAATCGGCCTAGAACTTGATCAATTTTGCCAAAAACAGATCGACATGATGACATCAGCAGTATTTCGCACGGAATAGTATCTTAATTTCGCACGAAATCAGATTTCGTTTGAGATATTTCATTCCAAAGAGGTTGTTTTCGTTTGAATCCAAGTTAATTTCGCACGAAATCATATTTCGTTTGGTGATTTTGCACGAAAACATATTTCGTGTGAAAATTTCTGATTTCGTATGTGTTGTTATTTCGTTTGAAGGTCTATTGCAGGTAATTTCGCACCAATTGATATTTCGCTTGAAGAGATTTCGTGTGAAAGACTGATTTCGTTTGAAAGTGATTGTTATTGTGAAACCTGTTATTGAAACATGGAAGCTTTAGAAGAAATTACGTTTTATTGTTACTATGAATCTCAACAATTCAGTCCTACTAAGATTGAAGAAGAACCAGTTTTAAAAGAATCAATTTCAAGAGAACTAGTTTCAACAAAAAAGGATTCAGAAATTATTTTAGATAAAACTGAAAAGGGTTTAGAAGTTGATTCAGAAAAAGCTGAAAATAATTCTGAAGTTGTTTAAAAAAAAAGCTCCAGTTTTTTATCACTCATCAGATGAAGAGAGTGATGATGACAGTGAAGAAATTGAAAAACTTGAATATTATAAAAGAATGTTTGCACCTGAATTGTATAATATGTTTTATGCAGGTAAACTGGAAGAGCTTAAAAATAAACAAGCTGCAAAAATGAAGAATCATGAGGCAGCTAATGTGGAAGAAAGAATAAATTCAATAAGAAACAGATTGACAGTGTTCATCAAGAAACATCTGAACAAGATGAGACAACTGGGTTGTCACAGAATGATGACGTCAAACCTGAAGAAAAAGTTCAAGTGGTAAAAGAACAGGTTGAAGAGGTTCCAGCTTTTAAGATTGAGAAGGAAGCTGATGTTGAAAAAATGTCTGAAAAATGCTCAAATTGTGATAAATCTGGAGCAGACAGTGTCAAACTATTGAAAGATATTGAGAGTTTGACATTGGAAAACAAAATTTTAAAAGAAAATGAAAAAGAATTTAAAAATCAAATAAAAATTTTAGAAAATGAAAAATCTATTTTTGGTAAAAATAATATTGAAAATCAAATTGCAATAAATTCTCATCTTCAGAAAATTATTTGGCTTGAATATGAAGTTGAGAATGCTAAGAACAAAATTGATGAGTTAGAAAAGAAGTTGAAAGGTTTTGTGACTTCATCAACAATGTTAGATCATATTTGTCCAAAACCGATCAACGAGATTCCAATAAGTGACGATGTCACAAATTATGACAAAGTCATAATTGAAGATTGTGATGAAAGATCTGATGATGAAAATGAAAGAAAGAAAATGTTTCTGAAATTAAAAGAAAAATTTCAAGAAACTGTTCCACAGTCTACTGAAAAAGGCGAATGTTCAAAGCAAAAACCTTTGAAGAAGAATGTGGAACAAAAGGGTAAAAATTTGAAAAATCCTCAAAATAACAATAAAAGTTCATCAGTTCAATCATCCAATCGTGATAAAAAAATCACAAAAATTTGAAAATCAAAACTCAAAAACAGCTGGTAATAAGTGGTGCAGGTTTGACCACAGTGCTCAATCGACAAATCAAGGATACAAGAGGAGAAATGATTACCACAAGGCCAAACAATGCCATGATCTAAGTGTTTGGTATGAAAGTGGTGAATGGTACGATAACAGAATATGCTATAACTGTGGTTTTAGAGGACACATTGCTGTTAACTGCCAGAGTCGGAGCTTTGAAACAAGGAGATGTTATGATTGTCAAATCAAAGGCCACATTGCAAGAGATTGCCCATTGAGATCAAAGGGAAGATCGAGGGATGAATCTCATAAAATGGCAAAGAAACCAGTCAAAGTCGAAGAAAAGCCCAAAGACCAGAAAGTTCTAGAAAAGAAAGTAAAGCTTTCACAAGGACAGAAAGACAGACTGAGGAAGAAAAGAAAGAAAGCAAGAGAGTATCTCGAAAGGATTTTGTCCTCGGATACAGTCGTAAAAGCAGATAACAGTTCTGATAAATCGTTTTGCTCTCCAAAGACTGATCAGTCAAGTAAAACGAATTCATCAGATACAAATCTGAGGACGAAAGGGATATCAAAAAATGAAAAAGCAGTTAATCAAGGGATTAACAAATCAAAGAAAGTGAAAATTTCACTTTCTGGCAATGAATTTGTTTCTTCGGAAACAAAGGAGCCACGTTTTGGCAATGTATCTGACCTGTCAAAGTCAGACAAGCCACATTCTGACGATGAATTTGGTTCGTCAAAGCCAGAAGAGCAATCTGTTAAGGTAAAAAGTGATGATTCCGTGTTGAAAATGGATGATGCAAATTTTCCATCATTGTTAAACGGAAATTTAGAACAAAAAGTTGAAAACCCCAAGAATGGTCAGGCTTGGGTGAATCTTTTTAAATGAAAACCCTGACATGCCGGAGCTCCAAAGTTGGTAATCGTGGAGCAGGAATCGGCATCTTTCTTATATTTGTTTGTTTGAAGTAAACCTACAAGTGGTGGAAAAGTGGGTTTTTACCTACAAATGGTTAATCAAGGTCATTAAATTGAACTTGATTTAACTTTCATTCAAGTGGTTGAGAAAACAAAGTGATGAATTGATCCCCATTCTTTACCGCTTTTCATTAAATTCAAAATTCAAAAAGATTTTAGTGTGTTTTAGCATAAATTTTTGAAAAATACAAAAAGATTTTTCGACAACTGATGTTGGAAAGCTGATTTTCAAAATTCCAATTGCTAAACATGATGAATTTTGGAGGGTTGTTTATTTGAATAATTGATGATTGAGTGGTTTCTAACAGTAAGTTTTTCTTATTGATTTAAGTAAAACCTTATGGTTTGAGTAGAAAATTTGTGAAGGAAATGTTGAAAGAGCTAAGTTTCAATTCCTGATGTCTAATTCCAGGTCTTCGATTCTAAGCTACTGATAAAGAATTCCAGACTGCGATCCCAGTTGAGTGAAAGGGGGAGTCTGAAGACAAAGAAGCCAGGTTCCTGATCCTGTTGCTACGGAAAGCCAGGAGAAGTTCCTGAAGTTGAGAAGACCGATCAAGACTGAAGAGTTGTCATGTTGAAGACTCGCACCGAAGACTTCGTCAACATCCGAGGGGGAGTCTGTTGGTACATACGTCTGTCGACTTTGTCTTCGTTCGAGTCTTAGATTAGTACTGAAAGATCAGAGCACGAAAAATGAGAAAAGTATGTGATAAGGTAATTTCGCACGAAATAGCATTGGGCTATTTCGTACGAAATTAACAAGTGTTATTTCGTACGAAATAGAATGTTGGATATTTCGTGCGAAATTAGATGCCTATATATATGTGTCTGATCGTTTCATTTCGTACGAAATTGTATTCCGGAGCCGAAGTGTCTCTGTGCTGTAAAAACTTTCAGATCAATAAACTTGACAGTTAAAAGTGAATATCAAGCTGAAAGAAGACTGAATCAATGAATTCCGCCTCTGGTTCAGACTGAGAACTCTTCTGATCGACTCGTTTGGTCAGGAAAACGATCCTACATATATATATATATATATATATATATAT
The DNA here is from genome assembly GCA_030545235.1 of Helianthus tuberosus. Taxonomy (NCBI): domain Eukaryota; kingdom Viridiplantae; phylum Streptophyta; class Magnoliopsida; order Asterales; family Asteraceae; genus Helianthus; species Helianthus tuberosus. The sequence continues at coordinate 15,264,337 of CM060391.1, forward strand.
ATATATAGAAGTTTAAAACATAATTTGGATAATATCCGCTTTAAAGAAAATTTACTTGTCTGGTCCATACTTACTTACGACTTTTCATTCTTATAATTTATTCTTACTTGTTTGATCCATAATTTCTTACAGATTCAGACTTTTCATTCTACTTTCCATTCCTTTCTATGTTTTGAATCCATCTCGCGGATTCAAACATATCATTCATACCTTTCATTTCTTCTACGTTTTGAATCCGTCTCGCGGATTCAAACATATCATTCGTATCCTTCATTCCTTCCATGTTTTGAATCCGATTCTCGGATTCAAACACATCATTCATACTTTTCATTGTTTCTACGTTCTGAATCCGTCTCGCGAATTCAAACATATTTTTCATACTTTCTTTCGCATTTAGTACTCTCAATTTCTTGAGAGTCTTACTACTCCTTTCACCCACACGTCCACCTAGTACCCAATCCTTCCGGACATACCTGAAACAATTATCACGGTCTCACGAACGTCATATGTTTCTTGCGTATTGGCCAGGTATGCAATCCACATACTAGTTTCGTGCCTTCATGTAATCATCGCCTTATGTCCGTAGAATTAGGTTCAAAACGTGTAACATTTTCAAAACTTCTTTACCATACCATCATTGTCCTTCATTTAGAAATTTTCCTTCCCTTAATAAGTTTTACCATTACATGTATCCACATATTGAATTGACGTACCTAGGCACAAATTTGTCTTATTACATGCCTTGGTGTCGGTTCTAGATCGCATTCGCGGATCATCCTCTCCAAAAAATCATGCTTACCTTACACATAACATACTGTTAGTTTTCTCTATATGCATACTCAACTACATACTTACATTCGCTTCTACCTTTAGATCTTGATCGAGTCTTAGATTGTACGGGTTCCTTGTCACAAGAGCACACGAGTTTGAGTTCAAGTATTTACTTCCTCATACTTGATTTCCTTCAAACCAGGGCTCTGATACCAACTTGTAAGACCCTAACACGTTTAACCTTAAAACGACGCAGCGGAAAATATGAGCCTTAAAATTCCTTTTCTTAATAGTCATACAACTTGTTAATAAGCCATTTTAATCGGCTTAATTTAAATCTTTTATCTCATTCATACATAATCAAGAAAATTATATTACAAACGACTTCAAACATGTGATCACATCCCCGTACAATCCTTAGTCTTCGACTCAATCCACGTTGATTTGTTCATCATGATAATCCGATTATCTGCGGTCACCATAAATAACCAACATGTTAGTAAATGGTGACATCATATATCTTTAAATAATCACATAATAACGAATAACCACATAGCCGTCTATTATTGTAATAAGCTTCCATAGAATGTTCTTCGGATTCATTCCTTACCCCGAGCCTTAAATCCTTGAGAGCCCGACACTTACGTACCTGTATTTCTAATTTCATTCTCAATAACAAAACTGTTAGCAACACATACCCTCCAACGTATTTGAAGATTCGCATTCTCACATAAATACATAACTTCGAATTACTTTTATTAGATCACATCTCACGGAAACACTTCCATATATTCACTAATTTATATACATGTTCCATTCTTATATCTCTCGTTAACGACAATGCCTAACCTTCCCACTCTACTACTGAATATCGTCATACATGTTTTGTGTCATAACCCCTTATTCACAATTAATTGTTTTACTTAGTCATGTGTAATAATAAATTCATCCATGCTTATACTTATCTGGAACCCCATAACAATCACTTAGATTCAAACCAACTTAAACATTAGTTATAAGTCTTCAGCACTTACCGTAGCCTACGGTGGGCACCGTAAGCTACAGTGGTGCCCAGTTCACCCTTCATTTTTTTAATGCCAAAACTCTCATAACTCAACCATTTCACATCCAAATCACTCAAAACTTATTTTCATTTGTCCGTAAAACATAACCTTACATTATTGGCTAAATATCTTTACCCCGGGTCCTTAATCTTTACGAGTTTCATTAACGTTACAAGACTTATGCGTATTTATTCGACCCGTTCATGCTTTTACCAACAACTCATTTGTTTAAACTCAAAAACTCACATGACATCTTTACTATAATACTATTACATTATCCGGAATTCCCGTACATGGGGTTTACAAACCCAATCCCCGGTATGCGTTAAACTTATTCGTCTTAATTGATTTTACATAAATGGAATTTATTAACCTGTGACCCCGTTTCTCGATTAGCGCACATGTAAGACATTCTACCCATTCCCGGTTATAATACCGTCGTCATTACTTATGCAAATCGTTCTGTAATGAAATAACCCTCATTCTGACCCGTTTGGTCTACTTAGCGGAAACCTTCACTACTATATAACCTAACCTTATTAGACTTCGATTTTCATACTTAAATAACTATCACATAACCTTGCTTATATAAATTAAGAAGTGATTCCGTAAAATCACTTACTTAATACTACCACTTGATATCATCATCAAAAATGCATTACAACATAATTACTAACAATTATCATACAATTAATCTCTTTTCTACTAATGGGGGAGTCCAGGAAATTACTTACCTTACGCATCCGTATTTGCGTTCGCTTCCTCATGTCCTCCTGACCCGTTAGCCCTTCATGCTTCCATCCATGTTGACATGATCCCTATACTTCCATTTCATTGCATCCACATTCTTGTTAGCATACAAAATTATACATATGAACGATCATATCAATTTACATTTCACATTCGGCTTTCATTAGTCAATTTAACAAGCATATGGTATACTCATAATACAATACTCATTCAACCATATAATCACTTAGTTACATTACTTTCATTAATCAATCATTCACTAACATGTATTGCTCAATTCACTGAAAATAAGCTGTTTTGAGACGTCCGTTTACTATACTTATGAGCTTGCAAAAATTACAACCTTTTTATGTGACGTGCCCCTCGGAGGGGTTATCCTTGTGTTAAATTTTTAGAGTCTAACTTTCTTCCAAAAATTTATAAAAAAATCATTTACTAAGCAGCAATCAGATTCGTCACTTTCTGACTACAGCCCACGGAAAAATTCATTTAAAAATCCTCGGTTATCCGATTGATGTAATTCCAGTTGGAGATTTTGATAACCTCCTGAAGCTACCTACAATAAAAATTTGAGATCATAACACAATTCCTAAATTGAGTTATGACATTCGTAATGGGCTGCAAATTCTGCCAGAAAACGCAGCCTGAACCTTCGATACGAAAAAAATTCATAAAACGTTCATTTTTCGTCGAAAAAATGCAATTCCAGTTGGGTTTGAAAGGTTTTTCCTGGGAGTTCATCACAAACTCAATAAATATCGGTTTCTTATAAGATTTAATCCGGTTACAGCCGATTTAAGTCGGATGTAACTTTCTGGACATATTTAGATTTCACCAAATCTTTTCTAAATATCTCACATTCTAACTTCACCTAGACATTTTTTCGAATACCTTATGTGCATCAGTTTGAAATCAACTTAAACTCGTCCTCATGAGTTTCAAATCACCTAGTGAGTGGTAACATTCAAATCCTATGATTATTTACCACATCAAACATCATTCTTCCAGTTTTCTACACCATTTAAACTTAATAATTAGTCATTATTCAACCTATAGCAAGTTATTACTCCATAACCCCACCTAGGACATAAGTTCATATCTTCATATACCAAAATTACAGATTTTCAACATGCATTCATCAAAATCTAAAGGGATAATCTACCAAAAGCATAATCACATTATCCATTTCATCAAATTTCATATCATACCAAGTTTCTACCTTCACCCTAAAGTGCAAGAACACAAGAATTTACATACCTTGAGTTAGTAGAGTGTTAGAAACTTGATTTCACACATAGAACAACCCCAATTTCGGATTATACAAGGGTTTTAGGACTGATTTGTCTTGAATTTGAGTTAGGGTTCAAAACCCCCCTTTTTCTCCTCCTCTCTTGAACGACCTCAACACACACTTTTGTGTGTGTTTATGGTGTTTTAACATAAATGCAGAATTTTAATTTTAATTTTGAAAATTGGCAACATTAGTCCCTCAATTTTACATTTAACTTAGCTAATCATAATATCTGGTGCCCATTTTAACTAGGTTAATTTTTCCTAGTTATTACATATAGGTAAACACCAAATAAACATGGTAATTTATCTACTAAGTTCGGGTATGTTACAACCCAACTTAGATTACGCCCCGATACCCCGGGCCTTTTACAACTTTATTTCATAAAACCTTTATTTTCTTTTTCTTCCCTTTTTTTAACATTAGATTTATTTCTTTAAATCCTAATGTTTGTCGGTATAAATTTACCACAATGGTAATTTATCCGCTTATCCCTAACTAATTTGGTATAATTACCAAACCCGTTTTTGGGATGTTACATGACTGGGACCAGGGGATTCATCGTGCGTAGGGTTTTTGGCGCTGGCATGTTGCGCATTTGCGCAACAGTTCTATTGCGTCGACATGCATTCCTGGCCAATAATATCCCACATTCATGATCTTTGCAACCACCATGCGTGGGCCTGCATGGATTCCACATAACCCCTCATGAATTTCTCAGACTAAGTATTGCCCATCGGTCTTGTCTACACAGTGTTAAAGTGGACCCATGAATGACTTGCGGTATAAGATACCGTCCGCCATTTCGTAGTTTAATGCTTTGTGCTGAATTTTCCTGGCTTCCGCCTTCCCTTCTGGGAGAATCCCATGTTGCAAGTACGTGATTATCGGGGACATCCATGATGGGTTCTCGACTTCTATGATGTTTACTTGTCTTTTTGGAACAGATGGGTTAGATAATACCTCTATGCGGACTTCCTTCAATAGGTGTTTGAAGCTGGTAGCGGCCAATTTGCTTAGTGCGTCTGCATGCTTTGGGAATTTTGCTTATAGTAAAATATGGCGTTTTTTAGTAGGCGTGTTTGATGTTTTGGGAATTTTGACATTGTAAGATGAATGGTATATAGTAGAAAATATGGCGTTTCAGGTTGGGGGAGGTGTGTTTTTATGTATGAGAATGTTTTGTTTATATAGGGATGCGTTTTGGCCAGTGATGGCGTTTTATTCATTAGTTTGGCATTTTTGGTATAGAAGTATAAAGACCCTTTTACCCTTAATGAAGCACGTCCACTCAATAGAATTCGTGTTATTTACAAAAACGCCACCGCGCCAATCTAGTCCATAGATTGTTTTGATCGGATGATCCATAAGCGTTCTCACCATTCTCACACTTTCCATCGTTTTCTATAAATCCTGACCCTATATATATATACATATATATATAGTTATATAGTTATGTAGCCAAAAGCTCTTTATATATGTAACAACTAATAAGATTATATATTTACGAGTTTCTCATGGATCAATCACAATCTAAATTCACCCTTTTTTTTCTTAATACAATAAGAACATGGTGGATACGCCGCTGGTACTTCCTATATATAAGTGTTCTTATTGTATTTCCCTTCGTAGCGTTATCCGAATCACTTTAGGATTTAGGTTTTGATGAGACAAGACAATGACACAAGCCAAGTCCTTATAGGATCTTTCTATCTTAATAGTTAGATTCTTGTAGGATATTTAAGGTGCTAATTCAAGTCCTTGATTGGATTTCTATGGGTACTTTAATGCGTATGAGACAAGACAATGAGACAAGCCGAATCCTTATAGGATCTTTCTATCTTAACAGTTAGATTTTTGTCGGATATTTAAAGTGCTTTTCAAGTCCTTGATTGGATTTCTATGAGTACTTTAACGCGTATGAGACAAGATGATGGATGTGTGTTTATGTGATTAGTAGTGTAAGTGATTTAGATAACGAAACGAGTGTAATACAATAAAAACATGGTGGATACAAAGCTGGTACTTCCTATATATAAGTGTTCTTATTGTATTACCCTTGTAGCGTTATCCAAATCACTTTAGGATTTTGTGTTTAGACGAGACGATGTACATTTGCCAAATCCTTGTAGAATCTTCTTTTTTTTCAATGTTTTGATGAAACAAGTACAAGAGAAACAAAGACAATGTTCACTTTTCAATGGCATAAAAATTACTTAGTATTAATCATATTGCCATTTACAAAACATTTTGTCACAAGTTTTATAATCAAGACAATGTATTGCAATGCTAAACATTTTGCCATTTATTGGTTTCAAGAATTTCGTTTTCAATTGACAACTCACGTAGTTATCAAAGCATTGCAATACCAAACTTTTTGCCATTTATTTGGCTAACAAAACCTATGTACTCACCAGCAATTTTGTTGATGATATTCACATATGTTTCAGGTTTTGACAATTCAAGCATGCTACACATAGGAACACATTCGGGCCTTAGACTTCTTTAAAACTAAAGACAATTACATGTATTATTTGTATTGTAAAACAATGTTAATATAATGAAACATTTTAGTACCATGTGTTGTGAGCAATTTGTAACGTGACTCCCCGATGTTTCCATCGCGTGTTGTTGTATTAGGCGTCGGGGTGTTACAGATTGGTATCAGAGCACTGGTTATAGGGAATTAGGTTATTAGAATGCTTTTAACCTAGTCTATAACCTTCCTAGGGACCCAAACATGAGTAGTCTTAGGATTTCTATCCTAATCCCCATCTTCTGCCTTAATCTTGCCATAACTACTCTGCGATTTACAAAACATCTATCCTTAGATGATTTATCTTAAATCCTTAGGCTTAAGGTGTTCCTCAAAATGTTTTCTCAAACATTTTTATCGAAATCTTGGGTTTTAATAATGTGAACACATGCAATCTGGAAGGGTGGATGCATGTACCCCGAGTTTTCTCTCTAAGGCTAGAGTGTTCGTACAAATCCACTTAATCGGACCAGTCACTCTTACCTGGTAACTCTTGGGGTGAGTGTCCACTTATAGGCTAAAGCATGTCTTCCCGAAACGTTATAAAAACCCATCTACCTTGATCAGTCGAACATTTTCAAAATATTACGACCCTTGTGATGATACTTCACCACATTACCTTTGGTGATACGTTTTCATTCAAAACCTTCGAAAAAAAAAATCATTTCAACTCACAACTCTTTGTAATCCTATTTTACTTTTAAGTACTATCCTTTGTCTTTCATAATTACAAAATTTTACCATTTGGATGAAAATTTTAAATCTTACCACGTACATATTTTCTTTATTTTAAAAATCCAATTAAAAATATTTTTATCCTAAAAATATTTTTTTTAAAAAGGGTAAAGAATTTATAACACAAACCATTAACTTGGTTTGTATTTCCTCATCAAAAAATATTACAAAAGTCTATCTTTCAAACATTACTAATTTCAAAACAAAACCTACGGCGCTATTTTTCCTAAATCCAAAAACGAGAATTTTGAACAAATACAAAGTCAAAATTTTCACTTCACTACGGTGTTTTAAATTTATGACTTTTCTATGGATCTCACTTGTTCATTTTCACTAGTAGCTATTTCTTCAAAAGATGCCTCCTCATCGCGACACTACCCGAGATGCTGAAATGGCGGCTCTAATCGCCCAACAATTGGCAATGATACTTCCAGACCTTGTGACCCAACTCAATCAGGCCTACAATAACAATAATAACAACACCCCTTGTAACTATAAACAATTTATCTCAGCTAAACCAAACAAATTCAATGTGTCTGAGGGAGCTACTGGGCTCCTACAATGGTTTGAAAGCATCGAGAGCACTTTTCGCCATGTTCGATGTCCTAACGAGCGCAAGGTAGAGTTCGCCTCAAGTGTTTTCCAAAAGAGAGCACTCACACGGTGGAACGGAGTTATGAGGGACAGAGGTGCAGACATAGCAATGGCACAAACATGGGAAGAATTCAAAAATCTTATGAAGAAAGAATTCTATCCACAAAGCGAAATGAGGGAACTTGAAACTGAATTCTATTACCTCAAACAAGAAAGTGGTGAAAATCGTGCCTACACTGATCGGTACGAAGAGTTGAGTTTACTCTGTCCCACTATGGTCACACCATTAGATCGGGCCATGGAGAAATATATTGATGGCCTACCTGATCCAGTCCAAGATATTGTCACTGGCAGCAAACCAGCTACTGTTAGGGAGGCTATCGAACTGGCCGCTACCCTAATCGACTCCCAAGTTAGAAAAGGGAAACTTTTTTGAAAGGGTGACAAGAAACAAACTGCTGAAACTACTCAGGAGAAACCAAAGGAAACAAAAGTCGAACCCTCCAAAAATTCTAAGAAGTGTAAAGCTTCAAACAATTTTATGGTTATTGCACCAATTCCACTAAATTCAGTACCCGTTAGGAGATTTTATCATGGAAAACAACCTTTGTACAATCGTTGCAACTATCATCATCAAGCTAACTCTCCATGCCGCCAGTGTATAATTTGTGGTCTTCTAGGCCATCTAGTCGTGACTTGTCGCATCCAAAACCAAGCTACCCTACTCAAACTCGCCCTCGCTACCCTGTTGGAGCATGTTTTAGTTGTGGTGATCCAAATCATTTCAAACGAAACTGCCCTAGGCTTGCTAATGCCAACCTAGCTCATGAATGATTGTTCAATGTCAATGAAGCTCAAGCTGATGATCAAGCACTTATGATCATTTGAACCTCTACATTTCCTGTTTATCATCCAGAAACTATGAACATCTCTTAGTTATATTTGTAATGACAATATAAACTTCAAGAAGTTTTTCTTGTTAATCGTATCCCATTTATAAATTCCAATGTGATTACACGTATGTGTAATATACAACTATATATCGACTTCGAGGATTCTGTTCTTTATTGATTTGAACTAAATCTCGTAGTTTATCCTATTTGTGATCGCACCTAGTGCGTCCACACGATCTCTACAAATACTATGAACTAATTTATATGCAAAACACGTATTACAATTCATGCTAGTATACAATACATACTACCAACTCAGCTAGTGTGAAACAAATGATGCTATTACTACTAGTGTGAGACATGTATTGCTTCAATTATGACTGGTTATTTAATACAAATGTTTCCTCTGAACCAATTATTTGTTTCCCCACTTAACAAGATGAGCTATGTGGACCATGCAACGAAACGAATAATTATGGGTGCACACATAATTATGAAGGTCGAAGCATGGAAATCATAGTAAGCCTTGTTAAGTATGGTGGCATAGAATAAGAACATGGTGGATACGCCGCTGGTACTTCCTATATATAAGTGTTCTTATTGTGTTATCCATCGGAACGCTACACATATCACTTGAAAATTTTATGTTATCTTTGACCCCTATGTGATTATTTGTTTATTTGTGTGTTTATTGAGTGCAATATCCAAGACAAGTACTGTGATACCCTAAGAAAACACACAACACAACTAGCTTCCTCAGTGACTACGTGCTAAATTTCGGGATGAAATTTCTTTCAACTTGGGGATGATGTGACAACTCGTATTTCAAGAGCCCTTTTCTTTGTGCTGTGATGTAACTTATATGTACGGTACTTGAATATTTGATATGTCGATTGTAATTGAATGTTTATGAGTTTGTTTATGTTATGTATTATGTGAATGTTATAAGTATGAGTGCACAATATTAATCCAATCGCACAACACCTTTGGGCAGCACACCCCACTCTCGACTGCACACCCCATCTCGTGTACAATTGTTCTCGGCCCAAAGCTCGTGTCTTGGCCTACGACCTAATCAAGTGAGCCCAGCTCATCTCTTGTACGCATACACACACTCAACATGGGGGATTGTTTCTCATAATTTGCAAAACACAAGTTAACACCAAACCCTACTCTCTCTTCCTCTCTCTCCCACTCGACGGCAGTCTCCCCTTCATTCGAAGCCTTGCATCTCGATCAAACTGGTCTATTGGACATCTCAGTTAGTGTTCCATCATTGTTAGTCTGCTACGATATTGATGTTGTGATTATTATAATCATATGTGATGACTTAGGGTTTCATGCTAGTAGTATTATTGATGGAATTGTGTTCATGAATCTGAAACAAGTGTTTTGTTATGATGTTAATATGTGTGTTGAAACTATTTTGTTTGATGATTGGGGACATATATTAACAAAACTGTTAGAAGGGAAATGTATTGATGTTGATGTTGATCTAGGGTCGATTACATGTTAATTGATTGATAATTTTCGAATAAAAGATGTGTGTATTATTGGCATGATGTTACACAAGAACTAGGATTGCATGATAATGTTGAAATCACTGTTCTGGTGATCTTATTAGAATGTTTTGAATGTTGATCGATTAGGTTAATTGTTGTTTATAAATTTGATTGTATGAATGGGTATAATTGCTAAATGATTGTTGTTTAATTCGATTAAAACTTGCCAAATGTGATAATTGCTGTTACGAGAATACGAGCGGAACAGGCTACCCAAGCGGGTTAGTGCTACTACTGATACTCCAAGTGACAACAAATGCAAGTGGGATGGAAACTCTAGAAAGGGTTCGAGCTCTACACAACCTCACTCTCAGCAGAGAAAGACCGATGACTATAAGAGTCCCAATCAGCAGTCTGCTACTAACCAAAGTCAGGGTGGGTACAAGGGAAATCACCCTAAGTGTAACCGTTGCAACTTACACCACAGCGGGCAATGTAACAAGAACTATCGTCAAAGGTGCAACAAGCTAGGCCACGCAGCAAAGGATTGTAGGAGCCCGTATCCTGCAAGTCAGAATCGAAAAAAGCAACCTGCCCCACAGAACCAGAACTAGCAGCAGCAACAACAGGGTAACAACAAGGGGTGTTACCTGTGCGGAGCAGAAGGCCACTTTAAAAGAAACTGCCCTCAGCTGAATCAGAACCTCAACAACAACAACAACAACCAGGGCAACGGGAACAACCACAGGAATAACAACTTTGAGAATGGTGCCAAAGGGCGTGTGTTTGTGATTGGTCAAGGTGAAGCAAGGAACGACCCCAATGTTGTGATGGGTAAGTTTCTACTCGACGACTACTCTGTTTCTGTTTTATTCGATTTGAAAGCCGATACTAGTTATGTGTCCTTAAGGGTTAGTCAGATGCTTAAGCACACCCCGATTCCTCTGAACTCCAAGCATGTCATAGAACCAGCAAATGGTAAAAACCTTGAGGCCATACACATTGTCAAGGGTTGTAAACTCGCTCTAGCTGGTCAGGCTTTCTCTATCGATCTCATCCCCATCGTTCTTGGTAGTTTCGACGTTGTCATTGAGATGGACTGGTTATCCCAACATCGAGCGGAAATACTCTGCAAGGAGAAGATTGTTCGCATTCCTCGTTCTAATGATGAACCTCTCACTATTCATGGTGATAAGAGTGGTGCTGTCGTGGGCATCATCTCATTCCTTAAGGCCCATAAGTGTTTTTGAAAGGGCCACACTACTATTCTTGCTCTTGTTACTAACACCTCAGCTAAAGAGAAGAAGATTGAAGACATCCCGATCGTACGCGACTTTTCAGAGGTATTTCCTGAGTAATTACCTGGTCTTCCGCCTCATCGCCAAGTCGAGTTCCAGATCAAGCTAGCTCCTAGAGCAGTACCTATAGCTCGTGCGCCTTATCGTTTAGCCCCAGCTGAATTGGAAGAATTATCCATGCAACTACAGGAACTGTTAGACAAGGGTTTTATATGTCCTAGTTCTTCGCCCTGGGGAGCCCCAGTCTTGTTTGTCAAGAAGATAGACGGTACCTTCCGTATGTGCATAGACTACCCTGAACTTAACAAGGTGACCGTGAAGAATCGTTATCCTCTTCCTCTTCCTCGCATCGATGAACTATTCGACCAATTGCAAGGGTCGAGCTTCTATTCTAAGATTGATCTGAGATCGGGCTATCATCAGTTGAGAGTCCGAGATGAAGACATCTCCAAAACAACATTCAGGACTCGTTACGGACACTACGAATTTCTAGTTATGCCTTTCGGGTTGGCAAACGCACCTGCGGTTTTCATGGACCTCATGAACCAAGTGTGCAAACCTTACTTGGATAAATTCGTTATTGTTTTCATTGATGACATCCTAATTTATTCTAAGAGTCGGGAGGAACACGAGCAACATCTGCGCCTTATTCTTGAACTTCTTCGAACAGAACAACTCTACGCTAAGTTTTTGAAATGCGACTTCTGGCTTCGTGAATTCCATTTCCTCGACCACGTAGTCAATGAAGATGGGATTCACGTCGATCCATCCAAGATTGACTCGATCAAGAATTGGCCTGCACCTCAAACTCCAACTGAAATCCGTCAATTCTTGGGTTTGGCCGGTTACTACCGAAGGTTTATCAAGGATTTCTCGAAGATTGCGCAGCCTCTTACTACTCTAACTCAGAAGGGTGTCACCTACTGGTGGGGTGATGCTCAGGAATCCATGTTTCAGCAGTTGAAGGTGAAACTCTGTAGTGCACCCATTCTTTCGTTACCCGAAGGCACAGACGATTTCGTTGTGTATTGTGATGCGTCTATCCAAGGACTTGGTTGTGTGTTGATGCAGCGTGAGAAAGTCATTGCTTACGCATCACGCCAACTCAAGGTTCATGAAAATAACTACACTACCCATGATTTGGAGTTGGGAGCAGTAGTGTTTGCACTCAAGATATGGATACATTACTTGTACGGTACCAAGTGCACCATCTACACCGATCACAAAAGTCTCTAGCATATCTTTGACTAGAAGGAGTTGAACATGCGACAGCGTCGATGGGTCGAACTCCTAAACGACTACGAGTGCGCAATCAAGTATCATCCAGGCAAGGCCAACGTTGTGGCCGATGCCCTCAGGCAGAAGGAAACTAATCGTAAGTGTGTACGTGCGTTACAGCTTACTATTCACTCCAATCTTCCCACTCAAATTCAAAACGCTCAGGTTGAAGCATTGAAGGAAGAGAACCTCAAAGCTGAGTCCCTGCGGAGCATGGAAAAGCGACTTGAACTCAAGGAAGACGGTACTTACTACTTCATGGAGTGTTTATGGGTTCCATCCTATGGAAACCTATGAGAGCTTGTGATGGACGAAGCACACAAGTCTCGTTACTCAGTGCATCCTAGTTCTGACAAGATGTACCAAGATCTTAAGACTTTGTACTGGTGGCCCCACATGAAAGCTAACATAGCGACCTATGTTAGTAAATGCTTGACCTGTGCTAGGGTTAAGATTGAATATCAGAAGCCATCAGGACTACTCCATCAACCAGAGATCCCAACATGGAAACGGGAGCAAATTTCCATGGATTTTTTCATTGGCTTACCCAGATCTCAGCGAGGAAACGACACCATCTGGGTGATCATTGATCGACTGACTAAGTCTGCACACTTTCTGGCAATCAAGGAAACCGACAAGTTTTCTACACTCGAAGACATCTATGTGAAGGAAGTAGTTGCTAGGCACGGAGTGACAACCTCTATCATTTCTGATCGTGACCCGGACTTTGCATCTGATTTGTGGCAGGCGATGCACAAATCCTTTGGCTCACGTCTAGACATGAGCACAGCTTATCATCCGCAAATGGATGGGCAGACTGAACGCACCATCCAGACTCTTGAAGACATGCTTCGAGCATGTGTTATTGACTTTGGTAACGGCTGGGAAAGACACCTGCCTTTGGTGGAGTTTTCGTACAACAACAGTTACCATACCATCATCAAGGCTGCTCCGTTCGAGGCTTTGGACGGACGGAAATGCCGATCACCTTTATGATGGGCAGAAGTTGGCGACAGCCAAATCACTAGCCCAGAACTCGTTCTCGACACAACGGAAAAGATTGCCCAAATCCGAAAATGAATGGCGGCAGCTCGTGACCGTCATAAAAGTTACACTGATAAGCGTAGGAAACCTCTCGAGTTCCAGGTTGGGGATCGAGTACTACTTAAAGTCTCACCTTGGAAAGGTGTGGTTCGCTTTGGCAAACGGGGAAAACTTAATCCACGTTATGTCGGACCCTTCGAAATCATTGAGAAAATCGGCAAGGTGGCATACAGACTAAATTTTCCCGAAGAACTCAGTGGTGTTCACAACTTCTTTCACGTGTTGAATCTGAAGAAGTGTCTGTCAGATGAGACCCTCATTGTTCCTTTCAAGGAACTCACTATCGACGACCAATTACGCTTCGTCGAGGAACCGGTGGAAATTATGGACCGGGAGGTCAAGACTCTCAAGCGCAGCAAGATACCTATTGTTTGAGCTCGTTGGAACTCCCATCGTGGCCTAGAATTCACCTGAGAACGAGAAGACCAAATGAAACGCAAGTATCCCCAGATGTTTAAGAAAGAGGAGTCCAACAATGAAGCTACTGCAGAATTTCGAGACGAAATTGCAAACCAACGGGGGGATGATGTGATACCCCAAGAAAACACACAACACAACTAGCTTCCTCAGTGACTACGTGCTAAGTTTCGGGACGAAATTTCCTTCAACTTGGGGATGATGTGACAACTCGTATTTCAAGAGCCCTTTTCTTTGTGCTCTGATGTAACTTATATGTACGCTACTTGAATATTTGATATGCCGATTTTAATTTAATGTTTATGAGTTTGTTTATGTTATGTATTATGTGAATGTTATAAGTACGAGTGCACAATATTAATCCGATTACACAACACCTTTGGGCCGCACACCGCACATCGCATTCTCGACTGCACACCCCATCTCGTGTACAATCGTTCTCGGCCCAAAGCTCGTGCCTTGGCCTACGGCCCAGTCAAGTGAACCCGGCTCATCTCTTGTGTGCATACACACACTCAACATGGGGGGATTGTTTCTCATAATTTGCAAAACACAAGTTAACACCAAACCCTACTCTCTCTTCCCCTCTCTCCCACTCGACGGCAATCTCCCCTTCATTCGAAGCCTTGCATCTCGATCAAATCGGTCCATTCGACATCCCAGTTAGTGTTCCATCATTGTTAGTCTTCTACGACATTGATGCTGTGATTATTATGATGATATGTGATGACTTAGGGTTTCATGCTAGTAGTATTATTGATGGAATTATGTTCATGAATCTGAAACAAGTGTTTTGTTATGATGTTAATATGTTTGTTAAACTGTTTTGTTTGATGATTGGGGACATATATTAACAAAATTGTTAGAAGGGAACTGTATTGATATTGATGTTGATGTTGATCTAGGGTCGATTACATGTTAAATAATTGATAATTTTTTAATATAAGATGTGTGTATTGTTGGCATGATGTTACACAAGAACTAGGGTTGCATGATAATGTTGAAATCATTGTTCTGATGATCTGATTAGAATGATATGAATGTTGATCGATTAGGTTAATTGTTGTTCATAAATTTGATTGTATGAATGGGTATAATTGCTAAATGATTGTTGTTTAATTCGATTAAAACTTGCCAAATGTGATAACTGCTGTTACGAGAATAATGGGCAATTAAAAAGGAAATCAGTTACATCTTCATGGGTCTCGACTGAGGTTGCGAGTCGAAATCCCTTGGTTTCGAATCGAGACCAAACCTTCACAAAAACAAGAGAACTCGAGACCATGGTTGCGGGTCCGGTTCTGACTCAAGACCTGACTCGAGGCCTCATGGTCTTGACTGGTGTTTCAGGACTCGAAACCTGCCTGATCTCGACTCGAGACCTTTTTACTACAGCTCGAGACCACTTGATCTCGACTCGAGATCTCTAGTTGCGACTCGAGACCTCATGGTCTCGACATCTAACTGGACCGCACACTTACACGGATCGCACACTTGAGAGGTGGTCGCACACTCTAAAGTATGGGCCCTAGATATTGGGCCGCACTATTTTGGACTCGCACACTTAGGTGGAAATCGCACACTCCTAACAGGCCCATACATTTGGGCCGCACACTTGAACAATATATCATGGGATCTTGAACGTGCACTTATATGTTACTGTTAACTGCCATATTATACGTGATATGTCATGAACCTTGCTCGTATGCAACGTGTTAGAATACGTGTAGAACAATGTGTTGGTACTTGAATATGAACCTGACTTGTATGGTAACCATAATAGGATGTGGTTGACCAGATTAGCTCAAGTGACCTTTATCTGCAAAGCTAATCTAAGGTGAGTTCACACTTTTCTTAAAAGCATCAATTCCCAGTGGTTTGGGAATGGAACAAACATCTGTTGAACTAATCTAAGGTGAGTTCACACTTTTCTTAAAAGCATCAATTCCCGGTGGTTTGGGAATCGAACAAAAAATAACTATCCCCCTTGGGTGGGATGCAACCTGCGTATTCTCCTTGGGTAGAATACGTACAACCTCGTCTCCTTGTGAGGGACGGAAACCGTTATTATATTATATGTCTTAAGCCGACTTGACGGAACTCTATCTGAAAGTCCCCACTCATTTTTATACCGACTTAATCGTCAGGCCACTAGCGAACGGGTTATTAGTTAAATAGTGCTATTAGGTTTGATAAGCCTCACACCGTGCCACAGAGGACGAGAGTGGACTAATATACTTGGGCACTTAGTCAATGATGATAGACATTGACTCGGGCACTAAACAAACTACAGTCAGTAGTCGGTATAGTACGGGTCGAGTGGTTTAAAACAGTGGGGTAGCTCCCCATGGCATGTTTTTATAAAGAACAAAGTAATTGGACAAACTTAAGGTTTTTGGAACAACACTAAACAAAACAACTGTGAACTCGCCAACTTTATGTTGACACACTACTTCATGCTTTGCAGGTCGTTAGGTACATGGCTGGAGCTTGCACGAGGAGTGGACGTTGTGGCAGGGAACCAACTGTTGGGTTCCTAGTATTAAACACTATGATTTTTAATTTGCTTAATGGGTTTTAAACTTTATGCTTCCGCTGAAACTTAAACTTGGTTTTGGGATATTGTTTTGTGAACACTAAACGTTTTGGATTGTGGTGGTTTACTTTATTTTACTTATCGTTCAGTATGATTAGTGGTATGATCCTGGTCAGTCACACGCCTCACGGTAATACTCCGCTTGTGGATTTTGAGGGTCTGACATATTGGTATCAGAGACATTGGTTATAGTGAACTTGGTTTTAAAAAGCGGGAAAAACTTTTTGACAAAACCAGACTATAACATGCTCAGTGCTCAACGATCCACAACGACACTTCGCTCCATGTGTAAGGCTCAACACTTTAGGTGGTATGATTTATGTTTATATTGCCTACTTGATAGTTTACTTTTACATGGTGTGTTGCTTATGGTATGCCTAGTTAGGGTATTAGCATGGTGTCTATTAGCCCTAATGTTCTCTCTTTGACACACAACTGTTTGCATGAAACCATATGTGCTTACTCTCTTCTGTCATTCCTTTCATGCCCCTGTGTCGTTGTTCTCATTGTTTTCTGGCTGTGAAGATCATGAGTGGACCCCTCAACTTGACTCAGGCTCAACTGACGGCCTTAATCAATGAACGAGTTGCTGAGGCTTTAGTAGCCTAACCAGGAGGTAAAGCCTGCGATTTCGACCTATCCTAGGATGTTTAGATCCTACCCTCGTGACAATCCGTGGTTCTTAATCTTACCCCTTTCTCACACGACAGGTCAACCTGCTCAGCCCTGAGCATGCACCATCAAGACCTTCATGGATTGCCGACCCAGTTCCATCAGCGGCACAGAGGGAGCCTTGGGTCTATTGCATTGGTTTGAGAAGATCGAGTCCGTGTTCGATGTGACAATTGGCAAAAATAATGGTAATTCCGTACAACTTAAACACTTGATTTAACGTTTAATTTCTATCTTTACGATTTAATTATTGCATGATTAGGTCGTATAAGTTCTAGCAATCATAGGACATGGTTAAAAATGCTAAACAATATTAACACAATCGCCATTTCGTGAGAAAACCACGAACTATGTCCTAATACGTTGGCAAAATGCTGAAAACACTATTCACCTGAGCACACTATTCATGCCAGCTAGTTCTGAAAACTGTCAGAACAAGCAACGAAGGGCACAGACGCACTTGGTAGATGGAATACAAATGAAAATCCCGAATTAGGGGCATTGAATCATTAAAACACTTCAACTTTCCGGTAAACGCGTATGAATGCACTTGTCCGTTCTGCGCTGAAATATAATCAAAATAAATTGTCCGCGACGCCAGAATCTATTATTTTAAGGTCCGTAGGACTTATAAATAATGTATACACCTTAGATAGGCTTGTGGATAGCAACAGAAGATTCGAATCACAAGTTTTCGGTACTACGTCGCCACGACCACAACCTCGTCGTTTTTGCGCCGACGAACTAGTTAGCAATATTTTTGCCACCCAAACAACTAAACGAACATCCTAGTGAACTAGTTAAGCACATTTTGGTGTCAAAAATGTTGGCGGAACATTTACGGTGCAAGAACCTATCAAACCCCCTAAACCCCTAATCTTTTAATAAATCTTACAACTTTATATAAACCATACCCCCCCCCCCCCATTTCTGTCATGGTGGGCCCCATCTCCATCACCTACATCAAGTTGAAACTTGCAAGAATAGGGGTATGGTGTGTATGGACTTTTATTACTTGAAAGATCACAAATTATTATCAATACACCACCATATCTTCTATCTTCTTTCATTTACAAAAATCTACCAAAAACTTTCTTTTCCTCTTCCCCATTTACAGCCAAGAACCCCAAAGAAACACCCACCATTTTCTTTTAGAAATCACCCCATTTTCACTTAAACTAAGCCTACATAAGACCTTCTAAGCATCAAGAACACATGGAGCACACTTAGGGCTTTGGTTGGAGCTTAATCTCTTCTAAATCATCATCTTAAGACACTTGCAAAGTTTTAAGCCTTTTACATATCATTTTTAAGCTTACTATTATGTCTAGATTACTAAAGTACTTGTTGATCATCTTGAAATCAAGGAAAAATTTCACCTAAAACCCTAAACCAAAACTTAACAACTTACTAATCATGAAGTGTTATGTGTTTATTATGTGCTTTAGGGTTGTATGAGTTGTTTGATCTTGTTAATCTTGGTTAAAATAAGTTGTTTAGCTTAGGATTTAAGTTGATCATGTTGTATGTTTAGTGTAGTAAACTAGATTAGTGATGATCTTTATGGATTAGTCTTAGAAATGTGATTTAAAAACTTAGAAGTTTAAATCATGAAAGATCATCACCTTAAATCCATGAGCTTTATATATATATATATATGTGTGTGTGTGTGTGTGTGTGTGTGTGTTTAAACTTGAAAGATTAAGGATTTAATGAACTAAACACGGTGATTATGAACTAATAAATGTGATTTCTAAAAATAACAAGTGATTTAATAAATGGTTATGAAAACCACACTTAAAAAGTCTTGGATTTCAAGACATAAAAGTGTTGGATTTTTAAGAAAATTTATATATATAAGTGCTCATGATTGAAGAAAATTAGTGGTAGAATTTGTTTACTTAATGTTGTAAATTGTTGAGATTAGTAGATTAATGTTGATGGTGAATTGGAAATGATTTTAAACATGTTTTGAATACTTGGGAAAAACGCCACAGTTTAGGGAAACTATGGCGAAATTTTATAAAAATTTAATCGCGATTAAAAAGGGATTAACGGGGTGTTAAGATGGTTAATCGTGATTAGTAAACTTAATTGTGATTAGCGACTCTAATCATGATTATACAAACCCTAATGACAATGGTTAAGCATTAACCATACAAGAGTTTATTTAAAAATCTACAAGTTATTTTTATGATAAATGGGTAAAATTTTACAAGAATAACCAATATAATTTTTGGAGAAAATTATATGTATATATATTCCAAATACTTTATTTGATGTATAAAGTGTGTATATTATGTGTATGTATTAGTCTTAGGAATACATACCAAAATGTTAAAAAGAATACACATGAACATTATACACTTACAAGTTACCGAAACCTCGCTAACATTCGCAAGCATGGCAATAGTCGCGAACCTTCACGAGCACTCAAAACACACTCGTGTAAGACCATAACTCAAAGCGCGAACATCAGACGACTTCGACACAAAAAGCTACATTTATTAACCGAACGTTGCGACAAGTGTAAAAAAAACTATTTTTAGACACTTCATATATATATCAAAGACAATGAAAGCCGGAAAGTTCAATAATAAAAATAACACTATGTGCGGTTCTAAAAATTTACTAATGTGGTTATAGCATAATTAGTAAAATTTGTCACAAATTCAAGAACACAAATATTGGTCTAGATTATATAACTTTGGGCCTTTGAAACTGATTTGGGCTTAGAATAACAAAAATATTGGGCTAAGCCCAGTACCATAAATACATGGGAAAAGGCCCATTTCCTAAAAAACTTATAAAAGCCCACTTACAATACTAACATGAGCTAGGCCCAATAACTCATAGAACTTAGGCTAGGCCCAAATGCCATAAAATGAGGATTAAGCCCAAAACACTAAATTGTGGGCTAAGCCCAAAGTAAAATACATATATATTTTTACAAATATATATTGTACAAGTACATTATAAATACGTTATACCTACACGTATAATACGGTATACCTACACGTATAATACGGTATACCTACGCGTATAATACGGTATGCCTACACGTATAAATATGGTATACGTACATGTATAATGTCACACCCCCAAAATACCACATGCGGAAACCCCGCGAGGCGTGTGACGTACCAGGATCCAAGCCACCAATCACATTGAATTCATAAATATAATTAAATAAAACTTTCGTTTATTAACGTAAAGTGTTACAAACGTTACATATCATTCGTTGAATACAGCAGAAGCATAACTCATTTGTTAAGTGTTTCGTAAACCATGTGTACATAAACCATTAAGCTTGAATCGCGATACCATGCATCTCGACCCATGACCACTCCAGCCTCCCAGACAGCAAGTTCCAAAAGATATAAGCTTATAGACCTGCAAGCATGCAGACAAGTGTGTCAGACGGCGCTGGTGAGTTCAAAGTTTTGTTAACGCGTTTAGTTACCAGATATGTGTACAAAGCAGTTCAACGTTTTGATTTGATGTTGTTATTAACTTGATTACCGCAAATGGCTACAAGATGTATTTGCCCAACCCCAATGCCTCTATCAAAGCATTGGTCAAGTGGCAAGGTAATTAGTTCACGCCTGTCATCCCCGGTACGGTGTGAGGGTGCCAATCCTAATAGCGCTATCAACTAATAACCTCGTTGCCTCCCCGGAAACTATCGGTAGATGTTAGGGGTCTTATATGATAGAAACTGAGTAATAACAAACATCTCATTAACCTGACGTTCCTCCCCGGAACAATTACCCGATATCCCTCCCCGGGATGCATGCTTGGAAAAAGAGCAGTGAACTCACCTTAGATTGCTCGGTATGTTACGTTACTTGTTCCAAGTTAATCAACCAAACCCTACCATGTTTATCAAATATAATTAGTTTAGTATTCACGTTCGTCGCGTATTTTACGTACACGTCATATAAGTAACATACAAGTACAACACTTATACTTATACTATTTGTAATCGTTAATCATGCAACACACGGGTTCATAGCATTTATCGTAAAGTCTCATAGCAAGTGTTTGGTTTCGTATCACATAACCTTTATCCAATAATGCAAACATGCGTAACAACAAATCGTTCATTAACTAGCAATGCTTGATTATAAACAAAAAACCCAATGAATTTCTACAAACAATCCGTCAGTTTTATCGAATAATATTAGTCTATCAATAACTAACCTGATTGAAATCATAATCACCATCACTTACCAGTACACGTTTCAACACCACATGCACACAATCATTTCTTCAAACCTATGCACACATTCACACACATATTGCACATGCAATTGTCAACATACTCAACATACAGTTTCATTTATATCTCATTCACATGATAACCACCATTGTTTAATAAGTATCCAGCTCAACAACAAGCCATGACCACAACAAAACACAAAGGGTTTCGTCAACAAGATAGACGACGAAACATCATGGACTTTAGCCATAAAAAGATTGACAAAACATTAAGGTTTCGTCGACACATGCTTAGTTTCGTCGGGTTATGTTTCGTCGGAATTGCAGGTTTCGCCATAATCACGGCTGACGAAACATCAATGTTTCGCCATGAACAACTTAGTTAGTTACGGCGACCTGCAAACCCTAATCATGGTGGTTCATCTTTCACAGTTAATCATTAATCAACATCAGTTTCCATTACGTTACACATACACTTCCAAACCCTTGTTACACATCCATAATTAATCGTTCACACAGTTCCTTATATCATGATTCTGTTATGCGATCTATTGTGACCCCACATCATGGACTCCCTAACATCATGCAACCCTAGGCTTAATGATCCAATCCAAAATTACTACTTGTCAATACCCGACTATCAAAAGTATACCCAAAAGAAGCAACACTAAATCGCATATACACATACTACTGTTAATCGAGTTCATGCATAGCAAAAACAAACAATCAAGAAATAATATAAATCCAAAACTATGAAGAAGTAATATACATACCAACTGTTAATCAAGATGATGTTGATTCGATGGGGGGGTCTACTGCCGCACACACTTGGGAGGGGTAGGGTTTTTGTTTTGAGTTTATTACTAAGCACAATGATATAATACGTATACATAAATGATATGGGTTTGGGCGGTTATCATTGGGCCGAAATGGGCTTAAGCCCATTCACTTGGGCTGCCATAACAAATGGCATAACTGCCACATAATGGGCAAAGGTGGTGGTGGTTTGGGCTTCTAGTCCACTTAGGTTTTCTTTGGGCTTCGAGGGTTTAGCATACAAAATAAACATACATAATTATGTAACAAACACACACAACCTCGTAATATTCTATTGAGACAAGTCACGAGACATGATCACATAATGTACATACAAGTCACATTGAAAATACAAAGGACATCTAGAATACGAGTTGTCACATCATCCCCAACTTGAAAGAAATTTCGTCCCAAAATTTGACAAGCAATACAGAGGAGTGAAGTGATAGAGACTCAAATTAAACTATATGCAACACCACACACATAATAATCAAGCATTACACACAATCACCAATCATCCAGATAACTACGCAGACACCACGTAAACCAAATTGTAAAAACAAAATCCCGAAGTCAGTTGGGTGTCACATCATCCCCAACTTGAAAGAGAATTATGTCCCGAAATTCGTCAATGATATCAGAAGTTAATACAACCGTTTCGATAACTGCGTATGCTGCAGATTACTCTGACCATTGTGTTTCCACGTGAACTCCGGTCCACATCTTGAGTTCCAACAAAATTTCGCAATTGGAATCCAACTGTGTTAACGATCCTTACTTCCTCATCTATGTCTTTTATTAGCTCCTTGACAACTGCAACTTGTCTAGCAAAGTCATCACAAATGTTTCATCAAACACTGCCTTAGATCCGAAACATAAATGACATTGTGCATGTTACCCAACCCGTCGGGTAACTAGATTTTCTAGGCCACGCGACCGATTCTTTGCAGGATTCTGAATGACCCAACGTATCGTAGGTTAAGCTTGTCATGTTTTCCATAGTGTATCGCACCCTCCCAGGGTGAGACTTTCGATTATGATGCGTTCGCCTACAGCGAGCTCCTAGTGTTTCCTAAGCTTATCAGCTTTCCAGACGGTCATGCGTTGCCGCCAGACGATTTCCGATCTAAACAATCTTTCCAAGTGGTTCGAGTACAATTCCTGGATCTGTGATTAGGTTGTCATCCACCTCAGCCCAACAAGAAGGTTGGCATTATCACCCATGCAATGCCTCAAACAGAGCTGTATGCATACTAAAGCGGTAACGGCTGTATGCCCAATGATAAGTGTTCTTCCAATTGTTTACTAAAGTCAATCACGCCCATGCTCGCAGCATGCCTTCGTGTGTCAAGATGGCTCGTTGCTCCGTCCGATTATCCTACAGTGATAAGTAATGCTCATGTCCAGACGTGGGCCAAGGGTGTTGTGTATTACCGGTCATCAATCAGGTATAGCTCAAAATCAAAAGGTAATAGAGGCTGGCACCTCGTGCATAAAAGCCGCCTCTCTCAGAGGAACATTCACAGCTGTGAAGACTTTTCAGTTTCCTTAATCGAAAGAAAATCTGCTGGTAACATGAGACAATCAACGATCACCCAGGTGATATTGGTTCCATTTCAAGTTGTAAGTAGACTAGTGATAGAATCCATGGTAGTCTGTTCTCATTTCCATATGTGTGTTTCTAGTTGTTGATCCTTCTCCTTGACTTTCCCAAAAGTCAAGCATCATTCACATACACAGCTAGGTAGGCCTTCGTGCCCAATCACTAGTGTAAGATTTATAGATCCTAGTATCTCTCATCCAAATCCAGACGACTAGGATAACAAGGCTTGTGTGCTTTGTTCAACACAAGTTCCCTATAGTTGTCGCATAATGGGATCCACATTCATTTCGTGGGGTAGCGAATATCGTCTAATTTGCCAAATGTTGCTTCTCCATGCCTTGCATGGGTCCAACTTGAAAATCCTCTTCTTTCAGTTCTCCAGTTTGAACAGAGCGAGTCTGATCAGGTAAGTTAAAGTCGATAGTGAGTTGCAAAGCTCGTGCACGTTCAGGTTTCACAGTCGTAATCATTCAAAAGTTCCCTCTCGCGATGCCATTGCAGGCTTTAACTCCTTCGAAACAACGATACATGGGAGGCCCTTGTGATCGGTCTAAGTAGTGCATTTGGTATCGTCCAAGTAATGCCTCCAATCTTAAATCCAAGACCATGGCTTCCTCCCCAGATTGTGAGTCGTGCAATTCTTTTTGTTAATCCACCGCGTAAGCCATCACCTTCTCGTGTTGCATCGGTGTGTAACTAGGACTCTGATTCGAACTACCATGATATACCACTGAATCACCCGCACCTTCAGGTAAAGACGATGCTCAGTGCATTGCAGAGTTAGGATTCGAAAGCTGAAAAGACGTCCTCCTGTTCTGTCTTTCACGAACACAGCACCCGACTGTGCTAAAGAGATTTAAGCTGCACGACCTTCGAAAATCCTGTGATTAATCTGCGATAGTATCAAGCGAGACCAAGAAATTACTGTATCCTCGAAGGACTCTTTGGCTTCGATTAGTTTCCAACCAAAACAGGTCTTAGCGAGATTCACTTGCATTCCCACTTCGTTGATTATATGTCCCCAAAAGGGTACCTCTCGAATCCAGAAGTTACATTTATCAAGACTTCGCGTGGTGTGGCCTCTCCCTCAAGAGCTCTAAAACAAGATACAAATGCCGCCCATGATGCTCCTTTCTCCTGGAAATGATCCAAAACGTCGTCGATAAACACGGTTGATTTATGTGGTCCATAAAGCTGCTGGTGTGTTGATTAACTCAATGGTCATGGTGTACAAAGTCGTATGGCCGAATTGCGTCTGACAAGACGCTTTAAGAGCATTCTCCCCTTGGACTTCCATCTGATAATAGTTCGCTCGTAAATCATTCCTCGAATGAAAGCTCGTCCCTTGCAACTAGTCGTCAGGTTGTCAATACATGGTCAAGGCAAAGGGTTCCCAACTGTCGCCTTGATGAGTTCTCGATAATCAGTATACACACAAAATGGCTTATCTTCACAGATATAACTAAGGCTTCCCAAAGCGAAAAACTAGGTCCGATAAAACTCCTGTCCAACAGTTCCTGTAGTTAATTAGACTGTTCTTGCAACCCTCCTGGTGCAAGACGGTAAGAGCACGGGTATTTGAAGCTGCCTCTGGCGTGAGATCAATTGAGATTCCGACTAACAGTTGTGAAAGTAAACCTGAAAGTTCCTCGAATAGCACACTGAGATGAGTCACAACAATTGGTGGATCCTCGATCCTATTTTCCTTAGCCTTATCATCAGAAACGGTTGCTAACATAGTGGGGTCATCCCTCCATAGACACTTCTAGGCCCTCATAGCTGGAATGGCGCTAACCCTTGCACCCCTCTGATGATTTAGAACAGATAGCGATCCTCCACTAAGGAGAGGGGTACGCAAAATTTTCTCCTCACAGGGTACATCTATGCGATCTCTGGATAACCAATCCACACTAACTACTGCATCAATACCATCACGAATAGTAGAAGGAAGGTTGAGGTCGAACACTTGTCCCACAAGGTCGAGTTTGCATCCCAACGAACATACGAGGCTTCAATCGACTTGCCATCAGCCGATTCCTCAACAGGTTCGGTCTCGAGAAGCATCAGGGTTAAACAGAACCTAGACGAAGCGATTTGTCACCCATACAAGCTACCCTGTTGCTATTATCCTGGCGTCGCCCATGCCAATTCTAAATGCCCCTCCACTGGCATCGTTCCTAGTGTTTATTGTTTTGCTACGAGAATTTCCAGTACGGTCGTCGTTCCATTGGTTGTGTGTCGTCTTGATTTAACAACGGCCAATCCGTGTCGTAGGCACCTCCATCTTCCATACTGTAGGCTATGATTACAAGTACCTTAATGTCGCCGTGACTGTTACCTCTAATGTCATTGCCCGAAACGGAGTCCTACTATCTTTCACTGACAAAATCCATCTATTCACATTTCGTGCCACGTCCTAAAGCGTTACTCTTTGTGCTGACAGTCACACAGTCCATACTACAGTCGATTGTCATCGCCGATATCCCGATTGATTCATAATAGTTGGCTTCCATGAGCCGCTGACTAGGGTCAAGGATTCGATTGGCGCCAAATTGCTGATGTTCGCTGCTAGTAATCAGGGTCGTCCAGATACTGTGGCCGGTAAGGTACTACGCTCATTCTCTTATCCGTCGATATTGCAAGTTTTTTGAGTGATACATGGTCTGTTGCGAGAGTGTTGCGGAAGTGATCGCACTTCGGGATCTATGACATCAATACATTAAGTTCCAGCAAACAGAGAGAAGTGAGGGAGGTATAAACCAATCATTTGACGTTGCAACATCCAACTCAGGGATGTTCGTACAAGCACCTAGCATTCTACACTACTAGGCGTTCAGACAGGTGTTTAGGTAATACTCGATAACATCAAGATTCGTAAGGGTTCAGAGAGAAATGAAAAGATCATGCTCAAGTAGGAAACAATTACTACTATGACTCCTACAGACTGTTGTGTTTCACATGAATCAAATAACAGAGCAGAACCCCTTTTTCACTTGTTAAGCCTCACTGGGACTCGCATGCACCCCACATTAATATTATTATGTGTGCACCCACAATAACATTGTGATTTGCATCCTCATCTCAGCTCCTCCTAACTCATGTCTAATGGTTCCTCAAACTCAAGTAGCAAACAGAGGGCATCACGAAACGTGAGTCACAAATGTTTAGGTAAATACCACCCTATCAGTCATATAACACATGTAAGTAATACAGGAATTCATACTGTTGTGCTAAACGTGCAGTCACATGCAATATCATACGTAAGTGTTCACTAGTTATGCAATACAGTGAGTATACGAGAGACGAACCTTGCAGTCTGGAGCTGAGTGTCATGGTCGTATTCACGTTTTCTGAGTTGTTCGGTTATAGTTTAGTTTTACAAAAATGTTTTAAAACCAAGTTCACTATAACCAATGGCTCTGATACCAAACTGTCACACCCCCAAAATACAACATGCGGAAACCCCGCGAGGCGTGTGACATACCAGGATCCAAGCCACCAATCACATTGAACTCATAAATATAATTAAATAAAACTTTCGTTTATTAACGTAGAGTGTTATAAACGTTACATATCATTCGTTGAATACAGCAGAAGCATAACTCATTTGTTAAGTGTTTCGTAAACCATGTGTACATAAACCATTAAGCTTGAATCGCGATACCATGCATCTCGACCCATGACCACTCCAGCCTCCCAGACAGCAAGTTCCAAAAGATATAAGCATATAGACCTGCAAGCATGCAGACAAGTGTGTCAGACAGCGCTGGTGAGTTCAAAGTTTTGTTAACGCGTTTAGTTCCAGATATGTGTACAAAGCAGTTCAACGTTTTGATTTGATGTTGTTATTAACTCGATTACCGTAAATGGCTACAAGATGTATTTGCCCAACCCCAATGCCTCTATCAAAGCATTGGTCAAGTGGTCAAGGTAATTAGTTCACGCCTGTCCTCCCCGGTACGGTGTAAGGGTGCCAATCCTAATAGCGCTATCAACTAATAACCTCGTTGCCTCCCCGGCAACTATCGGTAGATGGAAGGGGTCTTATATGATAGAAACTGAGTAATAACAAACATCCCATTAACCCGACGTTCCTCCCCGGAACAATTACCCGATATCCCTCCCCGGGATGCATGCTTGGAAAAAGAGCAGTGAACTCACCTTAGATTGCTCGGTATGTTACGTTACTTATTCCAAGTTAATCGACCAAACCCTACCGTGTTTATCAAATATAATTAGTTTAGTATTCATGTTCGTCATGTATTTTACATACACGTCAAGTGTTTGGTTTCGTATCACGTAACCTTTATCCAATAATGCAAACATGCGTAACAGCAAATCGTTCATTAACCAGCAATGCTTGATTATAAACAAACATCCCAATGAATTTCTACAAACAATCCGTCAGTTTTATCGAATAATATTAGTCTATCAATAACTAATCTGATTGAAATCATAATCACCATCACTTACCTGTACACGTTCCAACACCACATGCACACAATCATTTCTTCAAACCTATGCACACATTCACACACATATTGCACAAGCAATTTTCAACACACTGAACATACAGTTTCATTTATATCTCATTCACATGATAACCACCATTGTTTAATAAGTTTCTAGCTCAACAACAAGCCATGACCACGACGAAACACAAAGGGTTTCGTCAACAAGATAGACGACGAAACATCATGGACTTTCGCCATAAAAAGGTTGACAAAATACTAAGGTTTCGTCGACAGATGCTTAGTTTCGTCGGGTTATGTTTCGTCGGAATTGCAGGTTACGCCATAATCACGGCTGACGAAACATCAATGTTTCGCCATGAACAACTTAGTTAGTTACGGCGACCTGCAAACCCTAATCATGGCGGTTCATCTTTCACAGTTAATCATCAATCAACATCAGTTTCCATTACGTTACACATACACTTCCAAACCCTTGTTACACATCCATAATTAATCGTTCACACAGTTCCATATATCATGATTTTGTTATGCGATCTATTGTGAACCCACATCATGGACTCCCTAACATCACGCAACCCTAGGCTTAACGATCCAATCTAAAATTACTACTTGTCAATACCCGACTATCAAAAGAAGCAACACTAAATAGCATATACACATACTACTGTTAATCGAGTTCATGCATAGCAAAAACAAACAATCAAGAAATAATATAAATCCAAAACTATGAAGAAATAATATACATACCAACTGTTAATCAAGATGATGTTGATTCGATGGGGGGGGGGGGGTCTACTGCCGCACACACTTGGGAGGGGTAGGCTTTTGTTTTGAGTTTATTATTAAGCACAATGATATAATACGTATACATAAATGATATGGGTTTGGGCGGTTATCATTGGGCCGAAATGGGCTTAAGCCCATTCACTTGGGCTGCCATAATAAATGGCATAACTGCCACATAATGGGCAAAGGTGGTGGCGGTTTGGGCTTCTAGTCCACTTAGGTTTTCTTTGGGCTTCGAGGGTTTGGCATACAAAATAAACATACATAATTATGTAACAAACACACACAACCTCGTAATATTCTATTGAGACTAGTCACGACACATGATCACCTAATGTACATACAAGTCACATTGAAAATACAAAGGACGTCTAGAATACGAGTTGTCACATATAAAGCACACAAATACATGTATACATACGGTATATGTATATGTATAAAAGACTCTAGTACATGATGATATACTCACCTACACCTGTTGAAGTGTACTCTCTCACTAAGGTTGTATACATACGACAACGTATTTCGACGTTAAGAACAAATATTTCAACACTTTTATCAATTAAAGATATACACTTATATTTGTGTAACAAATATAAAGTCTCGAATCAAACTATACCGAAAACAAATGCCAACATATTACTAAAATACACAAGTGTTCCAAAAATGAAATGAAAATAATAAACGTTCAAGATGAACAACGAGTACGAGGTCTAGGAAAGACCGACGTGTCTAATGAGTTAGAACCCTTGTAGGTTGACTCGCGTTTACGGAACACGTTGATTGAATATCTCTCTCTCTCTCAGGAACGCAAAGCTGTGAGTTCATGTCCCCCTTTTCTCTTAAGTTTTTCGGATTTATAACTCTCGGGTGGAATACATGTCTCAATGGTATGGTTTAGCTAGGGAATGAACTGGTAGATCATTTGAGCGAATAGTAATCTCTCTTAAGTGCCATTAATCTAGTATAATATTGAGTTCAAAAGTGGTAGATCTATCGGGTGTAGCGAGCCCCACTATTGGGTCCTTGTGTGGCCCATGTAGTGCTTTTGTTGTTCTAACCGGGTGGACCGGGGGAAATTCGCTAGGGTTGAGTGCTTCCTATGTCGCCACACATATTAATGTCCTTGCAAAACATTAATGATCTGTTCATAGACCCTATACATACCTGTTTGTGATAAAAGATCTCTCACATGTTTAAAGGTTTAATTGGAGCTCACTCAAAACATATGAACTCACTCAATTGTTGTTGATGTTTTCAAACTTACATGTATTTCAGGAAACTAATGGGACTTTGGTGCTGGTGTTTCCTATGAAGCTTTTGGATTACAAGTTTTCGATGTCATCCCTTTTGGAGGGTTTGGTCCATATATCTCATCTTCAATGAGATATAGGATGCAAAGCCTTATGTTTTAAATCTTATGTCAAACTAGTCCTTTTGTAAACTTAAAACTTATGTTGGTTTGTATCCTGAACAACTAATGATGTGTAATATTTTATTATGTCAATGGATGAACATCGTATGTTTTTAATCATGTAGTTGTTTACTTACATCGTATGCAATGAAAACTAATCAAGTTCACACCGCACGCTTCCGCTAATAAACGGGTGTGACAGATTGGTATCAGAGCTTCGATTGTAGTGAACTAGGAATTCCTTCTCGAGTCTATTCTATAATCACTAGGATCCTCTCACGAAAACATTTTGTTTTTGTAAAATGTTTTTCATTGCATATACAAAGGCACCAATGTCCGATAATAAAACTCTTTTCAAGGAAACAATGCGAGGTCATTAATTGGGACATAGTCTATATGGGATAGACTTGCCGAACTAGAACTGAAACGCACAAGAACAATGTGATTACATGTGATATGCTACATTTACTTTCCCATACATATATAATAAGTAATGTTATTATTTATTGATATATATGTACATGTTGTATGGATTATTTTACCAGGGTACTATGGCTTCCTCAGCTAGCAGTGGTATCTACGACCCTATGGAGATAGCGTCGGATGACGAGTTTGAACATGTTATTGAGATTGTTTCTTCTGATGATGAGGACGTGGATGATTTTCAGCCATTCGCACTACCTGATCCTATCCTGGATGATGAGCCTTTGGAGGACGACGTTTTAGCTGTGGGGCCACAGCTAAACGACTTTGTGATTATTGGTCATCCTGATGGAATTCACATCGTCGACTACATTCCACTGGATGTTGCTCTTTCCGCTGCGGTCCCAGGGTTTATTGTTGTGTCTGATGTTGGATCTGAGTTTCTTTTTTATTGTATTTTCGTTTGAAATTAAGATGAAAATGAAAGAGTTGTGCAGCGGAATTAAGATGAAAACAAACTTTGCATACAATCAAACGAGAGTAATACTTTAATCAAACATCTTTACACAATGAATCGAAAGATTGAATTTGTTTCAACAACGATTACAATGATTGATGAATGAATGCAAACTCCCCCTCAGTCAGAGCTCAGTAGTTTGTTCGTGCAAAGAAGACAATGTTGTAGAAGAGCTAATAGAACAGTACAAAGTACTGAACTATTTATAGGCACTTGCAAACCACTGAGCATCTTAGCTGACATCACCATGAAAGTGACATCTAACCTCCTAACAAACTCTAACCTCTGATCTATACAAGCTCTGATATACTAACTACTGCTATTACATTTCTTTACATAAAAGACACTAAAACAGCTGCTGCATCCTTCCACTGCTGTGAACCCAACAGTGCCTGTCCGGATCAGCAGTACTTTACTCAAGGCAGTAGATTGAGTCAGCAGAGCTTTGGTCTTCCATCAGTCTTTGACATTTGTCAGTAGATGCAAAGCAGCAGTTGTAGGACAGCACTTAGTAAGATCAGCAGATAGGAGGTCAGCAGATATAAAACCACCTTCAAGGGAAGAGATTTGCATGAACTAACTGTAATCGTCTGCTTATTCTGGATCCACTGCTCTGATCCAGTTTTGGCTTTAATTATCTGTTCCTCTGATAGGGTTCAATCCCAACAATCTCCCCCTGGAACAGATAATGCCAAAACTCTTCATTATTTGTGGAATTCTTTATTGCCTCATCAACAGCTCCCTTATCTGACCTTTAAATTGTAATTCAAAGTCTAGGGCATCTGTATCTTCATCATCCCTGCTAAGTGGAAGATCAAGGAGATCCTGTAAATCTTCAAGACTCAGGCCAAGAGCTTGTTCCCTTGATATTTTCTCCACTTCTCCACCAGACCTGAACAAAGTCAATACGCAGGTCTGTTTGTCAGTTTCCCACTTTTGTATTTTTGAGCCTGGCGGGTTTCTTGGGAGATGTTTATTTGCAGAAGTATTTGGAGAGGCTGGCCTATTCATGACTGGCTGAGCAGTACTTGCAGTTTGATCCAAACCAAGAGTTTCCATGATCATTTTCTTTATACCCTCTTTTCCAAGGTCTTCACCTTCCATTAACTCTTTGATGGTTTCAGCAATCAGCGGTTTCTGTGGCCTTCTTTTGTAGATGGCAGCACCAACTGGAGCTGTGGATCTCCTGATTTGCAGCTTTGATGGTCTTTTTGAAACCGCTGTTTCAGGATAGTCAGGCTTTTAAGGAACTGTGGGAGCTTTTAAGGAATTGTTCCAACTTTTTGTAAGTAGCCCTGACCACATCTTCTTTCCATCTAGCAACTTTTCTTTTGTTTCCATAATCAGCTGCTACCAGTTCCTCTTTCATTCTCCTCAGCTCTTCCTGTTTGTCAGGTACATTCTTTCTAAATTTTGCCCAGTTAGGAGGAGTGTGAGTGACTTTCCTTTTTATCATGTCTTGAATTCGTACTGCTTCGTTTTCAAGTTCAGGAATAGTCCACTCTTTGTACATGTATTTCTTTCCTTTGTACTTCTTGTGAGCCATGATGCTTTCAATGTAGTCTTTCTTCAGAGTTTCAGCTGCTCTTTCAGAAATTTGTTGACTAACATTTTTTGCAAATTGCTCTAGGGATCTGACTTGTGTGAGCAAATATTGACTTCTCTGTGCAATTTCTTTATCAGATTTCCCTAGTGTGTTTTTCTTTGAGATATCCTTTGCTTGCTTGGCCTTGATTTCCAAATATTCATCAACATTTTTAGGCCAGGGATATCCTTTTATTGATGGCAAACTCCGTTTGGCAGGGTCATCCTCAAAGTAAAAAGATTTTATTTCTTCTCTAACAGCTGCTAATTCAAGAGGAAATTGAACACCTGCAGGAGGTAAGGGCTTGTACATTTTAACTGAAGAGAGAGGAACAGGTTTTGGAATTGTGACAAGTGCTAAAGATTTTGAAGATGTTTGTGGTGGTGAATTGTCATCATCTTTGAGAATTAGTCTTCTCCTTTTTGTAGGAGGGACTGATGATGTTTTGGATTGAACAGTGGTGGTAGATGTAGTGGCAGTGGATTGTGATTGACTAACAGTTGTTGAAACAACTGGTGTTTCAACCACTGTTGTCATTACAACAGATGTTATAACATCTGCTGTCTTCTGCTGTATGTCAGCAGGTGTTGTTTTTGGTGGTGATGATGGTAAAGCAGTGGATGTTGTGTGTGTTGAAGTGGTGTGTGTTGATGGAACGACTGTTTGGCAAGCAGTAGTTTTTGTAACTCCTATTGCATCAGCTGTTTTGTATGGTGGTTTTTTAGCAGACTTTGAATGTCTGGTTGGAATGGATTTGGGTTGCCTCACTTTTCTAGTAGGCTTCTTCTTTTCCTCAACAGGATTTTCATTATCCTTTGACCCAGAAGTACCCTGATCTGGATGATCCATTCTGTCCACCCTGGCTTTCCTTTTGGCCTATCTATCCCTTTTTACACTTGCAACTGCTTCTGCTAGTGCATTTGTTGTCACATCAATTTTCTTGCTGCCATCTGGCAAAGGGATCTTTTTGGTCATGTTTGAATTTTCTGGTTCAAGATACAGACCATCCTCTATACCCTTCTTTTTCCACTCCTTAATTTTCTCCCCCTTTTTGGCATTATCTTCGGGGATTTGATAAAGGTAGCGAACTTTTGGAGGAGCATTGCCAGTGGTGTGCAAGATCTGAGTTTTGAGAGCCTTTAAATCAGCCTGAGTGTTCTTGAACCTTGACTCCATTGCATTTCTCAGCTGTTGTACATGTTTTTCATGTTGCTGATCTGCTAATTTTGCTTGTTGTTGGAGAAAAGATTGAAATAGATTCCAGAGCTCATTTGTAGCAGGTGCCCTTTGTGGAGCAGGTGCTTGAGGTGGAACAGCAGTTGATTGTACCTTCTGAACTTGTAACACCTGTTGTAGCATATCTTTGAGTTCTGCAACAGAGTTATCAAGCTTTGCAATACGATCCGTCAATTTCTGGTACGTTAAACCATCACCCAAGTTAATGGGATCATCTGATTTCCCACTAGTAGTGGTTTTATCAGTGGTAGATGTAGGGAGTATACTCCAAACATTAACCACTGATGCCCCTTTTTCTTGGTACTGGGGTCTTCTTCCTTCAACACTTGACAACCTTTTGATGTTGCCAGTAGGATAAATAAATCCACTGGTGGTTGGCAGAGGTGCTATAAAAGGAATTGCCTCCAAGGAAGTCTTATTAATGTAACCACTGTCCAACTGTAAACCTGTAGATTCAACAGTTGTAGTGGCTGCTTCACTTGGATAACCACCAAGAGTTACTTGTAACTCATGGGGTGTAACCTCCTCAGGTTGTGTTGGTGGGTTAGCAAAGATTGATACATCAGACCCAGTCAGTTGTTGAGGTATATTCTCATTAGTAGGTGATTGAGAAGGACTGGTTAATGTCTGGTTCAAATCAATTGCATCCAACAGTGGTTTTATTGGTGAGGGAATTGTGGATGTGATGATTGGTGTAGAAATAGGATGTGTCCCGGGCATTGGACTGTGGATGATAGAAACGAGTGTTTCCAGAGCATTATGATGTGGAGACCCTATTTGTACAACCTGTTCCCTTTTTGAAGAAACAGGAGGAGTTTCGGTTATGGGTTGAGATATTTGTACCAACTGCTGTGAGGAAGTAGCAGCAGTGGTTTCTTGTGACTTTTGTGTTGTCACTGGCAGGTGCTCTGGTATCTCATCCTCCAGAGATGCCTTTTTGATGGTTTTGGGGGGTTTTTGTGTTTTTCTTTTTGTTGGCTTTTTGGTGATTTTAGGTGTGGGTTTCAAAACAGTTATGCTGCTGCTTTGATCACCTTGAGCAGTGGGCTCAGCAGCAGATACCTGAGGAGCAGTTGTAACTGCTAAAATCTGCTCAGGCACCTCTGCTTGTGTTTTGCAAGGTGCTAACATTCTTGAAAAAGTTTCAGTTGTTAAACTGTTTATTTGAGTAGAATCACCTTGGTTTATTACAGCTAAATCATCCTTACTGAATTTATTTGAAAAATAGTAACTTAAAAACCTTGGAAACAGTAAGAATGATTTTGTTTCAACATTATTAACCAAATCTTTAAAAATTTCCCGAGAATAATTAAAATTTTCTCCTTGAAGAATTGCATATCCCAGATTTTGAATCTTTAAAGGGA
Organism: Helianthus tuberosus; assembly: GCA_030545235.1. Classification (NCBI taxonomy): domain Eukaryota; kingdom Viridiplantae; phylum Streptophyta; class Magnoliopsida; order Asterales; family Asteraceae; genus Helianthus; species Helianthus tuberosus. Next base: position 15,300,278 of record CM060391.1, read on the forward strand.
TTTCATTGAAAGAAGTGGTTTTGTTTGAAACACATAGTAGGAGGGTATGAAATAAAAATCTGGTTGCAAACGGAAAATAACCTTTTTCTAAGGTAATTTTCTTCATCATTGTGGCTTCATACCCTCTCTCAATGAAGTCAGTTTGTAACTCGTTTTTAGTGAAAGAAATTTTACCTTCCTGATCACCGAGTTGAAAGACCTCTGAAATGGATTGTGGCGTGATTTGGACAACTTTACCCTTTATCGAAGAGTTTATGGCAGTTGCAGTGTCTCCTTGTTTTTCAAGGGTTGCATTTTTCCAGAACTCCCTTTGGGTTGCCAAATAGATTGGTGCATCGGCAGTGAACAAAGTTTTGTACTTTGATTTTGCCATGAGATCAATGATGGAATCGAAAACTTTGGTGGTTCCAGGTTTTGTGAGAAGACCCAGGAGATTGTGAGATGGTTTATGTGGAATTTCAGTGGAGATTGCCTTTTTAGAGGCTGTTTTCGATGATGATTTGGATGAGGGTTTTGAGGAGGACTTCGATTTTATCATTTTGAAGATGAATGATCGAAGAAAGTTGTGAAAGATGAGAAGAAAAACTGCTTTGAGAAGAGAATTTTTAAGAATTCAATTCGACAGTAAAACCCTGTTTTGGTGGTGAATGGAGGATTTTATAGGGAAGAAAGTGAATGCTGAGGTGGCAGCCGTTACAAAAGTTCTGGCCAATATGTACTGCCCACGTGACAACACCTGTTGAAAGTGAAGGACAGTACTTGTGTGATAGGGACAGATGAAGGCAGTGGTATGAAAGCAGTGGATGATTTTTTTTTTTTTTGCTATCAGTGGATAGCATATCAGTGGATAAGACACTGCTTTTGAACAACAGAGTTTATCAAAGTAATGAGAGAGCAGGGGTTGACTTTCAGCAGTGGACAGACTTTTGAAGTAGAGCAGACTTTTGAACAATCAGTGGGTAATGGCAGACTTTTAAGGATTTTAATGAAAAATAACATTTTTAGCTATTTTTAAGGATGGAGTTTTGATTTTCTGAAAACATTTTGTTGCTTTTATTCATAGAAAAACAAGATGTTGCTTGTTATTCCATGTTCAGCATCCCAATCCTAGAGACCAAACTTTCAAAAGTGGCTGTATCAAGTGCTTTTGTGAGCACATCAGCTAGCTGGTCTTTAGTTGGGACATGATGCAGAGAAATCAAACCTTTTTCATAGCAATCCATCACAAAGTGATGTCTGATGTCGATGTGTTTGGTGGTTGAGTGGGAAACTGGATTTTTCATGATATTTTCTGCTGCCTGACTGTCCAACATGAGTGGTGTCTTTAAGGCAGTGATACCAAAATCCAGCAACTGATTTTGAAGCCACAGGAGTTGGGCTGTACAGCTTGCAGCAGCAATGTATTCAGCTTCGGCAGTGGATGTTGAAACAGCTGCTTGCTTTTTGCTTTGCCATGAAACTAAGCAATCACCTAGAAACTGGCACCCTCCTGATGTGGACTTCCTTGTGGTGTGACATCCAGCAAAGTCACTGTCTGAGAAACCTGAAAGCTTGATGTTCCCATTAGCTGGATACCAGATACCAAGTGTGGGAGCACCTTTTATGTATCTGAAGATCCTTTTTACAGCAATGAGATTTGATTTTCTGGGATCTGATTGACTTCTTGCACAGACACATGTTGCAAACATGATGTCTGGTCTAGATGCAGTTAGATACAATAAAGATCCAATCATGCTTCTATAAAGTGTTTGGTCAATCAGCTCATCTTTTTCATCAGACATGACTAGCTTATTTGTTGCCATGGGTGTGCTACATGGTTTACAATCATTCATATCAAATTTTGTCAAAAGTTCTTTAGCATATTTGCTTTGATGAATGAAAGTTCCATTTTTCATTTGCTGAACTTGGAGACCAAGAAAGCATTGTAGCTCACCCATTGCACTCATTTCAAACTCAGCTGTCATGAGTTCTCTAAACTCTTCACACATTGAGTTACATGTGCTTCCAAAAATAATGTCATCCACATAAATCTGGACAATCATTAAATCCTTCCCTCTCCATTTTAAAAACAGTGTTTTATCAATGGTACCTCTTTTGAAACCATTTGAGACTAGGAAGTTGGAAAGAGTTTCATACCAGGCCCTTGGTGCTTGTTTCAGGCCATACAAGGCTTTGTTTAGCCTGTAGACATGATCTGGATAAAATGGATCCTCAAAACCTGGAGGTTGACAAACATACACCTCTTCTTGAATTGTACCATAGAGGAAAGCACTTTTGATATCCATTTGAAACACCTTCATATTGTGGTTGACAGCAAAGGCCAGGAACAGTCTAATGGCTTCTAATCTTGCAACAGGGGCAAATGTTTCATCATAATCAATCCCCTCTTCCTGTCTGTAACCTTGAACCACAAGCCTGGCTTTATTCTTGACAACAATACCCCTTTCATCAGTTTTGTTCTTGAAGACCCACTTTGTGCCAATGGGGCTAACCTCTTCTGGCAGTTGTACAAGCTCCCATACTTGTTGTCTTTTAAACTGTTGGAGCTCCTCTTGCATGGCTTCTACCCAGCTTTTGTCTTTCAGTGCCTCTTGGTACTTGACTGGCTGATGGAGTGATAGAAAACCAGCAAAAAGACAAATGTTTTGGGTTTGACTTCTTGTGAGCACCCCTTCATTTATGTTGCCAATGATTTGATCAGGTGGATGAGATCTCAAGAAGATTAAATCTCCTTGGTACTGTATGATGGCATTGGTTGGTGAAGGCTGCAAATGTGTATCATCTGAGCTAACCACTGCTGGGGACTTTGATGATCCAGCAGTAGCTTCAAAAGGTGGTGGAATAGGAGGTAATGAAGTGGACAACTGCTGACTTTTATCCACTATTTGAGGACTTTTGTCAGCAGTGTTTGAGAATGTGGAAGCAGTGGTTGATGGGCTACTTTGGTCAACAACTGTTGAGATAGCAGTGGTTGAGCTTTGACAACTGTTTTGAACAGCTGGTGCTTTTCCCTTTGTGGCAGACCTTTGAGGGATGATGATTTCATACCCATAGTCTGGTGTTGTATCCTCTGATGGACCTGCACTGTTAGTCTTGACAACAGTATTTTCAAAAGTAAATTTTTCAAGATCAAACAGATCTGCAGGGTTTGCTGGGATTTTCATTGATGAAAGTTCATTGAATTTAACATTCAAAGTCTCCTCCATTGCCTTGGTCCGTGTATTAAACACTTTGTAGGCCTTGGCAGTGGTTGAGTATCCCAGATGATAACCACAATCAAATTTGGCTGCAAATTTTGAAATGGAATCTTTTAAGTTCAAAATAAAGCATGGGCAGCCAAACACCTTGAAGTATGAAATCAGTGGTTTAATTTTATACATAATTTCATAGGCAGTCTTTTTGTGCCTGGGGTTTATTAAAACTCTGTTCTAGACATAGCAAGCAGTGTTTACTGCCTCTGCCCAGAAAGTTAAAGGCAAACCTGAATCTGCAAGCATGGTTCTGGCAGCCTCAATCAAAGTTCTGTTCTTTCTTTCCACTACCCCATTCTGCTCTGGTGTTCTAGGGATGCTGTACTGCCTTACAATCCCTTTCTTCACACAGAAGGCATCCAACTCCCTATTTTTGAATTCTGTGCCATTGTCACTCCTGAAGCTTTTCACTGGAAGGTCAAATTGCTTTTCAACCTGTGTTACAAAGTCTTGCAAAATGCCTGCAGTCTCATCTTTTGAGTGTAAAAAGAAAGTCCATGTAAACCTAGAAAAGTCATCAACAATAACCAAACAATATCTTTTCTTTTTTAGGCTCATGACTTGAACTGGGCCAAACAAATCCATGTGTAGCATTTGCAAACACTGGGTTGTTTTGGACTCTTCAATGGACTTGAAAGAACTTTTATGCTGTTTTCCTTTTAAACAGGAAATGCAATGTTCTGGGCATGAAAACAATTTTTGTGGTAGGCCTCTCACCAAACCATTTTTTGAAATTTCTGTGATAGTCTTAAGATTTGTGTGCCCCAGCCTTCTATGCCAAAGTTCTGTCTCTTTGTTAGAGGCAGCTGAGAACAGACAGGCAGCAGCTCTGGGACACTCTTTTGACATGTCAACAACATAAACATTGCCACTTCTTTGAGCAACAAGTTTAGTTTGACCAGTTTTGATTATTGCTTCAATATTTTTGACCATTTCAGGTCCAACAATCCTACAACAGTCTTTTGTGAAGAATGACCCAAATCCCTTGTCACTCATTTGGGACACACTCAGAAGGTTGAATTTTAGATTGTCTATTAGATTGACATTTTCAAATTTTACATTTCCAGATTGTACTGTACCAGACCCCAGAACTTTCCCCTTACTATTATTCCCAAAGGATATATCACCCCCTCCATGGATTTTAAATTCTTTGAGGAGGGCTTTACATCCTGTCATGTGCCTGGAGCCTCCACTATCTACATACCAAAGACTATCAAAGCATGCAGAAGCTCCCTGCACATGAAGTAAAAGGATTAGTTCATTAAGGTCTCTAAAGCCAGCAGGGCTTTGGATGGGGTCTCAACAGTGTCTGGGATGGATGCAGAATGGTGGACAGTGGTTAGGTCAGGGTTTTGAACTGTTTTAGGACAGTGTTTCTCTAACCACTGTTGTGGGTCCTGACCAATCATCTGCTGGTAACCAAAAGGATGCCTGTTCACTTTGGGTTTAGAGGGCCTTTTATAGGCCTCATAAACGTGTGGAATCCTTTGGTAAGACTGTTTTTCCTTGCCTTTTCTGAACTGATTGGCAGGGGGTGCATCAGTAACCTGAACATCTCTTTTGACAGATGTTTGGTTCAGCTGTTTTGTAACAGCTGTTTGAACTAGCACAAACAGTGGTTGTTTCTTGGTGAACTTGACAGATGATGAGGATGATGATGATGGACTCAAGGATGTTTTAGCCATGTACTCATTCTTTTTCACATCAAAGTTTTTGAGGTACACACATGCTTGAGTTTTGTGGTTTGTTTTACCACAAACAATGCAACTTTCTGCTGAAACAATGACACTTGTCTTGTTTAAATCATAAGCTTTCAAGTGGAAACAGTCTTTTGTTAGATGATTCCTTTTCTCACAGAATTCACAAAACAAGTTGTCAATTTTTTCTTTCTTCTTTCTCTTTTCAGACTCCTTTGCAGCAGAGGTTTTAACCACTGCTGGGATGTCCTTGAGAGGTATGACTTTAGCTTTTGGAGCTTTAACACCATCAGTTGATGTAAAGTCCATTGGCTTGAAATTTTCAAGAATATCACACTCGTCAGACCAGGTAGGTTTAAACTGATATTTTTCAAGTTCTTCAAAAGTTGAGGAACTCCTTGTTCTGCCAAGTGTGATTTTGTTACCAAGTTTGTCAGTGATTTTCACTTCTTGGCCATTCTTGTTTGTGGGGATGAACTCAGTGGTTACATCAGTGTTTTGAACAGATTTTTCACAAGCAATGTGTTCATCATCATATTTTCTATACCTAACCCCAAATTTCACATTACTTTCAATCTGTTTAGCAAGCATCACCTCATATCCTCTGCAGGATTCCACCCATCTTTCACAAGTAATCTGGGTGGATTCCAACTCCTTTTTGCAACTTTGGTATTTTTCTACCATAGTTTGAAGTTGGGTTTTGGTGATGCTTTGCTCTTCTTTTAGACAGCTAATTTCTTTTTCCTTTTCAGTCAATTTGTTTTTAAGTTCTTTTAAAGACTTTTCAAATTTGACCTCATCAGTCAAGATTTTATCCCGAAGGTTTTCATTCACCTCTTTGATGTTAGCAAAAGCAATTATGCAATTTTCAGAACACAGTTTTTCAAGAACTTGAGGAGATACCTTGGCAGCTGCCATCATTGCACAATCACATTGATGATCTTCATCAACATCATCTTTTACCTTCTTTTCACCAGCCTTTTCTTCTTTCTCTTCTTCTTTGTCCTCTACGGACCATGGATCTGTCATTGGTTCAATCAGGGTACCTGAACTTTCTCCCAACAGTATTTCACCAGCCACAGCAGTAACCACTGCTTCAGTCACCTCTTCCACTGTTTCAAAGCTCTGCTGTTCCTCCTCAGTTTCAACCCCCTCCTGTATTGATTCTAATGCCATTAAACAAAACTCATCATGAGAAGAATCATTAGAAGCATAGAGTGCAAAATTTTCATCACTAAGATCTTCAGGCATACTGCTCCAGTCAACAAACCCTTGAGTGAAAAAACTTTGTTGATCTGGTTGTGCTGCTGCCGGAGCAGTGGTTTGAGGTGCAACAGGTTGCACTTGTACCTGTGGAGCAGGGGTTTGAACATATTGGATTTGTGGAACAGTAGTTTGGACATAGTGTACTGGCACAGGGGCAGCAGCATAGTGAGCAGTGTTCACTTGAGCTGCTGGGGTATACTGGGCATAGTGCATAGTGCTTTGGTTTTGAGGTCTAGGATTTGAGCTAGGATGAGTAATTATGGGACCAGTAGTTTGACTCCTACATTCCCTAGCGAAATGTCCCAACCTATTACACTTGTAGCACTTGATTTTCGATTTATCCAACCCAACCCTTAAATTCCCATGCAAACCTGGGAATTTTCGCCCTGTTCTCTTGTAAAATTTGCTAGTTCTAACACTTAGCAAAGCCAGTTGATGCAGGATGTCCATTTCCTCTAAGTCAGTGGGATCAAAATGTTGTAAATCATTGAGTTCAAAGCTTAGATTATCTGACATCTGGTTTTCATTTGCAGTGAATGCATAACTAGCAGAGTGAGGATCAGGGTTGTTGAAATTTGCACCAGCAGTTATGTCAATGAAGTGATCATAACCCTGGTCCTTACCACTGCTCCCAGATTCTTCTTGACCCAGAAGAGCAGTATTACCGAAAGTGTAATCATTGGTAACTTTACCTGACTCTTGTAACCTCCTTTTCTGGTTCAACTCCCTTTCGTAGGTCAGGAGTCGACCGTGGAGTTGGGTCAAGGTCAGATCCTTGAATTCAGGTGAGTTTCGGGTGACAAAAGCTATGGTGTCCCATTTTTCTGGCAGTGACCTGAGGAACCTGCTATTTTGAGTTGAGTTTGTAAAAGTAGTGTTAACAAGCCTCAGTTCACTGATGAGACAACTGAAACGCTCAAATTGTTGCGTTAGTGATTCACCTTTAACGTAGCAAAATGTTTCATACTGTTGGTTCAGGATTTCCCTGTTGTTTTCTATGACTTCCTCGGTTCCCCCAAACTGTTCCTTAAGTGCGTCCCATAATTCTTTGGCACTGTTACAGTGTAACAGTCCAGCATATATCTCATTGGGCAGCGCTGATGCTATGATGCTAAAAGCTTTAGCATCTAGTTCGATCTTTTGAAAGTCGGTTTCGGTATAATTTTCAACTGGTTTTGGAACGAACTTTTTAGCATCTTCAGCGCTTGGCACTGAAGGAACATGGGGACCAAAATGACAGACCTCCAACAACCTGTGCTTTGTTGAGCAAGGATGTGACCCATCCTTCTCTGCCAGATGTTGTACTCATTTCTTTTTAGCATAGGTGGTTTAAAAAGTGAGCCGATGTTGTTTTTATCATCCTGAGATTGTGACGTCATTCTTGTTGTTTTACAGACACTGAGAAATCAACTTTAATGGTGATTAATCCTTGCTCTGTTTTTCAACGGACGAACAAACGATCAGTATCAACTGTTATGAGCTGAACTATTTACGTCAAAATGATTGTTAAATCAAATTTGACAGTCCCAGCTCTGATACCAATTGTTGGATCTGAGTTTCTTTTTTATTGTATTTTCGTTTGAAATTAAGATGAAAATGAAAGAGTTGTGCAGCGGAATTAAGATGAAAACAAACTTTGCATACAATCAAACGAGAGTAATACTTTAATCAAACATCTTTACACAATGAATTGAAAGATTGAATTTGTTTCAACAACGATTACAATGATTGATGAATGAATGCAAACTCCCCCTCAGCCAGAGCTCAGTAGTTTGTTCGTGCAAAGAAGACAATGTTGTAGAAGAGCTAATAGAACAGTACAAAGTACTGAACTATTTATAGGCACTTGCAAACCACTGAGCATCTTAGCTGACATCACCATGAAAGTGACATCTAACCTCCTAACAAACTCTAACCTCTGATCTATACAAGCTCTGATATACTAACTACTGCTATTACATTTCTTTACATAAAAGACACTAAAACAGCTGATGCATCCTTCCACTGCTGTGAACCCAGCAGTGCCTGTCCGGATCAGAAGTACTTTACTCAAGGCAGTAGATTGAGTCAGCAGAGCTTTGGTCTTCCATCAGTCTTTGACATTTGTCAGTAGATGCAAAGCAGCAGTTGTAGGACAGCACTTAGTAAGATCAGCAGATAGGAGGTCAGCAGATATAAAACCACCTTCAAGGGAAGAGATTTGCATGAACTAACTGTAATCGTCTGCTTATTCTGGATCCACTGCTCTGATCCAGTTTTGGCTTTAATTGTCTGTTCCTCTGATAGGGTTCAATCCCAACATCTGATGACGAGGATGATGTCCCCGTCATTCATGTCCATCGTTTGGACGATAAGATTGATGATGGTGAGGCCCTTGACATAGCTATTTTGGAGGTTTCCTCTCCTATCGTTTCTGTAGTAGACATTTCCTCTTATGATTCTAGTGACGACGCGTCATCCTCAGCCATCCGCCATGCTGGATTGCGAGCGGATGCCACCGATAGTAGCTTTGACACCATACCCATCGCTACACAGTCTCTTGTTCATACCCCTGCACCTATTTCGGCCCCCATTGCTACTCTTGCAGTTGTCCCATCTTATACACCGACACCTCACACTACCTCCGTCACTCCCACTTTCACCTCATGTTGCTGATCCCCACCATACTGACGCACCTATCCTTTTCTCTCATGAGATTCCAGCACCCCGCCCTGGGGAGGGCACTTCTCGACAGCCGACCTATCCCGATACCCATGTGCCAGCTGATCACTTGTCTACACGATACCCTCCACCTCATATGTCTGAGTCAGACCCTTACCATCCATGTCACCATCTTGTTTTCACTCCCGATGATGTTACTCTCTCTTTACAGCTACGGATTCGAGTCCTCTCCCGCCAGGTCTGAGAGTTGCAGCAGTTTAGGGATTCTATGCCACCACCACCACCAGCCTATCCCCCACCATCTATTCCACCACCACCACCATCATCACCCCCACCACCATCCCCACCGCATCCACGTTCACTTGCTAGTCTCGAGGCTCGTGTGCTCACTTTAGAGCAGCGAGCCAATCTTTCTGATACACGTATGGGTCATGTACTGGATTAGATGGATCATCTCCACAGTCTGGTTGTCCCTACCTCACCTCCATCTCCTCCAGCCCCCTAGTTATCTTTTATTTGCAGGTACTTTTGTGTGGGAGTTGCAGACCCACTTTCATGTACATATGAAGACCTAGTATGAGCTGAAGACACTTGAAGATTTTGGAAGACCAATGTAGAAGAAAAAGACTTACTACTTTTGTGTATTATGAACTTGTACGACCAGGGTTGTGTAGCCTCGAGTCCTTTTGTTTCTTCTACAAAACAATGTATCAAGTTGTCTAATATATGAAAGCTCAGTAGTTTGTTTTCTTTATTACACATTGTTGCTTATACATGTGCATGTGTTGCTTATGTGATTGCATGTTTGGGTGATGTGATGATTATTTATCTATTATATATATACCTTGGTAGACTATATTTATCATTAAATATGTGTCTAATCTCCGCGATACTTCTTATTAGAAGACAATGCCGCCGAGGCGAAACACCAACACAAACCCACTACCGAGAACAGAATCCGAACTGAATGAGCGCATCTCTCAGGCGATTGTGTAGTATGAAGCCAACCGCTCCGAGCATAACGGTGGTACTCCTGTATATTCTATTCGTGCTTTGACAATGCTCATTCATGGTTTGTGGTTGCAAATGTTCCAGGTTGCACGTATAAGCAGTTTTTGGACTGCAAACCTCTGAACTTCGATGGTATAGGCGGTGCCGTAGCATTTGTACGTTGGACCGAGACGACAGACTCAGTCCTAAGAATGAGCAAATGCCTCCCGGAGCAAAGAGTCACATTCATTTCTGGGTTGTTCTTGGATGGAGCTCTGTCATGGTGGAACCTACAGGTTCAAACAAAGGGGCAAACTGCTGCGTATGCTATGAGCTGGGAAGAGCTCAAGGAACTGATGAGAAAGAAGTATTGTTCTAGGGCTGAGATTCAAAAACTTGAGACCGAGTTTTGGAATTTAAAGAAGATCGGATCTGATATCGCTGGGTACACACAACGGTTCCATGACTTGTCAAGAGTTGTTCCATGTCTAGTAGAACCAAAGTTTAAAAGGATTGAACGGTATATCTGGGGACTTGCTCCAGAGATTCTGAGCATGGTTACTTCTTCCAAGCCCCCTAGAATCAATGAGGCGATTGACTTAGTTGTCGCCCTCACCGAGGAGGCTCTTCGTTTAAATAAGTTTTCAAAGCCGGGCTCTAACAAAAAGGAGACTCATGTGGAGTCTACAAGTGATAACAAGTGGAAGTTATAGAATTTCAAGAAAGGTACTCGGGCTAACAACAACAATTCTAACAAACGAAGGGAAGTTAACCCGCCAGCCGAACCTAGGACGGGCGCAGCAACCAATGCAACCGGTGTAAAGGTTATGCGGGCTTTTTGCCCAAATGTGATAAGCGTAGATATCACCATGCGGGTCTGTGCAAAACAAATAGGTGCGAAAATTGTGGAAGGATCGGGCATAGCAAGGAGACATGTTGTTCTGGTACGGGGCGTGGGAATAGGAACCAGGGAGGTAATGGAAATCAGGGTGGCAATGGAAATCAAGGTGGTAACAATAATAATAATAATAATAATAATAATAATAATAATAATAATAATAATAATAATAATAATAATCGAGGTGGAAATGGAAATGGCAGGGGCCAAGGTTGTTATGGATGCGGCGACAAGGGGCACTATCGGAAGGACTGCCCGAAGGAAAATCAAGCTCGTGGGAGAGTTTTTACAATAGGAGCACGCGAGGCACACCAGGACCCGAACGTAGTTACGGGTACGTTCCCTATAAACCAACACTTTGCATCTGTTCTGTTTGATACTGGCGCCGACTTTAGTTTTATATCTATAGAATTTAAGAATATACTTGGTCTAGAGTCTAGTAAACTAGACGTCCCGTATTCTATAGAATTGGCGAACGGAAAGTTAGTCGAAGCGGATGAGGTTATCTAGGGTTGTACACTCGAGCTTGGGGAGCGAAAATTTTCTATCGACCTCTTACCCGTTGATCTGGGCAGCTTTGACGCGGTTGTTGGAATGGATTGGTTGTCCGGCAACCAGGCAGAAGTGGTTTGTCACGAGAAGACCATCCGCATCCCACTACCGAATGAAGAAACGCTTATAATTCATGGGGAGAAACGCGAGACACCCCTACGGATCATAAATTGCATGAAGGCGCAAAAGTGTCTTCGAAAAGGCTGTATAGCCTTCCTCGCCCACGTAGTCGACAAGGAAACCAAAGAGCCGAAGCTAGAAGACATCCCTGTCGTGAAAGAATTTCCAGAAGACTTGCCTGGATTACCTCCACAACGTCAAGTGGAGTTTCGAATTGATTTGGTGCCAGGAGCGGCACCAGTGGCGAAATCACCATATCGGTTAGCTCCGTCTGAAATGCAGGAGTTATCTACTCAGCTGCAAGAGCTGCTAGATAAAGGATTTATTAGACCAAGTTTCTCACCTTGGGGAGCTCCGGTATTATTTGTTAAAAAGAAAGATGGCAGCTTTCGCATGTGCATTGACTATAGGGAGTTAAACAAGCTGACCATCAAGAACCGATATCCCTTACCGAGAATCGACGACTTATTCGATCAACTACAAGGTTCCAGCTACTACTCCAAGATCGATCTGAGGTCGGGTTACCATCAGTTGAGAATACAAGAGGAAAGCATCCCCAAAACGGCCTTTAGGACTCGTTATGGACATTACGAGCTTCTTGTTATGTCGTTCGGCTTAACTAACGCACCGGCGGTATTCATGGACCTCATGAACCGCGTGTGTAAGCCGTATTTGGATAAGTTCATGATTGTGTTTATTGATGATATCCTAATATACTCGCGAACCAAGGAGGAACACGAGCAACATTTGCGAGCTTTTTTGGAACTCTTGAGAAAGGAACAACTGTATGCAAAGTTTTCGAAGTGCGAATTTTGATTCGCGAGGTACAATTCCTAGGTCATGTGGTAAATGAGAAGGGAATTCATGTCGACCCGGAAAAGATTGAGGTGATTAAGAATTGGGAAGCGCCTAGGACCCCTACTGAGATATGACAGTTCCTGGGATTAGCGAGCTATTATAGACGATTCATAGAGAACTTTTCAAAATTTGCTCAACCGCTAACGTCCCTAACACAAAAGACAAGAAATTTGATTGGGGCGAGAAACAAGAGGCGGCTTTTCAACTACTAAAGGATAAACTTTGTGACGCGCCTATTTTGTCCTTACCTAACGGTACCGATGACTTCATGGTCTATTGTGATGCATTGCATCAAGGTCTTGGTTTTGTGTTGATGCAACGAGACAAAGTCATCGCGTACGCGTCTTGTCAATTGAAGGTACATGAGAAAAACTATACCACGCACGATCTTGAGCTAGTGCGATGGTGTTCGCGTTAAAGATCTGGCGTCACTACTTATTTGGTACTCATTGTACAATCTTTACAGATCACAAGAGTTTGCAACACATATTCGATCAGAAGGATTTAAATATGCGGCAACGACGATGGGTTGAGTTATTGAACAATTATGATTGTGAGATAAAGTATCATCCGGGCAAGGTGAACGTTGTGGCGGACGCCTTGAGCCGCAAGGAACGTGTAAAACCTCTAAGGGTGCAAGCCTTAGAATTGACCATACAAAATGATCTCACTTCTCGGATTCACGATGCTCAACAAGAGGCGCTTAAACCAGAAAATATACAAGTCGAATCCTTACGAGGAATGGAGGCACAATTAGTGCCAAAGGAGGATGGAACGCTGTACTTTATGGGACAAATTTGGGTCCCATCCTTTGGCGAACTACGAACGATTATTTTGGACGAAGCACACAAGTCAAGGTACTCTATACATCCGGGTTCGGATAAGATGTACCAAGATTTAAAAGAATTTTATTGGTGGCCTAAGCTTAAAAGCAACATTGCTACTTATGTTGGGAAATGCCTTACATGCGCCAAGGTTAAAGCGGAATATCAAAAGCCTTCAGGTTTGCTCCAACAACCTGAAATTCCCGTATGGAAATGGGAACAAATCTCAATGGACTTCATTACTAAGTTACCCCGAACCTCGAGAGGCCATGATATGATTTGGGTAATTGTAGATCGACTTACAAAGTCTGCACATTTTCTACCGATCAGTGAGAAGGATAGCACTAATAAACTGGCCGAAATATATCTCAAGGAGATTGTGGCACGACATGGAGTGCCTGTTTCTATTATATCAGACCGAGATGGTCGATTCGTGTCAAGAATATGGCAATCATTCCAAAAGGCCTTTGGATCACAAGTGAATCTTAGTACGGCCTTTCACCCTCAAACGGACGGCCAAAGTGAACGAACGATACAAACTTTGGAGGACATGTTACGTGCTTGTGTGATGGATTTGGGTGGAAACTGGGATACTCACTTGGCCTTAGTGGAGTTCTCGTACAATAATAGTTATCACACTAGCATCCAGACTGCCCCGTTTGAAGAATTATATGGACGAAAGTGTCGGTCCCCGCTATGTTGGGCGGAGACCGGGGATAAACAACTCATTGGTCCGGATTTGGTCCAGGAAACCACGGACAAGATCATCCAGATACGAGACCATATCAAGATGGCTCGTGATAGACAAAAGAGCTACGCCGACAAACGAAGCAAACCATTTGCTTTCGAGGTCGGAGACATGGTATTGTTGAAAGTCTCGCCTTGGAAAGGCGTAGTAAGATATGGTAAACGTGGAAAGTTGAACCCACGTTACATTGGACCTTTCAAAATCCTGGAAAGATCGGAACTGTTGCGTACAAGTTAAAACTACCAGAGGAACTGACTAGTGTACACGACACGTTTCACGTGTCAAATCTCAAGAAAAGTCCAACACAAGAAACAGTCGTCATCCCAGCGAACAAGATACATGTCAACGACAAACTCCAATTTACTGAAGAACCTGTTGAGGTTACGGACTGGAAGGTCCACAAGACACGGAGGAGTCGTAGGAAGCTAGTTAAAATTCGTTGGAACTCGCATCACGGTCCCGAGTATACGTGGGAACGTAAAGATCAAATGAAATCCAAGTACCCTCACCTGTTCCAAGACTCCCCTGCAACCGGTAACACGACTTGAATTTCGGGACGAAATTCTTTCAACGGGGGGGAATGTGACAACTGGCAAAAATAATGGTAATTCCGTACAACTTGAACACTTGATTTAACGTTTAATTTCTCTATTTACGATTTAATTATTGCATGATTAGGTCGTATAAGTTCTAGCAATCATAGGACATGGTTAAAAAAGCTAAACAATATTAACACAATCGCCATGTCACGAGAAAACCACAAACTATGTCCTAATACGTTGGCAAAATGCTGAAAACACTATTCACCTGAGCACACTATTCATGCCAGCTAGTTCTGAAAACTCTCGGAACGAGCAACGAAGGGCACGGGCGCACTTGGTAGATGGAATACAAATGAAAATCCTGAATTAGGGGCACTGAATCATTAAAACACTTCAACTTTAAGGTAAACGCGTATGAATGCACTTGTCCGTTCTGCGCCGAAATATAATCAAAATAAATTGTCCGCGATGCCAGAATCTATTATTTTAAGGTCTGTAGGACTTATAATTAATGTATACACTTTAAATAGGCTTGTGGATAGCAACGGAAGATTCGAATCACAAGTTTCCGGTACTACGTCGCCACGACCACAACTTCGTCGTTTTTGCACCGACGAACTAGTTAGCAATATTTTCGCCACCCAAACAACTAAACGAACATCCTAGTGAACTAGTTAAGCACATTTTGGTGTCAAAAATGTTGCCAGAACATTTACGGTGCAAGAACCTATCAAACCCCCTAAACCCTTAAACTTTTAATAAATCTTACAACTTTATATAAGGTAACTTTAATATATATATATAACCCATACCCCCCCCCCCCCCATTTCGGTCATGGTGGGCCATATCTCCATCACCTACATCAAGTTGAAACTTGCAAGAATAGGGGTATGGTGTGTATGCACTTTTATTACTTGAAAGATCACAAATTATTACCAATACACCACCATATCTTCCATCATCTTTTATTTACAAAAATCAACCAAAAACTTTATTTTCCTTCTTTCCCATTTACAGCCAAGAACCCCAAAGAAACACCCACCATTTTCTTTTAGAAATCACCCCATTTTCACTTAAACTAAGCCTACATAAGACCTTCTAAGCATCAAGAACACATGGAGCACACTTAGGGCTTTGCTTAGAGCTTAATCTCTTCTAAATCATCATCTTAAGACACTTGAAAAGTTGTAAGCCTTTTACTTATCATTTTTAAGCTTACTATTATGTCTAGCTTACTAAAGTACTTGTTGATCATCTTGAAATCAAGGAAAAATTTCACCTAAAACCCTAAACCAAAACTTAACAACTTACTAATCATGAAGTGTTATGTGTTTATTATGTGCTTTAGGGTTGTATGAGTTGTTTGATCATGTTAATCTTGGTTAAAATAAGTTGTTTAGCTTAGGATTTAAGTTGATCATGTTGTATGTTTAGTGTAGTAAACTAGATTAGTGATGATCTTGATGGATTAGTCTTAGAAATGTGATTTAAACACTTAGAAGTTTAAATCAAGAAAGATCATCACCCTTAAATCCATGAGCTTTATATATATATATATATATATATATATATATATATATATATATATGTGTGTGTGTGTGTGTGTGTGTGTGTGTGTGTGTTTAAACTTGAAAGATTAAGGAATTAATGAACTAAACATGGTGATTAAGAACTAATAAATGTGATTTCTAAAAATAACAAGTAATTTAATAAATGGTTATGAAAACCACACTTAAAAAGTCTTGGATTTCAAGACATAAAAGCGTTGGATTTTTAAGAAAATCTATATATATAAGTGCTCATGATTTAAGAAAATAAGTGGTAGAATTTGTCTACTTAATGTTGTAAATTGTTGAGATTAGTAGATTAATGTTGATGGTAAATTATAAATGATTTTAAACATGTTTTGAATACATGGGAAAACGCCACAGTTTAGGGAAACTATGGCGAAATTTTATAAAAATTTAATCGCTACTAAAAAGAGATTAATGGGGTGATTAAGATGGTTAATCGTGATTAGTAAACTTAATTGTGATTAGCGACTCTAATCATGATTATACAAACCCTAATGACAATGGTTAAGCATTAACCATACAAGAGTTTATTTAAAACACTACAAGTTATTTTTATGATAAATGGGTAAAAATTTACAAGAATAATAACCAATATAATTTTTGGAGAAAATTATATGTATATATATTCCAAATACTTTATTTTATGTATAAAGTGTGTATATTATGTGTATGTATTAGTCTTAGGAATACATACCAAAATGTTAAAAAGAATACACATGAACATTATACACTTACAAGTAACCGAAACCTCCCTAACATTCGCAAGTATGGCGATAGCCGCGAACCTTCACGAGCACTCGAAACACACTCGTGTAAGACCATAACTCAAGGCGTGAACATTGGACGACGCTTTATGCGTCATCAGCGAAACGGACAACTTCGACACAAAAAGCTAATTTTATTAACCGAACGTTGCGACAAGTGTAAAAATAAACTATTTTTAGACACTTCATATATATATCAAAGACAACAAAAGCCGGAAAGTTCAATAATAAAAATAACACTATATGCGGTTCTAAAAATTTACTAATGTGGTTATAGCATAATTAGTAAAATTTGTCACAATTTCAAGAACACAAATATTGGTCTAGATTATATAACTTTGGGCCTTTGAAACTGATTTGGGCTTAGAATAACATAAATATTGGGCTAGGCCCAATACCATAAATAGATGGGAAAAGGCCCATTCCCTATAATACTTATAAAAGCCTACTTACAATACTAACATGAGCTAGGCCCAATAACTCATAGAACTTGGGCTAGGCCCAAATGCCATAAAATGAGGATTAAGCCCAAAACACTAAATTGTGGGCTAAGCCAAAAGTAAAATACATGTATATTTTTACAAATATATATTGTACAAGTACATTATAAATACGGTATACCTACATATATAATACGGTATACCTACACGTATAAATACGGTATACGTACATGTATAAAGCACACAAATACAAGTATACATACGGTATATGTATACGTATAAAAGACTCTAGTACATGATGATATACTCACCTACACCTGTTGAAGTGTACTCTCTCACTAAGGTTGTATACATACGACAGCGTATTTCGACGTTAATAACAAATATTTTCAACACTTTTATCAATTAAAGATATACACTTTTATTTGTGTAACAAATATAAAGTCTCGAATCAAAGTATACCGGAAACAAATGCCAACATATTACTAAAATACACAAGTGTTCCAAAAACGAAATGAAAATAATAAACGTTCAAGATGAACAATGAGTACGAGGTCTAGGAAAGACCGACGTGTCTAATGAGTTAGAACCCTTGTAGGTTGACTCGCATTTACGGAACACGTTGATTGAATATCTCTCTCTCAGGAACGCAAAGCTGTGAGTTCATGTCCCCCTTTTCTCTTAACTTTTTCGGATTTATAACTCTCGGGGGTGGAATACATGTCTCAATTGTATGGTTTAGCTAGGGAATGGACTGTTAGATCATGTGAGCGAATAGTAATCTCTCTTAAGTGCCATTAATCTTATATAAGACCGAGGGAAAAAGTGGTAGATCTATCGGGTGTAGCGAGCCCCACTCTTGGGTCCTTGTGTGGCCCATGTAATGCTTTTGTTGTTCTAACCGGGTGGACCGGGGGAAATTCGCTAGGGTTGAGTGCTTCCTATGTCGCCACACATATTAATGTCCTTGCAAAACATTAATGATCTGTTCATAGACGCTATACATACCTATTTGTTATAAAAGATCTCTCACATGTTTAAAGGTTTAATTGGAGCTCACTCAAAACACATGAACTCGCTCAACTTTTGTTGATGTTTTCAAACTTACATGTGTTTCAGGACACTAATGGGTCTTTGGTGCTGGTGTTTACTATGAAGCTTTTGGATTACAAGTTATCGATGTCATCCCTTTTGGAGGGTTTGGTCCATATATCTCATCTTCAATGAGATATAGGATGCAAAGCCTTATGTTTTAGATCTTATGTCAAACTAGTCCTTTTGTAAACTTAAAACTTATGTTGGTTTGTATCCTAAACAACTTATGATGTGTAATATTTTATTATGTCAATGGATGAACATCGTATGTTTTTAATCATGTAGTTGTTTACTTACATCGTATGCAATGAAAACTAATCAAGTTCACACCGCACGCTTCCGCTAATTAACGGGTGTGACATTCGAGCTGTGTGAATGCCGTGTTAACAGTCAAGTGAAGTCTGCGACTGGAACACTCAAAGGTAGTGCGCTCTCATGGTGGAACGCACAAGTGTAAATGCTGGGGTTGTTAGCTGCGAACGCCACCCCATGGAACGACTTCAAGGAGCTGATTAAGGAAGAATATTGTCATCGGGATGATAGTCACAAGCTTGAGGTGGAGTTCTACAACCCCAAGAAGGTAGGGTCTGAGATTGAAGCCTACACAAAAAGATCGAATAATTTGGTCGCTTTATGTCCCAATATGGCAAATCCTACTTACAAGCGCATCGAGCTCTACATCAAAGGTTTAGTACCAGAGATTCAGAGCATGGTAACTGCAGTGAACAGCCTCACTGATCAGGCAGTCGAGCAGAACAGGCTACCCAAGCAGGTTAGTGCTACTACTGATACTCCAAGTGACAACAAATGCAAGTGGGATGAAAACTCTAGCAAGGGTTCGAGCTCTACACAACCTCATTCTCAGCAGAGAAAGACCGATGACTACAAGAGTCCCAATCAGCATTCTGCTACTAACCAAAGTCAAGGTGGGTACAAGGGAAATCACCCGAAGTGTAACCGTTGCAACTTACACCGTAGCGGGCCATCTAACAAGAACTGATGTCAAAGGTGCAATAAGCCAGGCCACGCAGCAAAGGATTGCAGCAGCCCGTATCCTGCAAGTCAGAATCGACAAAAGCAACCCGCCCCGCAGAATCAGAACCAGTAGCAGCAGCTACAGCAGGGTAACAATAAGGGGTGTTACCAGTGCGGAGCAGAATGCCACTTTAAAAGAAATTGCCCTCAGCTGAATCAGAACCACAACAACAACAACAACCAGGGCACCGGGAACAACCACAGGAACAACAACAATGAGAATGGTACCAAAGGGCGTGTGTTTGTGATTGGTCAAGGTGAAGGAAGGAACGACCCCAATGTTGTGACGGGTAAGTTTCTACTCGACGACTACTCTGTTTCTGTTTTATTCGATTCAGGAGCCGATACTAGTTATGTGTTCTTAAGGGTTAGTCAGATGCTT
Source organism: Helianthus tuberosus (assembly GCA_030545235.1). Lineage (NCBI taxonomy): Eukaryota > Viridiplantae > Streptophyta > Magnoliopsida > Asterales > Asteraceae > Helianthus > Helianthus tuberosus. Next base: position 15,319,975 of record CM060391.1, read on the forward strand.
AAGCATACCCCGATTCCTCTGAACTCCAAGCATGTCGTAGAACTAGCAAATGGTAAAAACCTTGAGGCCACACACATTGTCAAGGGTTGTAAACTCGCTCTAGCTGGTCATACTTTCTTTATCAATCACATCCCCATCGTTCTTGGTAGTTTCGACGTTGTCATTGGGATGGACTGGTTATCCCAACATCGAGCGAAAATACTCTGCAAGGAGAAGATTGTTCGCATTCCCCGTTCTAATGATGAACCTCTTACTATTCATGGTTGAAGAAACACTAACTAAATGGTCGGAACCGAAATAGTTAGGGGGTTTGAATCCGCATAAAAGGTTAGCTCTCTCTCTCTGTTGATTCAGTTGCAATGGAATTACTTCTCCGGTAGCTCTGCAAAAAAGAACACCGTTAGCCTCGCCAAGGGGAGAAGAGGGTTCTCTCCTTGACCCGACTCCGGCGTGAGAATAAGTATTGGTATCGGAGAAGATAAGTATTTGAAGAGTGAGAGTAGTCTGAGTTTATACCTGAACAGTTCTCTTATTTATAACCGGGAGTTTGGGAGGGAAAACCTGTTATTGAAAAGATAACGGAAAATGCTTAACGCTGTAGCGGTTATTTTTCTTCCGTTTGATTTCTTTGATCTGACGTCAATTAGCCTCGATCCGATGTGAATGCACACGGATCGTGGTTTGATCTGTGGCTGGGGGATCGCCACGTGGCAAGAGATTAAGTGGAGATTACTCTCCAATTGCATGCCTTTGTTGTGATTTCAGAATTGCTTATGGTGATGACATGTGTCCAGACGGTTATAACCGTCTGGGTGATGCACGATTGTATTTCTTTCTAGAAGATTACTGCCGTAATCCGGTGTGTCACCTTACTGTGTGGACACAGGCAAATAAACCCCAAGCCTGGGTAAAATAATATCTAAGTCTGGGTGTTGTGGCGGAGGTATTGGACAAAGGCTTTTTAATCCTTTGTTGAATGGGAGAAGGCGCAAAGATTTATGTTATCTTTTGGGCGCGTGATTATAAGTTACTGATTCCTTTGTTCCTTTAGTAAGACCAGTGCGCGGCCGCACAAGGTCAAAAGGCTAGAAAGGTTAGTTTGTGGTATGGTCTAAATCCTCTTTTATGAGGTTTTTAGGACCTTACCCCTTCAAGTCCCCCCAGTCTAGTGTTGTACTTATGCAACTAAGTGGAGCACTGGACTTATGAGAGGGAAATGTTTTTGGGCACGAAAAAATAAGAAATCTTTTTTTGAGAAGATTTGAATTTAATGAGTTTGTAAAAGATTTTTTGTAAAAAATCCTTGACTTGACATTATATCAGTAAATTGATTTTGACAACCTGTCATTGTCAGTTGCTTTTTACCACTCGTGTCTTACACGCGCGCGTGTAAACGCGTGTATGTTCTGACATCTGCTTTTTCTGTTGCTTGGGTAATCGTGATACCCGGAACAGTGCTGCGACGGTTACCGATGCTTATTTATTGCGATGGGTATATAATCGTTTGGGTAACCCCTTCTGTGCAATCATTGTTTTGTTTGAAAACTTTTCCCCTTTCCTTATTCTTAAGAAAAACTTCCTGTCATTCTCCTGCTTATGTCAACCAGAGAACGTCAAGAGGATCTTGCTGAAGAGATGTCGACTGAGCTTCCACCATTGAAGTGGCCCAGGGCGTCTTTTGAGGGTTTAATCCAGAATCTTAAATTCCCGGAAAACTGGGGTGCCTTGTATCCTGAAGAAGGGCAAACGGCAGCGAATGCTCCGGCAGGGTATATTACCCTTTTTTGGGATTTTTTCTGCGATGGTAACTTTCGTTTGCCTGTTACGAGATTTTTTCTTGAAATTCTTGGTTTCTATAATCTGCATATCTCCCAACTTCACCCTATTGGTATGGTTAGGGTTCGTCATTTTGAATTTGTATGTCGAACGATGCATGTGGAGCCAACCGTTCCCCGATTTAGGGTTTTTTATCAGATGCACTGTACCCAAGGGTTTTACTCATTTGTTCAGAGGGCTTCTGCAAAGAAAATTCTTCATCAGCCCCCAAAATCATTTCATGATTGGAAACAGAAATTTTTCTTCATCAAAGCTGGAGTGATTCCGATGAAGATGACGCTAAGAGGGAAGGACGATGTTCCGATTGAGTCGATTCAGACTCCTGTTGATGAGAACTGGTACCAAGATCTGAAGGATGTTCCCAATATTGCTTTGCCGGAGAAAGCCTTAGTCGGAGCTGGCATGAGTTTGAACTGGAAGATGGAACGTGATGATAAACCCGTGTACACTGAGGATGGTCATAGTAAGTTTTGGGGCTTTGTCACTGTTCTTCTCTTTTTCTTTTTTTCTTTTTTTCTTCTTTTTTTTTTTTTTTTTTGACCTGCTCTCTCTTCAATGTAGTTGTTTCTCTATATGTTGTTGCCTTTAAGAGGGAAGGCGGAAGAATGGGAACTATCAAGAAGAAACCTGAAGAGGAGCTCTGGTATCATCATATCGTGAAGAATTTTGTGCTTCCGCGGAATGCGGATTTATCTGTTCAACCGGCAGCTGGTGCTGGTGAGTTTATCCGTTTTTCCTTCTCTTTTTTTTTTATTGTTTTGAGTAATTTCTCTGCGCTTTTTGCAGGTGATTTGTTGAATTTGGGCATAGGCCCTGAGAAGAAAAAACGCGCAACTACGTCCACTTCTGCGCCGAAGAGGAGTGAAACTGTTAAGACTCAACCTTTGAAGGCGAAAAATGCTGGGGAGAAGAAAGGTACGCGCCGTTCTTCTGTTTCCAGGTGTGACTATGTGGTGGTTTCTGACTCGTTGGAGGGTCTTACTCCTGTAGTGACTATGCGGGAACCGAAACCAGAACCGAAGGATTCTGCCGATATTCCTCCTTCCAACCCAAATGAGCCTATCGATCTGGATTCCAGTCCCGAGCGTTTAGTTCATAGGAAGGCCGGCAAAAGAAAGCCGGCTGATGCTGATGCGGAGGGTCAACCTCCCAAGAAAGTGCAGAGGAAGAAAATTACCAGAAAAGGAAACCTGGATGCTTTTGTTTCAGAATCTATTCCTGGTAAGTATTGCTTTTCTTTGTTTTCTTTGAATGAATAAGACTTTTATAGACTTTAGTTTGTCCAGAAGTTCCTGTAGACGTACCGATTGTGGCTGATAAAGAACTTCCCCCTTCCCCTCTGCGCGCTGCCGTTGTAAACCCGTTAGAGTCTTCGGAGATAGCTGGGGAAGGTGTTGAGAAAACTATTGAGGCTGAGGAGCCTGTTGGTGTTAACATAGAGACTGATCCGTTCGTTGAGCCGAGTATGGTAAATGATGATAACCAACCGACACCGGAAAAAGAAACTGCTGAAAAAATTCAACCCCCTCCCAGTCTCTCTGAACCTATACCTGAGCATACTGAAAAGGCCGCCACTGAGGAGGCAAGTTCATCTGCTGGTATTGAGAGGCAATCTCCGATTCGTCCAGAAGAGACCTTGGGAGAATATTATTACCGGACATATGCGGAGAAAGATGCTGCTGATCCTCATATTCCTGTTTGGAATGTGAAGAAAGGAGATACGTTCTCGGATTGGCGTGTCTGCCAAGATTGGTTGCAGGGGATACTTCCGCCTGGTGAAATTAAATTTCAGGAAAATCAGCCTTATGAACAGACCTATCAATCTTATCTTGCAGAAACTGCATCTCATGTTTCTACTACTCATCGCATAGTGCGTGAGTGGTACAGCATGCATAAAGAGCGAGCATCTTTTGTAGCATCGCAAAGGAAGTTTGCGAAAGATGAAAAACATGTGGCTCAGTTGAAGGCTAAATTAGAGACTGAGCAAGCTAAATTTGAAGCGGAGCGCAAGACTGAAGAATGGTCAGCTTCTGGTTGGAAAAGGAAAGCTGAAGCTGAAGCTGCGCTTTTATCTGAGGAGCGCAAAAATTGGAGAAGAATTTGCGAGAAAGATAATGCCGAGAAGGCAAACCTTCGTAATATCATAAATAACCTCAAGGCTGAGGTTGAAAATCTGAAGAATCAAGATGCGGAGGTGGAAGGATTGAAGAAAGAAAAAGCTGACATGGAAGCTTTGTTGGAGGAGGCGCGCTCTCATAGGGAGCGAAGTGAGCAACGGGAGGTACAAGCTTTAGCCACTCTTGCCGTTAGAGATAAAGAATTAGAGGAACTTACCGCTTTGGTTTCTGACCAGGAACAATTGAAGAAGGATCTGGAGCTTGCGCGTTCCGAGAATACTGAAACCTTCCGCCGTTTAACTGAGGCTGAAGAGAGACTGGAGAATTCAGAAATGGCGCGGGTTTCAGCGGAAAGCGAGCTCGAACCTTTGAAGAATGATATGGCCTGGTTAAAAGATCGCGGGATTGCTTGTGTAAGTACCCTCTTTCTTTTTGTTCCTGTATGCGCTTTTCTTGCTTCGATCTTATCTTTATCTGATGTTACAGGTTGCTGAATCCGTATTAAACTCTGAAGAATTGGATAAAGCTGTTGCTAATTTGATGGTTGCTGCGCGACGAGATGGTTATGCGCAAGGGTATGCGGAATGCTCCCAACATGTGAATAGCGCTTTAAAGGTTAACTGGAATGATAGCAAGTCTGCTACCTTTGGTGTTAATACTTCTAGTGCGCTTGCTGCTATGAAGACAGAGTTTAATAACTTGCAACTGCCAGTGATGGAGTTGATAAATGTGGCGCTGCAATCGGATGATCACGTTGCGCAACTTAAGGAAATCTTTCCGGATGGGGGAGAAGATTTAGAGTAGGGTGAAATTGTATTTGAACAATTTTTTCTATGTAGGATGTTGATCCTTGTTTTGATGGTGCGCTGTTGCGCAAGGGTTTTAAACACTGCTGTGTTTTGAACCTCTCAGGACGTATTTGTACGCCAAACGTAGTATGTTTCTATTTATTTTGTTAATATGTCTTTACAATATTTTGCATGATCACAATTACTTTTGTTTTGAGTAAGGCGAATAAAGTTGGTATGAAGCTCATGTATGAGTTTATGGTCATTTGTGACGTGATCACTGACCGCGCATGGAGCTTTGTGTTATACTACCATAATGTTTTTGCTCTTACTAAAAAGGAATTGCATGCATTTTGTAAACACAAAAATAATAGAAACTTTGTAATTTTATTCATGGATAATGCTCAGAGGCGTTACAAAGTTTTTTGGATAATTAAATGGAACTTAACTTACTCCCTGATAATTCCGCCGCTTTTAATAAGTCGTGTCTTTTCCGCGGAAAACATACGGAGTTCTTTAAGTCTTAGCCCGTTTGCTTGAGCTTTCTTCTCCCCGAGTAATCTGTTTAATCTCCTTGCGCATATTCTGGAGCAGATGCGTAAGTTCTCCATTCTTGAGAGCCTTTTCGATTTCCATGCGCAGAGATATACAGTTGTTCGTGGTGTGCCCGTTATCCTTATGATATTCGCAGTACTGCGTCGGGTCTTGACCACGTTTGCTCTTCATCGGAATCGGGGGTTTGAATTGTGATCCTCGGTACTTAGTACCTCTGCTGGGGTTTTCGTTAGGGGAGTCCACTGTCTCTCCCTATTTTCGTGTCTGTTTTCTCTTTGCGCCGAGAACTTGTTAGTTGTTGTGCGGGTGTCTTCCGCGGATCGACTTCCTGATGCTTCGCGCCATGACTTTTTGTACTTTCCATTTGCGCTTAAGTCTGCCGGCCTGCTGTGTGGTGGTGGCGGTCTGTTTGTAGTAAGGTTTTTCTCGGTCTGCGCATAAACCTTGGCCGCCGCCATTATCTTTTCCCAACTCGTGGGGAGACCTTCCGTTCCCGATAACACCTTGACCATGTCGTCACACCTAACCGCGTACTTAAACTGAGCACGGATTAGTTGTTCGCTAACACCTCCAATTTCTAACACTTCTTTATTGTATCTGGTAATAAAATCTTCCAGATTCTCATCATTGCGGCGCCAGATATTCATGACGTCGGATGTATCACGTTTTGACCGCCTTTGTTGGCTGAAGTGTGTTAAAAATTTTCTTCGCAGATCCTTCCACGACTCGATCTGCCCTGTTGGTAGGTTGTCAAACCAGATTCGCGCTGGGCCAGTTAGTGTTTGCACAAACAAATGACACCACAACGGAAGGGTCCAACCGCCAACCAACCATGCGCTGGTGAATACCCTTAGATGATCATCGGGGTCAGTTAACCCATTGAATTTTCCAACGTTAGATGGTAACTTGGCCCTTTCCAACGGAGCCAGAGTTATCTCTAATATGAACTTCGAGTTTTCTGCCGCTTCGTCCGGGCGATAAACTAAATCATAGTTATGCTCGGCCTCAGGGTTATAAACTGCTCGAGGCCTGCATTTGTTATATTTTGGCTGTAGCCTATCGAATACGCTGGTGTTTTCACTCAAACGATATGTTCGATCGGATTCATCGGTATGAATGTCTCGTTGGGAACCCAACCTGTCATGGACCGATTGTCTTTGATGAGGGTGCAATTCATCATGGTGTTGCCTTCGGTAACTGCTTGTATCATCATAAGTTGATTCTTCTCGTTGAGAGGCATGAGCTCTTGATCCCGGCCTTCGGGACTGGGTTACGGGAGCAGTTTGAGCACACAATTGTGAATATACTGCGTTTAATGCTCCTTGGGACCGAACATACCATGATATTGGAGTTTCTCCTGGTGGTAAAATTGACTGTGTAGGATTTGCTGGTAACATTCCTGGGGTAACAGGATCATTTGCTCGATGAGACTGAACCTCGTTATCGTCTGAGGCCTCCTCTACGATCCCTTCTATTGGTAAATTATTTCCGACGTTTGGTCGAGGACCAGGTTGCCGGTGAGATGACGAATTTTCTGCCATGTGCAAAAACAGAAAATGGAATGAACTGAACCGAAACGAGATAGAAACTAGAAAAACTGAGAAAACGGTGGGCGCCAATGAAGAAACACTAACTAAATGGTCGGAACCGAAATAGTTAGGGGGTTTGAATCCGCATAAAAGGTTAGCTCTCTCTCGGTTGATTCAGTTGCAATGGAATTACTTCTCCGGTAGCTCTGCAAAAAAGAACACCGTTAGCCTCGCCAAGGGGAGAAGAGGGTTCTCTCCTTGACCCGACTCCGGCGTGAGAATAAGTATTGGTATCGGAGAAGATAAATATTTGAAGAGTGAGAGTAGTCTGAGTTTATACCTGAACAGTTCTCTTATTTATAACCGGGAGTTTGGGAGGGAAAACCTGTTATTGAAAAGATAACGGAAAATGCTTAACGCCATAGCGGTTATTTTTCTTCCGTTTGATTTCTTTGATCTGACGTCAATTAGCCTCGATCCGATGTGAATGCACACGGATCGTGGTTTGATCTGTGGCTGGGGGATCGCCACGTGGCAAGAGATTAAGTGGAGATTACTCTCCAATTGCATGCCTTTGTTGTGATTTCAGAATTGCTTATGGTGATGACACGTGTCCAGACGGTTATAACCGTCTGGGTGATGCACGATTGTATTTCTTTCTAGAAGATTACTGCCGTAATCCGGTGTGTCACCTTACTGTGTGGACACAGGCAAATAAACCCCAAGCCTGGGTAAAATAATATCTAAGTCTGGGTGTTGTGGCGGAAGTATTGGACAAAGGCTTTTTAGTCCTTTGTTGAATGGGAGAAGGCGCAAAGATTTATGTTATCTTTTGGGCGCGCGATTATAAGTTACTGACTCCTTTGTTCCTTTAGTAAGACCAGTGCGCGGCCGCGCAAGGTCAAAAGGCTAGAAAGGTTAGTTTGTGGTATGGTCTAAATCCTCTTTTATGAGGTTTTTAGGACCTTACCCCTTCAATGGTGATAAGAGTGGTGCTGTCGTGGGCATCATTCTCGTTCTGTAATGGTGACAAGTACTATAACAACCCTGCTAAAACCCCTTAACATAACCCTAAACGTTCCTATTATACCTCGTATACACGTTAAACGGCCCTAAATACCTTTATATTTATAAAAATCAAATAAAAGCATAAACAGGGTGCCCTCGCGGGCCGCGACCCACTTCCTTGGGTCTGTCGCGGGGTGCGACACCTGCTAACTTATCGGACACCCAGCCAGCCACGTGTCCTAACGTGTGTCGAGGCTAGTATACTGACTGGTCAAGGTTAGGACCTAATCTACTTTACTCGCGGGCCGCGAGAGAGATAGAAGGGGGCTTTGCGGGCAGCGAGCCGCCTCTCATCAGGCCTATACATTGAGGTTTCGGCCTCATTTCTCACCGTTCAAAACTTTCTTTTCTCTCTCAACATATAGTAGGCATATTGCTCGGGTATAATACCCCTATAAAGCGAAGCTCTGCCTCGTTGTAAGTATTATAACCCTATTTGTTACCCTATACGATCGATCTAGGGCTTCGTAACACATGTCAAGTCTCTTCCTGACTCAGTCGTTGGAGTTCTGTCTCGTGTTACACCCGATTGATCTAGGACTCCATAATGCATGTCAAGGCTCCGTCTGACTCAGTCATTGGAGTTCTGTCTCGAGTTGTACGGTTAATGTGATTTGGGTTATTTTACTAACACGTGTGCATTGTTTAATTTTAATAGATGATAACCAGGAGATTCACCAGGAAGCTTTAGTTTTACCTAAGTAAACAATGTGAGTACATTCTCTTTATGTAAACCTTTTTCTTGTTGTGAGTCAAAATGTTTTACCAAAACCTCAAATGTTTTAAATTACACTTAACAGTAATTGAGTATTTGTAATTTTACAATTACTACTGGTATGTTGGGGTTTTGTATACATTACTTGAAACTCGTTACTATTGGAATAGTAGCATGACCACAAGTCAGGATTGACAGTACCAAAGGGGTATTTGGATAGATATAAACAAATGTAATTGTGGACGCCCTCAATACTGTAAAATGATAAAACTGTTTTGATTAAACTGGGGTGCACTCGCCAGTATTTATTGCTGATAAAACCTTTTTAAAACGCATTTCAGGTAACTTAATGTGAAGCTAATAGAAGCCAGCTGGAGAGCACTAGGGTTTATCCCTATAAATGTATTGTAATGAAAACTTGGGTTTTATCCATTTATTTATTTATTATAAAAATTTTGGTGTTTTAACTCTGATAAAATATTTCCTAACTACGATCCTGATGTCTCATTTCCACTGCCAAATTAATAAGCACCGTACCACCCACTCTGCATGCCGCGGCCGCCCTCCTCCTGGGGCAGGGGTCGGGGTTGTGACAGAAGGTGGTATCAGAGCTACGGCCACTGATTTAAGCCAATGAAGTGTTCTGCTGACACTTAAATTCTGTGTTAGGATATAATTTATGTGATTATGTGTAAATATGTATATTATTGTTTTGTGACAATTTGTTAGTTTACAGTATGAGTGAGCAAGGTACCTCCGACGCTTATCATCACTTAGCTAGTTCCCCAAAAGATGAAGGAACCTCATCTCAGCCAAATCCCTCAGGATACTCAGCTGATACTGAGGAAGGAATATTTATTTTTAAGGCACAGTCTGAGGAACCGTTCCCTTCTAAAAAGAGAGGATGGTTTAGTAGAGGAGCACATGAGAGGAGGAAGAGGATAAAGAAATTACAACAACAAAGAGCGATAGTAAAAGCCAATAGGGAAGTGAATGCACAAACTCAGGAAACAGTCAATAGACCATCGTGGGAAGAGGAGCTAGATAGGCAGCTGGCAGATTTCCATATGCTAGCCACTATCGCAATAGACTCTAACCTAAACCAAATAGCTAAACCACCATTGTTACCCTTATTCCCAGACCAACAAATGCTAGAACCAAACCAGGAAAAGAAATTCCCGATACCTGCATTCGACCCTAACGAATTACCTAGAATCCCAACCCCAATCTCTCCAGAATATGATCCTTGGTTAGATGACAATAGGTCGTACTTGGCCATATATACTCCCGAAGAACCAGTGCCAGAGCCTCCGTTAAACCCACCAATGAGTCGAGAATGTGTGCAGGAACTCCGCCAGTATGGTGAAAATTTAGTGGATGAAGGGAATAGAATTCGACAGATAGGAGTGAAACTAGTTTGGAAATATGATGAGAATGAGATGCAGTATTGGATGAACGGCACCTAGAATAATGCCTAAATATGTGTGTAATTTTGTATTTTGATAAGAATATATATATATATAGACTAAAATAGATATCGATGCATAACTACTAGTATGTTTAATTTTCAGTTGTAGTTTGTACTCGACGCATATATATATATATATATATATATATGAAAAGAGTAAAGTCGCAATGTTTGACGTTTTTAATCAATCTGTTGATGTGATTGTTTGTATTAGATTTTATTCTGTAATAATTAATACCCGATAAATGTTTCCAATTCAGACGGACAACGAAGTAAATCAGGCAAACCCCAATAATGAGAATAACGGTAACCAAATAGATAACAGTACTATCCAACATATAGTAGCACAAGGAATTATAGATGCTATGCCTTATATTATCAAGACTGTTAAAGAAGCAGAAAATAATAAACCTGATAATGGAAGTAAACGTCAACACACTGAACCAAGTCACAGTGTGAATGATAATAACGGACCAATAATCCAAGCTCCAATTCCTAAAAGAAGAAGAAACTTCTCTTATGGTTGTTCTTATAAAGAATTCTTAGCCTGCAAACCAATAGAATTCTCAGGAAATGAAGGAGCCATTCCAGCCTTGCGCTGGATAGAAAAGACAGAAGCAGTCATAAAAATAAGTAAATGTGCAGATGAAGATAAGATTATGTTAGCTTCTAATCTTTTCAAAAATGCAGCCTTAGAATGGTGGGATACTATTCTCCAGTATAGAGGAAGTGACAGAGTTTATAATATGGAATGGACTAACTTTAAAGAGATAGTCGAAAGAAAATTCTGCCCTCCTCATGAGAAGGAACAAATCGCAAATAAGTTCCTAAATCATAAAATGACTGGAATAGACTGCAAAGGTTACACTACCATATTTTTTGAATATGCTAGAATAGTGCCAACCTTAGCCTCACCTGAGCCAGTGTTAATCTCCTGTTACATTTGGGGATTAATTAGTAAGATTAGACACGTAGTCAAGGCAGCTAGGCCGCAAACCATAGAAGAAGCAGTAGAACTAGCCAACACCCTGACTGCTGAATTGGTACGCACACAAGAAGAAAACCAGAGAAAGAACCTAGCTCAAAGGCTTACCCAGGAATTTCGCTACGGTAATTCCAACAGTGGGAAAGGTACAGGTTCTTCCTCTGCACCTTATTGCAAGACTTGTAAAAAGAAGCATTATGGCAGATGTGCAAGGTATTGTAATTTTTGCAAAAAGCCCGGACATAAGGAAGAATACTGTCGATCGAAACCTAGCAATAAGATATGCTTTAATTGTGGAGAAACTGGGCACATCAAACCGAACTGTCCGAAACTAGCTCTAGCAACAACCAGCAAAGCTAAGACAACTGAAGGACCCAAGAAGAATGCTATAGCGTTTGTTCTGACAGCTGAAGAAGCTAAGATGATTCCGGATGTGATAGCCGGTACGTTCTTAGTTAATAATGTATTTGCCAAAGTATTATTTGACTCTGGTGCAAACCAAAGTTTTATCAATACTTCTTTCTACAAACTTCTCAACCAACCGTTAGCCAAACTTCAACAAGATTGTCTGGTGGAGATAGTAAACGGAGAATCCATTAAGATTAGTGAAATCTTGCAGGGAGCAAGAATAGAAATCCTGAACCATCATTTCTTTGCTAACCTTTACCCAATGAATCTAGTTGGATTCGATATTGTGTTAGGAATGGATTGGTTGATAGCCAATCGTGCCAGTATTTTATGTGATCAAAAGTCAGAATAGGTAAGTATACCAAGTGGTGAAAAGATCACAATCTAAGGAGACAAGCCAACCAGGTCAGCAAAATTCATCTCTGTGATGAAAGCTGCAAGTTATGCAAGGAAAGGAGCAATAGTGTATATGATTTCCAAAATCACTAACACTAAAGGAAAAGAATTAAAAGATATTCCTGTAGTATCTAAATTCTCAGAAGTTTTTTTCCAGAAGAGTTGCCTGGATTACCGCCTGATAGAGAGGTTGAATTTATAATTCACCTAATACCAGGGACAACACCGATTGCCAAAGCACCATATCGACTAGCACCAACGGAGATGCAGGAACTGAAGAAACAATTGGACGAACTTCTTGACAAAGGTTTCATACAACCTATTTCATCACCGTGGGGAGCGCTGGCTTTATTTGTTAAGAAGAAGGACGGATCAATGCGTATGTGCATTGATTATCGAGAACTTAATAAGGTTACGATTAAGAATCGGTACCCACTACCGAGAATCGATGAGCTGTTCGATCAGCTTCAAGGAGCTCGATTCTTTTCTAAGATCGACTTATGCTCAGGATATCATCAATTGAAAGTACATGAAGAGGACATTCCTAAAACTGCTTTCAGAACAAGGTACGGTCATTATGAATTTACTGTCATGCCATTTGGTTTAACCAATGCCCCAGCCGCATTTATGGACATGATGAACAGGATATGTAAACCATACCTGGATAAATTCATACATATGTGAAGTTTACCTTTTATGGCCAAAAACATTCAGTAAAAATAATTATTTTATCATGTTACATCAGTAAGATATCATACATATGTGAAGTTTACCTTTTATGGCCAAACTATGCACCGTAGGGGCATTTTGGTCATTTCACATATGCTTTTGAGGTCAAATTTGGAAGTCTGAGTTCATGAATTATACTTACTGTAAAAATATTAAAATTTATTTGTAAAATCAGTAGGTAACAAGTCTTAGGTGTTAAATATGGTTTTAAACCATACTATGCACCTACTTATCGTAAAAGTCGGTAATTGATGATATTTGAGATGTTTATGAAGTCCAGGGATTTTGATCAGCCTTTAATGTTTAAAATATTTTATTTAAGATATAACATCAGTAGGAAAAGGTTTGACATGTTAATCATATGCTAATCTCATTTTATTAACTAAAAGGGCATTATCATCATTTACCGAATTATACGAGAACTCAATGATATGGTCAGTTTATAATCTGACCAAAAATCCACAAAAGTAATATCAAAATAGTAGGTAATGAGTTTGGTGCCAAAAATTGGGTTTAAACATGTTTTATGCTAAAATCGTAGTTTAATTAATAAAAAGTTTCATTTTACGATATCTAGCATATCTTTAGTTTGAGACTAGAAAATGATGTCACATTTATTTGACATGTTTATATATCAGTAACAAAGGTATTTGTATGTTCATATATTCACAAATCTCGTTTTTATAACATAAGGGCATAATAGTCAAATTTTAAGCAATTTATGGAAACATGCAAATGAACTCTAAATTCTAAGGGACCATGTAGTATAACCTCAGAGGGTTATACTAACACATTATATGGTCACAAAGGAACCCTAAGGCATAACAAAACTGAGCTAATTCGGGTCAGAACTGAAAGTCAAAGAAAAGTCAACTTTTGCGACCTTCGGTTACGAACCGATCCTAAACTCAGAATTGTCGGGTTGAACATGCCTAAACATGTTCTTATATTATTTACCAAGTTATTAAAGTGATAAAACTGATTTTATTGCTTCTACATTATCAGTTTTGAATTTTATTTAAAAACTGACCCGTTTGACTTTTATTTTAATTACTTTGACCCGACAATTAACTAAGTAAACGTGATAATTAGGAGGTGCCATTTTGAGGGATTATCACCTACTTAATTACCAACACATAGCCACTTTCAAAACGAAGCATGGCTGGATCGTTAATGATTAAACAAAAAGTCAAAGTATAATTACGATATCTTTGACTTTCGGTCCTTAAACTAAGTAAAATTTAACTTTAGAAGCTAAGAACACTTACAAAGGTCCTTAGCACGAAAATTTGAACTTAGAGAGATTCCTTAGAGACCGGGATGCTCCAGAGAAGAGTTGAGAGTGAAAAAAATTGAGAATGCAAGTTCAAATGATCAAACAAGGAGTTATTTATAGGAATTTGGGGGTTGCTAAGATCATTCCAGCTGTTTAGGGAGTTAACCAGATGATCACAGGTGTCCCCATGCCAGTAAAAACCATTAACCTGCCCTTGGTATTGTTCAGAAGCCATGCAATGGCGGTGGACAGGCTGCAACATGCAGCTGTCCTGTTTTTGGTCGCTGGCAGCTTGGTCGCGGCATGCGTAGACATTAGCGGTGACTTACGCGCCCCGCGACGACCCCTGATTCTGGTTAAAACTTTGCATTTTCAGTCCCTGGTCCTTTTTAAGTTTAAATAACTTTCGTTTATTGCAATATTAACCCCCATAGTTAACTTTTAAGTGTCTTGGGTCATAAAATAAACATCGTTAAGCTCACGGTTAGCTATGGGATCGCCCGAAAGGTCTTAATTTCACACGTTGACGCATTTGATCCCAATTTCTTTGAAACTACAACTTTAATCACTTATTTGCATCGAAACTCCATGAAATCACTATCCAATATTCGTGAAAGTATAATAAAATATTGCAAAGCTTCGGGGTCGTGAAAAGGTCACTCAGAGGTAAAAATTACCATGTTGACACGTTTAACCCCTGTGCTTTGTAAATTCTAAATTTTAAGCACAAACGGCTTCTTGTGTCCGAAAATTTATTCAATAAAGAATACGAACATCGTGTGAGGTCAATCAGAGGCACAAGTTTGGCATGTTCACACTTTTGGTCCTTCAAAGTTAACTTTTTGCATGATTAGAGTTTATGACATGTGTCACCATTATATTGGACATGATTTTGCGAGGTATTACATCTTCACCCCTCATTTTACTGAAACAAATGAGGGTATTTCTGTTTCATCGTGGATTCAACTTCCCACGTATATTCTGGGCCTCTACGGGCATCCCACTTCACTTTTACGATTGGTGCATTCTTTCTTCGAAGCTTCTTAACCTGTCGATCCTCGATCGACAAAGGTTTTTCAACAAACTTCAAGATTTCGTCAATCTGCACGTCCTTATGAGACATTACTAGCAACTCATCGGCTAGACATTTCTTTAAATTGCAGATGTGGAACACATTGTGTATTCCACTAAGCTCTTCAGGTAGATTCAGCTTGTAGGCTACAGTTACGACACATTCGATAATCTTGAATGGTCCGATATATCTTGGGCTCAACTTGCCCGTTTTGCCAAATCTCATTACTCCTTTCCAGGGCGATACTTTGAGTAATACCTTATCACCTACCTCGAATTTCAGAGGTTTACGCCTCTTATCTGCATAGCTTTTCTACCTATCCCTGGCAGCTTTCAGACGATCACGGATTTGAACAATCTTGTCCGTCATCTCCAGGACTATCTCAGGTCTTGATAGTTGGGTTTCTCTAACTTCCGCCCAATAAACTAGCGTTCTGCACTTCCTTCTATACAAGGCCTCAAAAGGCGCTGCTTGGATGCTCGAATGATAACTGTTATTATATGAAAACTTGATCAAAGGAACATGGTTATCCCAACTTCCACCCAAATCAATAACACAAGCCCTGAGCATGTCTTCAAGTGTTTGAATCGTATGCTCACTTTGCCCATCCGTCTAAGGATGATAAGCAGTAATGAAATTCAAATGAGTGCCTAGAGATTGCTGAAAGCTTTTCCAAAAATGAGATGTGTATCTAGTATCCCTATCAGAGATAATAGATACTGGCACTCCGTGAAGAGATACAATCTCATCCACATATAGTTAGGCTAGTTTATCGGAGCTATGCGTCTCCTTTATGGGTATGAAATGAGCTGACTTCGTCAGTCTGTCGACTATAACCCATATTGTATCATTCCCATGTTTCGTCTTTGGCAACTTGGTAATAAAATCCATAGTTACCATTTCCCACTTCCAAGTGGGAAGTTCAGGCTGTTGTAGCAAACCTGACGGCTTTTGATGCTCGGCTTTAACCCGTGCGCACGTCAGACATTTAGCCACATATGTGGCTATAGATTTCTTCAAACTTATCCACCAATAATTGGCCTTCAGATCCTGGTACATCTTATCACTGCCTGGATGAATTGAATATTTAGAAATATGCGCTTCTTGGAGTATTCCATCTCTAAGTCCTCCATGAATTAGAACCTAGATTCGATCATTCAATCTAAGGATTCCATCTTTGCCAAAAGACAATTGATTAGCAGTTACGCCTAACTTCTCATTCGGAAAGTTAGCTTCCAATATAGCTTCCTTCTGAGCAGCTAATAGCCTTTCGTTAAAGTTGTTCTTTAGTTCAATGCTTTTAGCATTAATCCTAGGGTTTAATTCTTTCTTTCCTGCTTAGTGCATCAGCGACCACATTAGCTTTGCCCGGGTGGTAACGAATTTCACAATCATAATCGTTTAGTGTTTCCATCCAACGGCGCTGCCTCATATTAAGATCCTTCTTGTTAAACAAATGTTGAAGGCTTTTATGATCTGAATAAATTACACACTTGGTTCCATATAGGTAATGCCTCCACAATTTGAGTGCAAATACAACGCCACTCAATTCCAAATCATGGGTGGTGTAATTCTTTTCGTGCACCTTCAGCTGTCGCAATGCATAGGCGATCACCTTGCCTTTCTGCATGAGTACACAACCCATACCCGTGTGTGATGCGTCACGGTAAACAACAAAGTCTTCTATTCCTTTTGGAAATGTCAACACAGGAGCATTGCTTAATTTCTGTTTAAGAATTTCGAAAGATTCTTGTTGTTTGGGACCCCCAATCAAACTTCACATTCTTGCATGTTAACGAAGTTAAAGGTGTAGCAATCCTTGAAAAAATTTCAATGAAACGTCTGTAGTAACCTGCCAAACCTAAGAAGCTGCGTATTTCTGTAGGCGTCTTAGGTGCTTACCAATTCAAAATCGCTTCAATCTTAGCAGGATCCACCTGGATACCACGCTCACTTACTATGAGTCCAAGGAATTAGACTTCTCGGAGCCAGAATTCACATTTTGAGAACTTTACGTAGAGCTTCTCTTGTTGCAGAAGTTTAAGGATACACCGGAGATGTTTTTCATGATCGGCTTGACTCTTTGAATAAATAAGTATGTCATCAATAAAGACAATGATAAACTTGTCTAGATACGGCTTAAAACGCGATTCATGAGATCCATGAATGCTGCAGGTGCATTAGTGAGCCTGAAAGGCATCACTAGGAACTCGTAGTGGCCATATCGTGTTCTGAATGCGGTCTTGTGTACATCTTCGGTTTTGACCTTCAACTGATGATATCCCGACCTCAGGTCGATCTTTGAAAAGTAACTTGCCCCTTGAAGCTGATCGAACAGATCGTCGATCCTGGGCAATGGATATCGATTCTTGATTGTAACTTTGTTCAGCTCGCGATAATCAATGCATAGACGCATTGAACCATCTTTCTTCTTCACAAATAGAATAGGTGCTCCCCAAGGAGACGAGCTAGGTTGAATAAAACCCTTCTCCAATAAATCATCCAACTGGTTCCTTAATTGTTTCATCTCGGTCGGTGCCAAACGATAAGGAGCTTGTGCGACTGGCGCTGCTCCTTGTATAATATCCATCCTGAATTCCACTTGTCTGTCGGGGGGTAGACCAGGTAATTATTATGGGAAAACATCTGAGTATTTGGAAATAACAGGAATATCTTCTATTTTGGGCTTTGGCTCATCTATCATTACCTGTGCCATGTAAATGACACAACCCTTCTTCAAACACTTAGATGCCTTAAGCATAGATACTTGATCAGGCAATCCAAAATGCGTGTCTCCTTGAATAGTAAGTGATTCACCATAAGGGGTCTTGTTGACAACTTGCTTTTTATCACAGGCAATTTGGGCCTGGTTAAGGGATAACCAATCCATGCCTATAACTATTTCAAAACCTGCCAATTTCATTGGTAACAAGGACAATGGAAAAGAGTGGTTCCTAATGGATATAAAACATCCATCTAGAATCGTTGAGGCAGTTTTTAAGGTACCATCGGCCAATTCTACCTCATCTTTTATGTCTAGAGTTTTTATAGGCAGATTTAATAGTTTACAAAATTTATTGTCTACAAAAGACTTATCTGCACCAGAATCAAATAAAACTCTAGCATAAATATCGTTTATGAGGAAGGTACCTGTTATAACATTATCATTCTGCACTGCCTCTCTTGCATTCATTTCGAACACTCGTGCGTTAGTCTTCTTAGCCTCATCAGGCTTCTTTGTGAATTTTGGGCAATTGGTCTTGATATGCCCTTTTTCGTTACAATTGTAACAAGTTGTATTCTTCAGATCTTTGGATTCTAAAGTCTTATGCCCCTTTGTCTTGCAGATTCCACAGAGTTTAGCCTGTGGATCAATTGTGCATTTTCCTGGATGGCGTTTCCTGCAGTTCTTGCACTTGGGCCTTTTATCAGACTGATTTGAGTTGTTTCTAAACTCAGGCCCTTTCTTATGCTCGGAGTTACCCTTCTTTTTCTTATCAAAACATCTCGAGTTATCATCATTTTTTCTCTTCCCATCATTTGTATTCCTTGCAGCCCTACTCCTGATGATATCCAAGGTTATAGACAAGGACAAATCTACTGCTGACCTGTATGTTGCAGGCCTTGAAGCTTTCACATGACCTTTTACCTCTGGAGCCAATCCACCAATAAAGCGTGCAATACGCTTTGGCTCTGGTGTGACCAAATAAGGTACCATTCGAGACATGGAGTTGAAGCTAGTGACATAAGATGGACAATCTAAATTTTTCATAACCAGAGTTAGAAAATCAGCTTCAACTTTCTCTATTTCATGTTGTGGACAGAAAGTATCTCTTATCAGATCAACAAATCTATCCCAAGACATACCGTAGACTGGGATTTTCCCTGAGGCCTGTAGCAGTGCCTTCCACCAAACTAACGCTTCACCTTTGAAAGATTGAGAAATGAACTTTACAATATCCCGTTCAGCGCACCCGCTGATGTCAACCACAGTCTCCATTTCTTCTAACCATTCCATACAATCGATAGCACCTTTTTCACCGGTGAAGTCTCTTGGCTTACAAGAGACAAAATACTTATACGAACAAGTTTTGAAACGTGTTTCCTGATCGAATACTATTTTATTTGATGGTTGACTTTTCTGATTTGACGAGTGCTGTGAATCGTCTTTCTTTGACACATGTGTATTGGAAGGGCGCTTAGTGTGAGCTGCTGATCGAGTCTTGGTGTGTGTAGCACCTGATTCTTTGTACATTCTATCCATAGCTTTTGTTACAGCATTGTCTATCATTGCTTGTAATTCAGCACCCGTTACATTCATTCTGGTATTATCGTTCCTTACATTTGGATGACTATTAACTTCATTTGAGTCTGCCATAATGACGCTTGATTGCTATAAAACAATTACAAAAACTTATTTAGTAATATTTATTATGGAGTCACCATTTTCGGTGATCCATTAACCACGGTATAAATAGACCATATTTGGTTAATTTTGATAATCAGATTTATTTAAAACTTTTTATTATAGTTATTCCCAGTTATAAACCATTTAGGAATTTAAAGTGGCACTAAAGGCCTTGTCACAAGGATAGTTTTAATTTATAAGCCATGATCTTCTAGGACCAAGGCATTAAGGTTTGAACATAGTTCATTACCTTTCTTGAGAAGGAGTCATAGACTACAACTGTCATTTGTCTTATTGGACAATAAGTATAGCCCATAGGCACTTCATCACTAATGGATGTTTAATATGTATCCATCACACTGATGATATAAGCCATGATTTCTAGATCATTAGGCTAGATAAGAAAATGAAGAATCCAATATTAGGATGACTAGTGTGACTTTATTGAGTCACATTTTTCAGGAGTGCTAACACGTTCTTAGGTGTTAACAAGGATTTATTATCTTAAAAAGGCTTTACCATCATGGCCATGTCTAAAATGACATATAGGCTAGGTTATACCTTTAAGATTTTCTTTTAAAATTTAATGGCAGATCAATTATAAATTGAAATGATATTTTGATTTGTGGTATGATGTATATGTATATGTTTAATGCCAAAGGTAATTGCGAAAAGGAAATTTCTCATAAATAAATCCTAAGAATTACAATAATGCCCTAAACGGGTCTTAAACAAATAACTTGTCCTCGCAGGGACTAAAATAAGAAAGATAAGTCCACGTAGGGACTGAATTGAAATAAAATTACAATATAATAAATAAGGGCTTCTAATGATCCCTCTTCTTTTTCCCCTTAATGAGGTTTGCCAATCCCTTTAGAAGACCGCGGCGACTTTTACGCTCTTCGTCTACCCTTTGTTCCACCTCATGCAACCTCTGGATAATTTCTTGCTGCTGTGGTTGCTGGAATTGAGGTTACGGTGGCTGCTGCTGCTAAGGTTATGGAGGTGGTGGGTATTGATACCCATATGCAGGGTACCGAGTTGGGTACGCAGGTGGGAAGGGTGAAGGGTAGAGAGCATTGAAGTTTGCTGCCTCGACGTAAGGGTCAACGGCAGGTGCATTGTAGTGATAACCCGAGTAAGCTTGCTGCTCAAACGGGTTATACCCAGCTGCATCTGGGTAAGATGGAATTGGGTTTTCATAACCCATGGGTGGTGCAGGTGCGGAGTCGACTTCATAAATGGCGTTTGAAGGCCCACCCATTTGAGGGTCTTCATAGAGCGGAGGGTAGTTGCTGGAGTGTTGGGGGTGCTGAAATGAAAACCCCCACGCATGGACATCCGTGCACCTCTTCTCCGCCTCGATGGTTCTGGAGGCGGTGGCTGCTCTGGCACTGGTGGTGGCGGTGGCGTGACCACCTGGAAATGTGGGTCCTCAGAAGGGGCCCGCTGTTGTGGTGGGTTGTGAGGATGTGTGAACTCCCACTTGTATGAGCCCCACATTTCGGCCCATATATCAGGGCCTCTGTATGGCGAACCATGAAAAGATGATCCGCTGGAAATCTCGATGGGATGCGTCAGCGTCCCAGAAGGCGGCATTTTAGGATCTGGTTAGTCGTCCATCTCCATATCCTGGTACTCAAGAAAGTGGTCAGCTGGTCCCAAAGGGTTTTGACACTCTGGTTCTTCAATTTGGTTCATTGGGTTGAACCGGCTCTGGAAGTAGGGTGTGGGGTTCTGGAATGAATGATGAGAACCCGAATGTAGCAAGGGAATGTATGAGTGGTGTGAGTCATTGGGCTCGTCTTCCTGTTGTGGTCCAAGTGAGTAATGGTATGATGGCGAGGAGCTAAGCGAGACAGAGCGTCTCGCGGGTTCGAGGTAGGTCCTCCAGTCTTCTTGCGGGCTGGAGCCGATTGTTGCTAATGGGGTTCTTCTATGCGAGGGCCCCGCTTCATGATCATGACTTCCTCGCATGGGTGCCTTACCTCGTCCACTTCTGTCTCTAACTCTTGGCGGCATGTTTGAATGTAGTCCTGACAAAACAAGAAAACAAACAAAACATAAACCAAAAAGATTAAGGTTAGGATTAATCCTAGGTCGTTTGATTCACCAAAAAGATTAAGGTGAGGATTGTGCTACTGTGTCACAGAGATTAAACACAAAAGGCTAGTGTTTGATTCACTCAATGTTGGCTCTGATACCAACCTGTCACACCCGGATTTTTCCACGTACTACCGGTGGGCCCGGTGGGGAGTATCGTGACGTAGTTGATATCATCATAGTCAAATATTCACAGTTATCGCACAGCGGAAGTCTTGGTAGAAAATATTAACACAAACCGAAATGCAAAGTATAAATAAATATTATACAAACGGTTGTAAGAGGATCGACAGGCGGATCAAAAAAAAGAAATACAAAATATTGTTCAATAGACTTTAAGCGTTTAGAACTTGCAAGATTCTCTAATTAACGCCCAGAGCTCCCAGTCAATTATGATAAGTACCTGCCACTTAATCTTTTGAAAATACGTCAGTTTACACTGGTAAATACAATTAACTGACTCTTTTAAAAAGTGTTTATAAAATTGATTTAAATGCACAAGGCACAAATGTTTTTATAACTTGGGACAATTATATTAGTAACAACCTTGTATCAGATTTACATGTTTGTCCAACACTTAGGGCCAGTATTAAATAAACCGAACAAGATTAAACGACACGCCACAAATATAAACTCACGGCGGGTCATCCTAGCAAATGAGTATATCTTTTATATGCGTAACTGGTAGGTGTTATGCCTACACCCCGTGCATAAGTCGTGGCCATTTGCAATTCTTAAATGAGCCAAGGATATCCAGGACACGGTCGTTAATCCCCAATGTTATTTGTTATCAAGCATCACTGATTAAAAACGGGATTATGCAATTTATCCATCTTCGATTAAAATGTTTCTACACCCGACTATGCGGTGATATTTCACCGTATCCCAAGCCCGTATAAGGGAAAATAAGTTAAAAGTATTTACCTGAGCTTAAAATGTAAATTTTTGTATACTCAGCCGTGTATTCTACTCAAACAAGTGTAGGTAGCTTTTACCAGGCTCCTAATCTGGAACGAAGGTTATATTAACCTATTAGATTACTAACGGGTCTTGTTTAAGTTATAGACTTAGACCGGTTAGTTTAAAGAAAGGTTTACGGCACGAAACGCTAGATTAAGCGGTGACCGGATTGGAATGTGATTTAGACCCAACAAGTATGGAGACTCGTATAAATGGGTAAACTAAATACATTCTGGATTTTGAAGTAAAAATGATAAGGTTTGACCCGTTTCGGCTAATTTATGCAAACTAGTTACATAAACCGTACCGAACGCGATGCATAACGAGTAACCGGATGAGTCATGTACAAGTTCCATAAGTTATTATGCTTTAAATATAATATGATATGATATCAGTAGGATATCAACAATTATGCCCCAAAAGAATTTAAAACCAATTTAAGTCTCGTAAGGGTATTTTGGTCATTTTAAAGCTTATACAAGAGGTTTTATGGTAAACTGAGGTTCTGGTCTAAAACATTCAGTAAAAAAAATTATTTTATCATGTTACATCAGTAATGTCACACCCCCAAAATCCACCTGCGGAATACTACCGCTTGGAGGCGTGACTGACCAGGATCCAGCCACCAATCATATTGAACAAGCATACAAGTAGTTATAAAATCCAACCAATACAATTGGTGTCCAAACAAAACATAGTTAAGTTGCAAGCGGAAGCATAACGTTTAAAACCAAAACACAAGTTTAATTGTTTCAAAGTTTAACATGGCACACAGCTGTTCATGCCCCACAACGACCCTCTTCCATGCAAGCTCCAGCTAAGAACCTAAGGACCTGCAAAGCATGTAGTAACGAGTCAACAACAAGTTGAGTGAGTTCACAGTTGGGTGTTCGTTTTAAGTTGTTTCGAAAACGTTTTCCTTTATCTGGCATCCTGCCGTGGGGGTTACCCCATAGTTGAAAAACATGACTTGTTTATTCCCGGTTACTCTGGCAATCCAGCCGTGGGGGCTACCCCTTGTTAGTTATCTGGCATTTCGGCCGTGGGGGCTACCCCATGTATACACTAGACTCGTTACCATATCGACTGCTGACTGTAGTCATGTTTATGTGCCCTGAAACTGTCAATGTCTATCATCATTGACGTGCCCCAGATCCATTAGTTCACGCCCGTCCTCTGAGGCACGGTGTGAGGTTTGTCAGACCTAAATAGCGCTATCTAACTAATGACCCGCTCGCCATTGGCCCGGCGATTAAGTCGATATAAAAAGGAGGGACTTCGTGATAGAGTTTTGGTCTAGTACGAGTTATCTGTCCGTGAGGACGAGGAATTACATTCCTGAACCAATACTGTCCTACCCAAGAAAGGACGAGGAATCCACGTTCCTTAACCCCATTCCCAAACCCCTGGGAATCCCATGCTTTGTAGAGGGTGTGAACTCACCTTGGTTTGCTCGGCAGATACACAGAAAGGTTAATCAAGTTGTAAGTGGTCAACTACGTCCTAACATAGATACCATTCAAGTCAGGTTCATATCCAAGTAGTGCACGTATGTTCTACTCGTATACTAGCAAGTTGCATACAGGTATTATTCATGGCATACATGTATAAACATGGTTGTTTACAATAATACTCACGAATTGAACAGTAGCATGTATATAAGTAAACAAAGCCCATAAATCTGGCCCAATTACCTAAGCCCGTCATGATGCAAGTCCAATAGTGCGGCCCAAACAGTTGGACTCATACAAGTCCAAAACAGTGCACGTGTGTATGGTCTCGAGTCGAGACTAGAGATCTCGAGTCGAGACTGTACGGTCTCGAGTTGTTCTTATGAGTTCCCGAGTCACAAACGTGGAGGTCTCGGGTCATGTCTCGAGTCGCAACAAGACTCGCAACCCTGTTCTCGAGTTATGTTGTTTTTGTGTTGGTGTGGTGTGGTCTCGAGTCGAGACTAGAGAGTTCTCGACTCGTAACCTGTGTCGCAATCCCCGGTCTCGAGTTGTCATGTGCATG
The DNA here is from genome assembly GCA_030545235.1 of Helianthus tuberosus. Lineage (NCBI taxonomy): Eukaryota > Viridiplantae > Streptophyta > Magnoliopsida > Asterales > Asteraceae > Helianthus > Helianthus tuberosus. The sequence continues at coordinate 15,344,404 of CM060391.1, forward strand.
GTCTCGAGTCGAGACCAAGGGTCTCGACTGGCACACCTGTTAATAGCCGGCAATTGTACTATCCAATGGCATTTCGATTTCATGATACAATGTACTATCCAACCACAATCCTTAAACATGTTTCTTTGTCTAACACTAACCAAAAATGGATCAAACACCTCAATTTCAAATATCCAAGACACATTCATATCATGTTCATGTTGTTCTTCATATATTCAAGTAGTTCATCAAATATTCATAACACAATCAACCCTTATTCATATATATTTCATCATTTGCAAACATGTTCATTCAAGTCAACCTAAATCTCTAACAAATGCAAAAATCCGATTTTATGAATAACAACTTCCTCATTCAACCTAAACATGACCAAACCTTTCAGATCCAACCATATAGAACCGATTACCAACATTCATGATCAATCATGTATTATCTCTACCAAACCGACCTTACATCATCATATAACCACATCTTAGTACCGTATATTCAAGAAGGGTATATTTATCATGCATAAAGCTCAACAAGCAACATATTATCAAATAATCTTCATCATACATCCTCATCAACCGAAATATAAACACACAATATGAAATACTTATGAATCGATTACTTGAACACTAACTCATCATGTATTGTTCAAAAATCATATAAATCAAAACATCATTTGACCAAACACCAAATCATGAATCACTAACCGGTTCAAGTATGGGTTCAAAGGTGTGTATGAAGCTTCCAATTGGGTGTGTGTGTGAGCCGATCCGAGAGCTCCTTGTGGTCGCCGGTTGAATCCGAGAAGAAGGAGAGGTGAGGTGATGTTTGATCTTTAGGGTTTTAGGTTTTCTAGAGAGAGAGAGTGTAGGGGAGTATGTGTGTTATCCAAAAATGGCAAAGTTTTCTAGGAGTATAAGTTATATACTAGGCTAGTTCACCCTAGTGGGTTTTCGGATGGATTAAAGGGGTGCATGGCCTAACCGGCCCAACTATTGCACTGTTCACTCGAGACCGCATGGTCTCGAGTCGTGTTCATGGTTCTCGGCTCACTTAAACATATACACATACTATACATACAAGCATACATATAAACATAACACATAATCACATAGGATGTTCACTTATATCATTAAACCAACAAGTTAACTAGTCACCTAACGTTCAAGCATGTTACAACGAAAGGTTCTAAATTTCGAGTTGTCACATCATCCCCAAGTTGAAAGAAATTTCGTCCCGAAATTTGGTAAGCACTCACTGAGGAAGCTAGTTAAGTTGTATGGTGTTCCCGGTTTTCCTGGGGTGTCACATCCTCCCCCCGTTGATCTGGAATTTCGTCCCGAAATTCCGTAGCTTCAGCCTCAGTAGTGGTTGTACTGTTTGCGAACAGTTGGGGATACTTTCGTTTTATCTGATCTTCGCGTTCCCAGGTGAACTCTGGGCCGCGACGTGAGTTCCAACGAACTCGAAGGAGAGGTATTCTAGTGTTCTTGAGGACCTTGACATCCCGGTCCGTGATTTCAACTGGTTCCTCGACGAATCGTAACTGCTCGTCGATAGTGAGTTCCTTCAGAGGAACTATGTGGGTCTCATCTGACAGACACTTCTTCAGATTCGACACGTGGAAAACGTTGTGAACTGCACCGAGTTCTGCTGGTAAGTTCAGTCTGTAGGCCACCCTGCCTATTTTCTCGATGATTTCGAAAGGTCCGACGTATCGTGGGTTAAGTTTGCCTCGTTTACCAAAACGAACCACACCCTTCCAGGGTGAAACTTTGAGTAGTACCCGCTCCCCAACCTGGAGCTCTAGTGGTTTCCTGCCCTTATCGGCGTAGACTTTCTGACGGTCACGAGCTGCCGCCATGCGTTGTCGTATTTGAGCAATTCGTTCGGTTGTGTCTACCACATGTTCTGGACCAATGATCTGACTATCCCCCACCTCTGCCCAACAAAGAGGCGACCGGCATTTACGCCCGTACAATGCCTCAAACGGAGCAGCTTTAATGCTGGTGTGGTAGCTGTTATTGTACGAGAATTCCACAAGTGGCAGATGCTTTTCCCAGCTGTTGCCAAAGTCGATTACACATGCACGAAGCATGTCTTCTAAGGTTTGAATGGTGCGCTCGGACTGTCCGTCCGTCTGAGGGTGATACGCCGTGCTCATGTCTAATCGTGAGCCAAAGGATTTGTGCATTGCTTGCCACAGTTCTGAGGTAAAACGCGCATCTCGATCCGAGATAATAGAGGTGGGCACCCCGTGCCTCGAAACAACTTCCTTGAGGTATACGTCTGCTAGAGTGGAGAACTTATCCGTTTCCTTGATAGCCAAGAAGTGAGCAGACTTTGTGAGTCGATCCACGATCACCCAAATAGTATCGTTACCTCGTTGAGATCTAGGTAGGCCGGTAACAAAATCCATGGAAATTTGCTCCCATTTCCATTGCGGTATCTCTGGTTGTTGGAGTAGGCCTGAGGGTTTCTGGTATTCAGACTTGACTCTCGCACAAGTCAAACACTTGCTGATGTAAGTTGCTATGTGGGCCTTCATGCTAGGCCACCAATACGTAGTTTTGATATCGTGGTACATCTTATCCGAACCAGGGTGTACCGAGTAGCGAGACTTGTGCGCTTCATCCATCACAAGCTCTCGTAAGTTGCCATAGAGTGGGACCCAAATGCGTCCCGTTACGTAGTAAGCGCCATCTTCCTTCTGTTCTAAGCATTGCCTTGAGCCGCGTAGGGCTTCAGCCCTGACGTTTTCTGGTTTCAATGCCTCTACTTGAGCGTCTCGTATTTGGGAAGGAAGACTAGAATGTATAGTGAGCTGCAAAGCTCGTACGCGTTTGGGCGCAGTGTCCTTCCGACTAAGGGCATCAGCCACAACATTGGCTTTGCCAGGATGGTATTTGATTGCACATTCGTAATCGTTTAATAACTCGACCCATCGTCGTTGCCGCATATTCAGTTCCTTCTGCTTGAAGATATACTCGAGGCTTCTGTGGTCGGTATAAATGGTGCACTTGGTACCGTATAGGTAATGTCTCCATATCTTAAGTGCAAAAACAACAGCTCCCAGCTCTAAATCATGTGTAGTGTAGTTCTTTTCATGAACTTTGAGTTGGCGTGAGGCGTAAGCTATAACTTTATCTCGTTGCATTAATACACAACCAAGACCCTGAATTGATGCGTCGCAGTAGACCACGAAGTCGTCGGTGCCCTCGGGCAAGGAAAGGATAGGTGCACTGCAAAGTCTATCCTTTAAGTGTTGAAATGCTACCTCCTGTGCGTTTCCCCATCGATAAACAACGCCTTTCTGCGTTAGTGAGGTGAGAGGCTGTGCGATCTTAGAGAAATCCTTAATGAACCTCCTGTAGTAACCCGCCAATCCCAAGAATTGGCGAATTTCCTTTGGTGTACGAGGTGCAGGCCAGTTCTTAATCGAGTCCACCTTGGATGGATCAACGTGAATCCCATCATGGTTTACCACATGGCCTAGGAAATGGACTTCACGAAGCCAGAAGTCGCATTTCGAGAACTTTGCGTAAAGTTGTTCTGTCCGGAGGAGTTCCAGGATAAGCCGTAGATGCTGCTCGTGTTCCTCCTGACTCTTAGAATAGATCAGAATGTCGTCGATGAAGACTATAACGAACTTGTCCAGGTAAGGCTTGCACAGTTGATTCATCAAGTCCATGAAAACCGCTGGTGCGTTCGTCAGCCCAAAAGGCATAACCAAAAACTCATAGTGTCCGTAACGCGTTCTAAAAGCTGTTTTGGAGACGTCCTCTTCTCGGACTCTCAGCTGGTGATATCCTGATCTCAGATCAATCTTTGAATAGTAGCTCGACCCTTGCAGTTGGTCGAACAAGTCGTCAATACGTGGTAGAGGATAGCGATTCTTCACTGTCACTTTGTTGAGTTCCCGGTAGTCGATACACATTCTGAAGGTACCGTCTTTCTTCTTCACAAATAGCACTGGAGCTCCCCAAGGCGAAGAGCTAGGACGAATAAAACCCTTGTCCAAGAGTTCTTGTAGTTGCGTAGAGAGTTCTTCCAATTCTGATGGAGCTAAACGATAAGGTGCACGAGCTATAGGCGCAGCTCCAGGAGCTAGTTCAATCTGAAACTCGACTTGGCGATGGGGCGGAAGGCCAGGTAATTCCTCAGGAAATACCTCAGGATAGTCGCGTACAATTGGAAAATCTTCTATCTTCTTCTCTTTCTCCGAGGTGTCAGTAACGAGAGCCAAAATGGCAGTGTGACCTTTTCGCAAACACTTCTGGGCCTTACGGAGAGAGATGATGTTCTCAACAGCACTCCTCCTGTCGCCACGAATCATGAGAGGTTCACCACGGGAACCAGGAATACGAACAATCTTCTCGTTGCAAAGAATCTCTGCTCGGTGTTGGGATAACCAATCCATCCCAATGACAACGTCGAAGCTACCCAAGACAATAGGAATAAGGTCGATAGAGAAGGTCTGGTTAGCAAGAACAAGTTTACAACCCTTGACTACGTGTGTGGCCTCTAAACTCTTACCATTTGCTAGCTCTACAGTGTGTTTGTTGTTCAAAAGTGTTGGAATACGCTTAAGCATTCGACTAACTTCCAGTGACATGTAGCTAGTATCGGCACCCGAATCAAATAAAATTGTAACATAAAAGTCGTCGAGAAGGAACTTACCCGCCACAACATTGGGGTCATTCCTTGCTTCACCTTGGCCAATCACGAACGCCCGCCCCCTGGCACCATTGTTGTTGTTCCCATTGTTACCATTCCCCTAATTGTTGTTATTGTTGTTCTGGTTCCTGTTCAGTTGAGGACAATCTCTATTGAAGTGGCCCTCGGCTCCACACTGAAAGCACCCTTTGTTATCACCCTGTTGCTGCTGACGTTGGTTCTGTTGAGCTTGCTGTCGATTCTGATTGGCGGGATATAAGCTCCTGTAATCCTTTGCAGCGTGACCTGGCTTGTTGCACCGATGACAGTTGCCCCTGGTGCATGGCCCGCTGTGGTGCAGGCTGCAGCGATTGCATTTGGGGTGATTCCCTGTGTACCCACCATGACTTTGACCACGAGATGATTGCTGACTGGGGCTCTTGTAGTCATCAGTCTTTCTCTGCTGAGACTGGGACTGAACAGAAGTCGAACCCTTACTTGAAGCTCCATCCCATTTCCGTTTGTTATCGTTAAGAGCACCTGAAGTAGTTACAGCACCTATGCGCTTTGGTAACCTGTTCTGCTCCACCGCCTGGTCAATAAGACGGTGTGCTAACTGAACAACCTGCTGGATAGTGGCAAGGTTTGCTGAAGTCACATGACTTTGGATCTCTGGTACCAAGCCCTTGAGGAAAAGTTCAATTCGCTTAATTGGAGGGTCCACCATAGTAGGACACAATAATGCAAGCTCGTTCGACCTCTCGGTATACGCCTCAATTTCTGACCCCGTCATCTTGAGGTTGAAGAACTCAACTTCCAGCTTATGAATGTCATCACGACTGCAGTATTCCTCCTTGATCATCTCTTTAAAAGTTTCCCATGGGGTGGCGTTAGCAGCAACCAACCCCAGCATTTGAACCTGAGCGTTCCACCATGTGAGGGCTAAACCCTCGAGAGTACCAGTAGCATACTTCACCGTGCGCGCCTCAGGGCATTCACACATTTTGAAAACTGACTCGAGCTTCTCAAACCAGTGGAGGAGGCCTACGGCTCCTTCAGTGCCGCTAAAAGTAGTGGGTCGGCAGTCCATGAAAGTTTTAAAAGTGCACACCGGTGGCTGAGCATGCTGACCTCCTGCGTGTGCAGCTGCAAGTGCCGCAGCAACTCGTTCGTTAATCAGAGCCGTCAACTGGGCTTGTGTCATGTTTACGCGTCCAGACATGATCTTCACATCAAGAGGAACGTGAGTGAAAGGGGTTCGCGAAAGTGCGATGACAGAAGAGAGTAAGCACACATGTGTTCAAGCAACAGTAGTTATACTAACCAAGCATACCATGAGCAATGTGCTATGTAACTAACAAGAAGACTATAACGAACTTGTCCAGGTAAGGCTTGCACACTTGATTCATCAAGTCCATGAAAACCGCTGGTGCGTTCGTCAGCCCAAAAGGCATAACCAAAAACTCATAGTGTCCGTAACGCGTTCTAAAAGCTGTTTTGGAGACGTCCTCTTCTCGGACTCTCAGCTGGTGATATCCTGATCTCAGATCAATCTTTGAATAGTAGCTCGACCCTTGCAGTTGGTCGAACAAGTCGTCAATACGTGGTAGAGGATAGCGATTCTTCACTGTCACTTTGTTGAGTTCCCGGTAGTCGATACACATTCTGAAGGTACCGTCTTTCTTCTTCACAAATAGCACTGGAGCTCCCCAAGGCGAAGAGCTAGGACGAATAAAACCCTTGTCCAAGAGTTCTTGTAGTTGCGTAGAGAGTTCTTCCAATTCTGATGGAGCTAAACGATAAGGTGCACGAGCTATAGGCGCAGCTCCAGGAGCTAGTTCAATCTGAAACTCGACTTGGCGATGGGGCGGAAGGCCAGGTAATTCCTCAGGAAATACCTCAGGATAGTCGCGTACAATTGGAAAATCTTCTATCTTCTTCTCTTTCTCCGAGGTGTCAGTAACGAGAGCCAAAATGGCAGTGTGACCTTTTCGCAAACACTTCTGGGCCTTACGGAGAGAGATGATGTTCTCAACAGCACTCCTCCTGTCACCACGAATCATGAGAGGTTCACCACGGGAACCAGGAATACGAACAATCTTCTCGTTGCAAAGAATCTCTGCTCGGTGTTGGGATAACCAATCCATCCCAATGACAACGTCGAAGCTACCCAAGACAATAGGAATAAGGTCGATAGAGAAGGTCTGGTTAGCAAGAACAAGTTTACAACCCTTGACTACGTGTGTGGCCTCTAAACTCTTACCATTTGCTAGCTCTACAGTGTGTTTGTTGTTCAAAAGTGTTGGAATACGCTTAAGCATTCGACTAACTTCCAGTGACATGTAGCTAGTATCGGCACCCGAATCAAATAAAATTGTAACATAAAAGTCGTCGAGAAGGAACTTACCCGCCACAACATTGGGGTCATTCCTTGCTTCACCTTGGCCAATCACGAACGCCCGCCCCCTGGCACCATTGTTGTTGTTCCCATTGTTACCATTCCCCTGATTGTTGTTATTGTTGTTGTTGTTGTTCTGGTTCCTGTTCAGTTGAGGACAATCTCTCTTGAAGTGGCCCTCGGCTCCACACTGAAAGCACCCTTTGTTATCACCCTGTTGCTGCTGACGTTGGTTCTGTTGAGCTTGCTGTCGATTCTGATTGGCGGGATATAAGCTCCTGCAATCCTTTGCAGCGTGACCTGGCTTGTTGCACCGATGACAGTTGCCCCTGGTGCATGGCCCGCTGTGGTGCAGGCTGCAGCGATTGCATTTGGGGTGATTCCCTTTGTACTAGGGATGGGATTGGTACAGTACCCGTACCTATACCCGTACCAGTACCAAAAATACCGGTACCGAATTTGAACAAAACTAGGTACCAAATACCGTACCAAATATATAGGTACGGTACGAGTACGGGTACTGGTACGTGTATTTTCGGTACAGTACCCGCTTGGTACCATTTTGTTTTTATTTACTTTTTGAGCACTTGTACGAGTACTAAATAGGTAAAATTGAGATGAGTACCAATATAGTGCGAGTACCAAATAGGTAAAATTGGTACGAGTACCAATACGATACGGGTACCATATAGGTAAAATCAATACAAGTACACTATAAATACCATAATATGAAATAAAACATAATACAAAAAAACTTTTAAAGGTATACATAGAATTCGGTACCAGTACCCGTTTTTACCCGTACTCGTACTCGTACCAATACCAAAAGTACCGAATACCAAAATCAATAAAACTGGGTACCGATACATGTACCAAATACCTATAATCGGTACGGGTACAGGTACAGGTACGGGTACGAGTACGGGTATTTGGGAAAAAAAGCCCATCCCTACTTTGTACCCACCATGACTTTGACCACCAGATGATTGCTGACTGGGGCTCTTGTAGTCATCAGTCTTTCTCTGCTGAGACTGGGACTGAACAGAAGTCGAACCCTTACTTGAAGCTCCATCCCATTTCCGTTTGTTATCGTTAAGAGCACCTGAAGTAGTTGCAGCACCTATGCGCTTTGGTAACTTGTTCTGCTCCACCGCCTGGTCAATAAGACGGTGTGCTAACTGAACAACCTGCTGGATAGTGGCAAGGTTTGCTGAAGTCACATGACTTTGGATCTCTGGTACCAAGCCCTTGAGGAAAAGTTCAATTCGCTTAATTGGAGGGTCCACCATAGTAGGACACAATAATGCAAGCTCGTTCGACCTCTCGGTATACGCCTCAATTTCTGACCCCGTCATCTTGAGGTTGAAGAACTCAACTTCCAGCTTATGAATGTCATCACGACTGCAGTATTCCTCCTTGATCATCTCTTTAAAAGTTTCCCATGGGGTGGCGTTAGCAGCAACCAACCCCAGCATTTGAACCTGAGCGTTCCACCATGTGAGGGCTAAACCCTCGATAGTACCAGTAGCATACTTCACCGTGCGCGCCTCAGGGCATTCACACATTTTGAAAACTGACTCGAGCTTCTCAAACCAGTGGAGGAGGCCTACGGCTCCTTCAGTGCCGCTAAAAGTAGTGGGTCGGCAGTCCATGAAAGTTTTAAAAGTGCACACCGGTGGCTGAGCATGCTGACCTCCTGCGTGTGCAGCTGCAAGTGCCGCAGCAACTCGTTCGTTAATCAGAGCCGTCAACTGGGCTTGTGTCATGTTTACGCGTCCAGACATGATCTTCACATCAAGAGGAACGTGAGTGAAAGGGGTTCGCGAAAGTGCGATGACAGAAGAGAGTAAGCACACATGTGTTCAAGCAACAGTAGTTATACTAACCAAGCATACCATGAGCAATATGCTATGTAACTAACAAGTAGGCAATATATACATAGATCATATCACCTAGAGTGTTGAGCCTTGCATGTGGAGTGAAGCGTCGTTGTGGATCGTAGAGCACTGTTCAGGTTATAGTCTGATTTTAATAAAACTTTTTCCCTTATTAAAACCAAGTTCACTATAACCAATGGCTCTGATACCAATCTGTCACACCCCCAAAATCCACCTGCGGAATACTACCGCTTGGAGGCGTGACTGACCAGGATGCAGCCACCAATCATATTGAACAAGCATACAAGTAGTTATAAAATCCAACCAATACAATTGGTGTCCAAACAAAAACATAGTTAAGTTGCAAGCGGAAGCATAACGTTTAAAACCAAAACACAAGTTTAATTGTTTCAAAGTTTAACATGGCACACAGTTGTCCATGCCCCACAACGACCCTCTTCCATGCAAGCTCCAGCTAAGAACCTAAGGACCTGCAAAGCATGTAGTAACGAGTCAACAAAAAGTTGAGTGAGTTCACAGTTGGGTGTTCGTTTTAAGTTGTTTCGAAAACAGTTTCCTTTATCTGCCATCCTGCCGTGGGGGTTACCCCATAGTTGAAAAACGTGACTTGTTTATTCCCGGTTACTCTGGCAATCCAGCCGTGGGGGCTACCCCTTGTTAGTTATCTGGCATTTCGGCCGTGGGGGCTACCCCATGTATACACTAGACTCATTACCATATCGACTGCTGACTGTAGTCATGTTTCTGTGCCCTGAAACTGTCAATGTCTATCATCATTGACGTGCCCCAGATCCATTAGTTCACGCCCGTCCTCTGCGGAACGGTGTGAGGTTTGTCAGACCTAAATAACGCTATCTAACTAATGACCCGCTCGCCATTGGCCCGGCGATTAAGTCGATATAAAAAGGAGGGACTTCGTGATAGAGTTTTGGTCTAGTACGAGTTATCTGTCCGTGAGGACGAGGAATTACATTCCTGAACCAATACTGTCCTACCCAAGAAAGGACGAGGAATCCACGTTCCTTAACCCCATTCCCAAACCCCTGGGAATCCCATGCTTTGTAGAGGGTGTGAACTCACCTTGGTTTGCTCGGCAGATACACAGAAAGGTTAATCAAGTTGTAAGTGGTCAACTACGTCCTAACATAGATACCATTCAAGTCAGGTTCATATCCAAGTAGTGCACGTATGTTCTACTCGTATACTAGCAAGTTGCATACAGGTATTATTCATGGCATACACGTATAAACATGGCTGTTTACAATAATACTCACGAATTGAACAGTAGCATGTATATAAGTAAACAAAGCCCATAAGTCCGGCCCAATTACCTAAGCCCGTCATGATGCAAGTCCAATAGTGCGGCCCAAACAGTTGGACTCATACAAGTCCAAAACAGTGCACGTGTGTATGGTCTCGAGTCAAGACTAGAGATCTCGAGTCGAGACTGTACGGTCTCGAGTTGTTCTTATGAGTTCCCGAGTCGCAAACGTGGAGGTCTCGGGTCATGTCTCGAGTCGCAACAAGACTCGCAACCCTGTTCTCGAGTTATGCTGTTTTTGTGTTGGTGTGGTGTGGTCTCGAGTCGAGACTAGAGAGTTCTCGACTCGTAACCTGTGTCGCAATCCCCGGTCTCGAGTTTTCATGTGCATGGTCTCGAGTCGAGACCAAGGGTCTCGAGTCGAGACCAAGGGTCTCGACTGGCACACCTGTTAATAGCCGGCAATTGTACTATCCAATGGCATTTCGATTTCATGATACAATGTACTATCCAACCACAATCCTTAAACATGTTTCTTTGTCTAACACTAACCGAAAATGGATCAAACACCTCAATTTCAAATATCCAAGACACATTCATATCATGTTCATGTTGTTCTTCATATATTCAAGTAGTTTATCAAATATTCATAACACAATCAACCCTTATTCATATATATTTCATCATTTGCAAACATGTTCATTCAAGTCAACCTAAATCTCTAACAAATGCAAAAATCCGATTTTATGAATAACAACTTCCTCATTCAACCTAAACATGACCAAACCTTTCAGATCCAACCATATAGAACCGATTACCAACATTCATGATCAATCATGTATTATCTCTACCAAACCGACCTTACATCATCATATAACCACATCTTAGTACCGTATATTCAAGAAGGGTATATTTATCATGCATAAAGCTCAACAAGCAACATATTATCAAATAATCTTCATCATACATCCTCATCAACCGAAATATAAACACACGATATGAAATACTTATGAATCGATTACTTGAACACTAACTCATCATGTATTGTTCAAAAATCATATAAATCAAAACATCATTTGACCAAACACCAAATCATGAATCACTAACCGGTTCAAGTATGGGTTCAAAGGTGTGTATGAAGCTTCCAATTGGGTGTGTGTGTGAGCCGATCCGAGAGCTCCTTGTGGTCGCCGGTTGAATCCGAGAAGAAAGAGAGGTGAGGTGATGTTTGATCTTTAGGGTTTTAGGTTTTCTAGAGAGAGAGAGTGTAGGGGAGTATGTGTGTTGTCCAAAAATGGCAAAGTTTGCTAGGAGTATAAGTTATATACTAGGCTAGTTCACCCTAGTGGGTTTTCGGATGGATTAAAGGGGTGCATGGCCCAACCGGCCCAACTGTTGCACTGTTCACTCGAGACCGCATGGTCTCGAGTCATGTTCATGGTTTTCGGCTCACTTAAACATATACACATACTATACATACAAGCATACATATAAACATAACACATAATCACATAGGATGTTCACTTATATCATTAAACCAACAAGTTAACTAGTCACCTAACGTTCAAGCATGTTACAACGCAAGGTTCTAAATTTCGAGTTGTCATAAGTAAGATATCATACATATGTGAAGTTTACCTTTTATGGCCAAACTATGCACCGTATGGGCATTTTGGTCATTTCACATATGCTTTTGAGGTCAAATTTGGAATTCTGAGTTCATGACTTATACTTACTGTAAAAATATTAAAATTTATTTGTAAAATCAGTAGCTAACAAGTCTTAGGTGTTAAATATGGTTTTAAACCATACTATGCACCTAATTATCGTAAAAGTCGGTAATTGACGATATTTGACATGTTTATGAAATCCAGGGATTTTGATCAGCCTTTAATGTTTAAAATATTTTATTTAACATATAACATCAGTAGGAAAAGGTTTGACATGTTAATCATATGTTAATCTCATTTTATTAACAAAAAGGGTATTATCGTCATTTACCGAATTATACGAGAACTCAATGATATGGTCAGTTTATAATCTGACCAAAAATTCCAAAAATCCATAAAAATAATCTCAAAACAGTAGGTAATGTGTTTGGTGCCAAAAATTGGGTTTAAAAATGTTTTATGCTAAAATCGTAGTTTAATTAATAAAAAGTTTCAGCTTACGATATCTAACATATCTTTAGTTTGAGAGCAGAAAATGATGTCAAATTTATTTGACATGTTTATATATGAGTAACAAAGGTATTTGTATGTTCATATATTCACAAATCTCATTTTTATAACATAAGGGCATAATAGTCAAATTTTAAGCAATTTATGGAAACATGCAAATGAACTCTAAATTCTAAGGGACCATGTAGTATAACCTCAGAGGGTTATACTAACATATAATATGGTCACAAAGGAACCCTAAGGCATAACAAAACTGAGCTGATTCGGGTCAGAACTGAAAGTCAAAGCAAAATTCAACTTTTGAGACCTTCGGTTACGAACTGATCCTAAACTCAGAATTGTCGGGTTGAACATGCCTAAACATGTTCTTATATTATTTACCAAGTTATTAAAGTGATTAAACTGATTTTATTGCTTCAACATTATCAGTTATGAATTTTATTTAAAAACTGAACCGTTTGACTTTTATTTTAATTACTTTGACCCGACAATTAACTAAGTAAACGTGATAATTAGGAGGTGCCCTTTTGAGGGATTATCACCTACTTAATTACCAACACATAGCCACTTTCAAATCGAACCATGGCTGGACCGTTAATTATTAAACAAAAAGTCAAAGTATAATTCTGATATCTTTGACTTTCGGTTCTTAAACTAAGTAAAACTTAACTATAGAAGCTAAGAACACTTACAAAGGTCCTTAGCATGAAAATTTGAACTTAGAGAGCTTCCTTAGAGACCAGGATGCTCCAGAGAAGAGTTGAGAGTGAAAAAATTTGAGAATGCAAGTTCAAATAATCAAACAAGGAGCTATTTATAGGAATTTAAGGGTTGATAAGATCATTCCAGCTGTTTAAGGAGTTAACCAGATGATCACAGGTATCTCCATGGCAGTAAAAACCATTAACCTGCCCTTGGTATTGTTCAGAAGCCATGCAATGGCGGTGGACAGGCTGCAACATGCAGCTGTCCTGTTTTTGGTCGCTGGCAGCTTGGTCGCGGCACGCGTAGACATTAGCGGTGACTTACGCGCCCCGCGACGACCCCTGATTCCGGTTAAAATTTTGCAAACTTTGCATTTTCAGTCCCTGGTCCTTTTTAAGTTTAAATAACTTTCGTTTATTGCAATATTAACCCCCATAGTTAACTTTTAAGTGTCTTGGGTCATAAAATAAATATCGTTAAGCTCCCGGTTAGCTATAGGATCACCCGAAAGGTCTTATTTTCACATGTTGACGCATTTGATCCTAATTTCTTTGAAACTGCAACTTTAATCACTTATTTGCATCGAAACTCCACGAAATCACTATCCAATATTCGTGAAAGTATAATAAAATATTGCAAAGCTTCGGGATCGTGAAAAGGTCACTCAGAGGTAAAAATTAACATGTTGACACGTTTAACCCCTGTGCTTTGTAAATTCTAAATTTTACGCACAAACGGCTTCTTGCGTCCGATAATTTATTCAATAAAGAATACGAACATCGTGTGAGATCAATCAGAGGCATAAGTTTGGCATGTTGACACTTTTGGTCCTTCAAAGTTAACTTTTTGCATGATTAGAGTTTATGACACGTGTCTCCATTATATTGGATATGATTTTGCGAGGTGTTACACTTCGCGAGCCACCTGTCGTCGGGCCTATAAATTGAGGTTTCGGCCTCATTTCTCACCGTTCAAAACTTTCTTTTCTCTCTCAACATATAGTAGACATGTTGCTCGGGTATAATACCCCTATAAAGCGAAGCTCTGCCTCGTTGTAAGTATTATAACCCTATTTGTTACCCTACACGATCGATCTAGGGCTCCGTAACTCATGTCAAGGCTCTGCCTGACTCAGTTGTTGGAGTTCTGTCTCGTGTTACACCCAATTGATCTAGGACTTCGTACTGCATGTCAAGGCTCTGCCTGACTCAGTCATTGGAGTTCGGTCTCGAGTTGTACGGTTAATGTGATTTGGGTTATTTTACTAACACATGTGCATTGTTAAATATTAATATATAATAACCAGGAAGCTTTAGTTTTACCTAAGTAAACAATATGAGTACATTCTCTTTTTGTAAACCTTTTTCTTGTTGTGAGTCAAAATGTTTTACCAAAACCTTAAATGTTTTAAATTACACTTAACAGTAATTGAGTATTTGTAATTCTACCATTACTGCAGGTATGTTGGGCGTTTGTATACATTACTTAAAACTCATTACTATTGGAATAGTAGCATGACCACAAGTCAGGATTAACAGTACCAAAGGGGTAATCAGATATATATAAACAAATGTAATTGCGGACGCCCTCAATACTGTAAAGTGATAAAACTGTTTTGATTGAACTAGGATGCACTCGCCAGTATTTCTTGCTGATATTACATTTTTAAAACGCGTTTCAAGTAACTTAATGTGAAGCTAATAGAAGCCAGCTGGAGAGCACTGAAGCCTTGGAAAAGTGGCTATAAAAGTTACCTAAATAAAAAGGAGTTTTGTTTTTTGATAAACTAGGGTTTATCCGTATAAATGTATTGTAATGAAAACTTGGGTTTTATCCCGTTTATTTACTTATTTATTTATTATAAAAAGTTTGGTGTTTTAACTCTGATAAAATATTTCCTAACTACGGTCCTGATGCCTCATTTCCACTGCCAAATTAATAAACACCGATACCACCCGCTCTGCGTACCACGACCGCCCGCCTCCCGGGGCAGGGGTCGGGGGTTGCGACAAGTACATTCATTAACTCTAATCGAGCCGACTGGGAGTATATTGTGATGTTAAAGGTGACGACCTTAACACTATAGGTATGATGACCCGTCTCCTATGCATGAGATGCTCATGGTACATGGGATGTACCTTGTGGGACGATAAAACCATGTATGTATGTTAAGGATTGAATGTACACCAATTGTCTTCTTAAGATTTACACTAATTGCCTCTGTATAACATAATGCCATACAAAATATTTTTTATACATTTGACAACACATTTCAGATTCATAAGTTCTAAAGGTAGAATACCTGCATCACGATTAGTGAGGGGTTAGTATACCTTAAGATACTTAGAATATCACTACTCACACTTTGAATCCCCGAATCTCCAATAACAAATGATGCTCCGCATCTTTGGAATCTAGAGCTTTGCGTATCTTTCAATCATTCCAAACTCACTCTACAGTCTCCTATAAATAAATTTCGGGACGAAATTCCCTAAAGGATGGGAGACTGTAACCCTTATGGAAATTCTGAACTTTCAAAAACTTTTTCTTTTGGAAGTATTATGATTAACCGACAATTAAACGTAATCAGTTTAACGTAACGTACACTCCGAGATAAGTACATAAGTTACACATGTCCTAAATACCCTTTACATAACTTAGATATAAGTTTTGAGGGGTTAGGAATGACAAAACACGACATTACAAGTCCAGGGGCCAGAATGGACAAAATCCAAAAGTTGGCTCTTCAGACAGGCTTACGGACCGTAAGCCCTCAATCCTTACAGTCCGTAAGGACATGATAACTGCAGATTATTTCCTTGATCACCAAGTTCTGCCAAGTTATCCCATTTCTTGACACCTAGCTCGAAATTGCCACACTCCTTTTGGTTGAAACACCTTAGTAGACACTTGTGATGATCCTACAACAATCCCCAACACTTGGCATGATCTTGTGATCATGCTTCAAGTATAAATAGCCACCAAGATCAACCACATTCTTTGCCCATTCACTTCTTTCTTCTCCAATCACTCATATCTAGAGCTTGCTTTTCTTTAGAGGCCTCTTACTGAGTTCCAAGTCTTCCTAAAACACAAGTAAGTGTTCTTCCTTAGTCTATTTCTTTATTTTGGCTATTTATGAGCCAAAAGTCAAACAATTTGAGTTTCTGTTTGACTTTCAGTTCTGACCATTTTGGTCAAGTCAAAATCCAAATTGAACTTTGCAACGTGATCGTAATCACAAAGGTAATAATCCCCTGCGATTGCACCTTCTGATTACCACATTTAGTAGGCGAAATGACGAGTCAAAGTTTTACGAATTAAAAGTAAAAAATGCATAAAAGTGCATTTTACGATGAAAACGTTTTTGGGTATTAAAATTTAAAGTTTTGACACCAAATCAGTTTTATAACACTATTAGACATGTTCCAACATGTCTAACTCGTCATTTCTAGTTTAGTGCTTTTTCCTTAGTCGAAAGTCGAGCGGTTTGACTACCGCTTTGACTTTCGAATCTGACCCGTTTGGTCAACTTTAGGATCCGACCATGCCCTTTATTATGACCATAGTAATATAGGGGATAACCTACTGAGGTTATACCTTATGGTCATATTGTATGGTTAGTCAAATGACGAGTCGAATTTATGTACTTTAAAATGCCGAAAATACCCTTTTTACGCATAAAATAGTTTTGAACATATAAGATCATTGTTTTGATATCTAAACTGATTATACAACATATGTAAACTTTTTTTAACATGTTAGACTCGTCATAGGACTTATTTAACCATCCGAACCCATAGTTACGCTTACAACCCATTAAAGTATCGTAAAACCACTTTCACGAGTCATAACAAATCAAAACACTTTGAAACACTTCCAAATCAGAATGTAAGGTATTATGAACCATATTATACGAGACTCAACTCTCGTTTGGTTTATAAAGCTCATTCTATCTGATCTACTGTTTCATGTCTCGATACACTAACACATAGTTATCCGATACCTTAGGAACCACTTGAACACTTGAACATTGAGCTTTGTTATTCGATTGAACAAGACATATACGCAAACTTGTGAGTACATAGTTCCCCTCTTTTCATTTTTCAAATGTTTTGGGGTGATTCATATGTGCTAAACCGATTTCTCAACCGTATGGCATGTGTGTTTACTAAGTGCTTTTTGTGTATTATTCTTATGAAACAAGACACGACAATGACATGAGCCAAATCCTTATAGAATCCATCTATTTGCATAGTAGATTATTGTAGGATATTTGAAGTGCTAATTTAAGTCCTCGATTGAATTTTGTATGAGTACTTTAATATGTATGAGACAAGACGATGATTGTGTGTTTATGTGTAGAGTAGTGTAGGTGATTTAGATAACGAAACAATTGTAATACAATAAGAACATGGTGGATATGTCGCTGGTACTTCCTATATATAAGTGTTCTTATTGTATTACCCTTCGTAGCGTTATCCGAATCACTTTAGGATTTAGGTTTTGATGAGACAAGACAATGACACAAGCCACAAGTCCTTATAGGATCTTTCTATCTTAATAGTTAGATTCTTATAGGATATTTAAGGTGCTAATTCAAGTCCTTGATTGGATTTCTATGAGTACTTTAATTCGTATGAGACGAGACGATGAGACAAGCCGAATCATTATAGGATCTTTCTATCTTAATAGTTAGATTCTTGTAGGATATTTAAAGTGCTAATTCAAGTCCTTGATTGGATTTCTATAAGTACTTTAATGCGTATGAGACAAGACGATGGATGTGTGTTTATGTGACTAGTAGTATAAGTGATTCAGATAACGAAACGAGTGTAATACAATAAGAACATGGTGGATACAACGCTGGTACTTCCTATATATAAGTGTTCTTATTGTGCTACCCTTGTAGCGTTATCCAAATCACTTTAGGATTTTGTGTTTAGACGAGACGATGTACATTCGCCAAATCCTTGTAGAATCTTCTTTTTTTAAATATGTTAGATTCTTAGAAGGATACCTAGAGTACTATTATAAATCCTTGATTGGATTTCTAAAAGTACTCCCACAAGTTCTTGACCAAATTCAATGTTATGACGAAATAAGTACAAGAGAAACAAAGACAATATTCACTTTTCAATGGCATAAAAATTACTTAGTCTTAATCATATTGCCATTTACAAAACATTTTTGTCACAAGTTTTATAATCAAGACAATGTATTGCAATGCTAAACATTTTGCGATTTATTAGTTTCAAGAATTCCATTTTCAATTGACAACTCATGTAGTTGTCAAAGCATTGCAATACCAAACTTTTTGTCATTTATTTGGCTAACAAAACCTATGTACCTACCAGCAATTTTTTTGACGATATTTTCACATATGTTTCAAGTTTTGACAATTCAAGCATGCTACACATAGGAACGCATTCAGACCATAGAGTTCTTTAAAACTAAAGACAATTACATGTATTCTTTGTATTGTAAAACAATGTTAATATAATGAAATATTTTAGTACCATGTGTTGTGAGCAATTTGTAACGTGACTCCCTTATGTTTCCGCCACGTGTTCTTGTATTACGCGATCGGGGTGTTACAGACACCATTGTCATTTTACGATTGATTCCATTGGAAAATTTTGAGCGACATCATTGTTTTTTACTACCAACACCATTGTCTCTTTTTTAAGTTTTACATTATAATAAATATAGTTTAAAAATTAAGCCCTTTAATTTTTGTAATAGTGGACTTTAAATCATTAAAGGCTCATGTTTTTTGTTTAAAACTTTAACCCAATAACTATTATAGGACTAGGTCCAATTAGGTTATTTCAATTGTTTAACCTAAATTAAAAAGAAGGCCAGGTTGATTTGGTCGATTTGTTATCTGTATACGAGAATAGAAGTACTGTAGAGTTATGAGGGAGGGGGGTCGAGGTCGATCATCATTGAACTGTGACCGATCATCAACATATTAAACAAACTGATTGATTCATTTCTGATCAACCAATAATCAATCAAACTATTTGATGCTAAATTCTCGTCAAAACTGAGCCAACTAGCTAAGAACGATTAAACCAAACATGAGTAAAGGTTAGTTATTCTTCAATCTTTAAATTTGAAATTAGACATTAATATTCGATTTGTTTCTAATCAGTCAAATTTATGTGATTTTATACTTGATTAAAGTTGAAATTAGTTAATTAAATGTGTAATTTGTTTATGTGATTGTTATATGTTACTTTGTTAGATTATAGACTACTAGACTTGGTCACTTGGTTATTGATTTTAATGTAAGTATGATACCTTAAAAAGTTACATGATTATTAATTTAGTTGTTTTTGGCTTGTTTAGAGGTTCTTGAACGATTTTTAAAGAGAAAGTCAATTGATTCTTCATCTTTGAATAGTGAACCAGAGAAGATTGATTTGGATCATCTTCCATGGGACCTAGCCCGACCCGACCTGATCCGAAAATTTTGACTCCGGATCATTATAAACCCGGGTATCAAAAAAAGAACACCATACGATTTTTTTTTTTTTTTTTTGCTCTGTCACTGTCAAAGTGTTTCGACTTGGAGCCATTGTAACAAGCTTTGTTTTCAATGTGGACCCTGGTGGTTTAATTGTTTTTATATTGTTATCTTTGCAGTATACTCGTACCTGACTAGGAATATAAATACAATTGAATGCTTGAATTGCACAATAAAATGCTTTTAATAATATACCGAGTAGTGTATGCATATAGCATGAGAGAAAAAGAAATATAGTTATACGTTACGTAACCTAATATGCAAGTAAAGCAACATGGGGTAAGGTTATTGTAAAATAAAGTGTGTTTTGTGAGAAGTGTAGGAAGCAATCTACACACTTTGATCTATAATCTAATAATTGAGATTCTAATGGCAAAATTGTAAATAGTGTTTACCATTAAAATAATTAATTCTTTAAATTTTTAAATTCAAAACACACATGCAATGCACATGCAAGTTTCCTCCGTCTTTTTTAAACGTCAATAACTTTTTATACATAACTTTTTTTGAAAAAAAAAAATTACACCGTAATAACAAGTGTTTTTTTATCTTTAATATGAGTACCATATTACTACACTTATATAGAGAAAAAATTACGCTTCGATCGGATGTTTTAGTCCATAGTGTTTTGTCTATGTTGTATTAATTGTACAGTGATTCAAGGCGTTGTGTTTTATAGTAAAACACAATGAATGTATATAAGACACCATAACATTGCAAATACCATTGAATTCAGCAAACTACTTACAGTAAAACACAATGAACGTATATAAGACACCATAACATTGCAAATATCATAGAATTCAGCAAACTACCATTTTCTTATATAGAAACACCATGAAACTAGAATAAAACACCATAGAAAACAAGATACCATACAAGTATACAAAGACACCATTCCATTAGCAATAAAAAATATCATTAAATTCAACGAGCTAACTTTTTCCTTTACAAAACACTATAATCGATTTTGAATTCCTAAAATAAAACACCATGGAAAATGATTGAATGTAAATGGTATTTGCAATGTTATGGTGTCTTATATACGTTCGTGGTATTTTACTGTAAAACATAACGCCTTGAATCACTATACAATTAAAACAACATAGACAAAACACCATGCACTAAAGCATCCGATCAAAACGTAATTTTTTTTCTCTATATAAGTATAAGAATGTGGTACTCATATTAAAGATAAAAAACACTCGTTATTATGATGTAACTTTTTTTTAAAGTTACGTATAAAAAGTTATTGACATTTAAAAAAGATGGGGTGAATTTGCATGTGTATTGCATGTGGGTTTTTAAATTTTATCTTTAATCATGTTTTTTTATTAAATTACTTAATTGCCCTTATTCTAATAAATCAATTAATGACATGGGTCCTCATCATGTTCTTTCTTATCATTCTCACAAATTTCTAATAAACCAAACAACGCGTACCAAAACTTATACAATATTCATAATTTTCTCTTTAAAATTAAGGACAATTTCAAATATACCCCTACAAACTTGTAAAATATTATATATACCCTTACAAAATTATAAATATCATATTTACCTTTACAATATAGTTAAAATATCATATATATATATATATATATATATATATATATATATATATATATATATATACCCAATTCATTAGAAACAATTTAATAAATGACATTTTTACCCTTATTTTTTCCAAATCTTTGAAAATGACTTTTAACTTCAAATATTATATTTACTCATTTCTAGCTTAATTCTTTTGACTTAAATATTATATATGAAGAGTACTATTGTTTATGGAAAAAAACTAAAAATAAAAATGGGTAAAATAAATTTTAGCTTAAAATGTGTTATATAAAAATAGGGGAAGGTTCATTTGAGAAGAAAATTTTATTAAGAATAAAAAGAACAAAATGGTACAATGGTAAAACACTAAATAGTTTTTTCTCATCTCATTTATTATTATGTTTGACTAATTAATTAGTCATTAAGACTATCATCCTCCACACTAAAAAAATTTGCCTACACACATCAAAAGTTATCCTACACATTTCGAAATTTATCCTACACATATTGAAATTTATCCTACACAACTCGTAATTTATCGTACACGCCTCGTATTTATCCTACACTATAAATGAATTTTTATTTTTTGAGAAAAATATATATCTTAAAAATAAGTTACAAATTTAATATAGTTAGTTATTAAAGATGAAACTACCAATTAATGATGTATGTAAGTTTACCAATATACCCTTATAGTTACATTAAGTACAAATATTGAATGAAGTCTAATGAAGCATTTCTATTGGTTGAAATTTCTTCTTTTTTCTTCTTATAAAGAATTTCTTCTCATTTGAACTCTCCACTATAAAAATATGAAGTTAAAAGATGAGCATATATGAAAACTTAAAGTTAAAAAAATAAAGGTACAATGATTATTTATTAAATTGTTTTTAATAAGTTGGATATATTATATATTTTAACTATTTTGTAAGGGCACATATGATATTTTTGGTTTTGATTGGGTATATATGATTTTTTTCAAGTTTGTAAGGGTATATAGGTAATTAATCCTTAAAATTAATTCTAAATTAAATAGTATTTTATATAAAAAATTGAAGCATTTTAAAAAAGATGAACCATGCATATTAGGTTTGTTTAGCCGTTAAAACTTTTTAAAAGAGAATATATTAATAAAAATAAAATTGAAGAATGAGTTGATATATGTAACTTAAATAGTTATAAATTACTATGAAACTAGAAAAGTATCCCGCACGCATTGCGCTGCGGGCAACAAAGGAAGAAACATGGCCAGGACGTATTGTGTGAAAAGGTTGAGACGACTCATATCAAGAGTTGCCTCGAATGATCATCTGAACAAATGCGGTGAGTGCTGGTGTTGGCATGTAACGACCAGTTTAGTCTGGCGGAGTGGTGGTGGAGTGTTTGGTGTTTGTGTTTTGTCTAGCATCTGAGCTTCTCTCAATATCCCTCCGTGAAGGGCAGAAATAATAACTCATTAGAGTTTGCTGACAATAAAGAAAGACGCTTGGTGGTCTCAAAGTAACAATAAAGAAAGACGCTCAGTGACCTCAACCAAAAGGCATACAAACAAAGAACCAAATACACCTACATCTGAGCAACAGAATGCCACATATGGTGTTTAACCTTGAGTCTTGCCACCATTATTACAACAATGGATTTCATATCATCCAACTAACCAACACAATTCGCAACGATAGCAAATCTTTTTCTATACATAAGCCTGAAAAAGTAGTCGAGCTTAAAGAAGAAACAACTTTGGATAGAATTTTAATCTTTGACAGTAAGGCTTTTTAGCATAGCCTTCCACAACATAAGAAATAAGAATATCCAAAATTCCAAATCAAACCTGATACAAAGAACAAAATGTCAACCATTTGTTTAAAAGCTGGATACGATAAGCAAAAGCATAAGCCGACACATCTCGTCCCACCACCGGTTCAAAACCTGTAACCAAAATTACAATTATCAAATGCACAAAGTCTAATAAAGCAAAAGCATACAAAAGAATTTTGAAACACCCAACACCATACAATGAAAACCGCTATCATCAACAACAACACATGCCTCAGATCCAATAAACAGGATACCGCCACAATTTCACAATTTTTTTAAAGGATTGAAGACTTGATTGTGGCAGTGTTTAACTGAGTTAGTGTACGCAACTGCAGAATTGAAGACTTTTTACTTTGTTCCTCCTTTTTTGAGGTTGAAAGCTGTCATGCTAGAATTTGCGAACCACAGGTGTGACTGGTCTAGCCTTGAATGCATTCCATGGTTGGATTCCATACCTACGAGCATATGCAACACCACAAATCAATCTAGGAAGACCCAAAGAAACAAACCCATCAAAGATTAAAAAAAAAACCCACAAAAAATTTCAAACCCTTTTTTAAAGATTTCACAAATAAAATCTAGGGTGTAACCATAACAGGCAATCACTAAAATTCAATACAAAATACAAAATAAAAACTCAAATATAAAAGGTAAAAACAAAATCAAAATGTAAAGCGAAAACTTAGGCTCAGAGTGCTGGAAAAACGTAGCGCAAAGGTGTTGCAGGTTTAAACATACCATCCACCATCCATGCCATAGCAACTTTCATGATTGTTCAAATAAAATTTTCCACTCATCATAGCTAGATTCATCTACACCAACGTGGCAACTTGACCGGTACCTCAACATCATTAATCACAAAGCAATGAGCAAAAACGACAACACCAAATAAATACTGGCATCGTACAGTGTAATCATGTTTTTGCTTCAATGTATGCCTTCGGCTTGCAAAACAAAATTATATAGCCACATCAAAGCCACTGGTTGTGGCAACGGCAAAGCCGTTGAAACAGCCACCACCAACAATACCGGTGGCGGTGACGACAAATCCACCGAAAAAGTCACCACAAATCCATAAACAAAGAAATGGGTTTTAAAACCCATAGAATGGTACAACCCATACAACTATGGGTAAAACCCTCACATACTCATAACACATACAACCCATCATGTCCAAATAATGTACCCACATGAATGTCACCGACGGTGGTGACTATAAAGGCATAAACAAACCCACAGACAACCACAATCCGTCGCCGCCACAGACGACTATAGCCACCGGCAACGACGTGGTAACAACCATCGCACCTTCTAAATCCGCCGCCACCATAGACGCTCAGAGCTAGGGATGGGCTTTTTTCCCAAATACCCGTACTCATACCCGTACCGTACCCAGTACCGATTTTAGCTATTTGGTACATGTATCGGTACCCAGTTTTATTGATTTTGGTATTCGGTACTTTCAGTATTGGTACGGGTAAAATGGGTACTGATACCGAATTTTATGTAGACCTTGAAAAGTTTTTTGTGTATTATGTTTTATTTCGTATTATGGTATTTATAGTACTCATATTGATTTTACCTATATGGTACCCGTATCGTATTGGTACTCGTACCAATTTTACCTATTTGGTACTCGTACTATATTGGTACTCATGTCAATTTTACCTATTTAGTGCTCGTACAAGTGCTCGAAAAATAAATAAAAACAAAATTGTACCAAAGCGGGTACCGTACCGAAAATACCCGTACCTATATATTTGGTACGGTATTTGATACCCAGTATTGTTCAAATTCGGTACCGGTATTTTCAGTATCGGTACGGGTACGGGTAATGTACCAATCCCATCCCTAGTCGGAGCCGCTGGTAACTACGGAGCAACACCCATTGCACATTGTGCGTCCGTCGCCGCCGAAGACGGTTAGACCCACCGACAACAGCGGGGCAAACCCACTTCACTTTTTGGTTCTCTGTTTAGAATACCAACAGTAGAGCAAAATCGGCTTTATCACCACTGCAACACCGTCAAAGTGCGTCACCCGACGCCATCACAACCGACCGACGATGTTAGGTTTGCGGAGGTTAGGTGTTATGTTGGTGGGTATGACGACGGATATGGGTGGTGTCACCATAACAATGGCGCTGCAATTTTTAGAGAGAGAAATCAGGTATGATTTCTTTGAGAAAAAAATGATTAGAGAAGTGTAAAAATCTGGTTCTTAAACCCACAAGAGAATACCAGCAAATGGTTTCACAAAATACCACCTTACAACTCCCTAATGCAACACATACAACAACCATATGCACATAAAGCAATGAAGCACATGGTACAACTCCTATTGCCCACAAATGTTGAAAATTATAAAAGTATATAATTGAAGAATGAGTTGATATAGGTAACTTAAATAGTTATAAATTACTAATAGGATGATATTCTATTGATAAAGGTAAAGTCATTAAAACACCTTTACATAAAAAGTTTTGGGTTCAAGTCTCACAAACAACAGAGAATAAAAGAAGTTTGCCGTTCAAAAGAAAAAATAGTTATAAATTGATTTAGTTGACATAAGTTAACAGCAAATCAGTTTGAGATCTATTAAAAAATACCCGTATCAATTTATACAACTTATTAATTTTAATCGGCTTAACATCACCAACAACCATGTTTTTCTCCACAACCAACTCGGCTTTCGGTGACACTACCACCGCCACCACCCCGCCCCCACCAACATCAACACCACCCCCACCCACCGCCATCAACTGTCACGGCCATTGTCACCACCATTAGCATTGTGACTCCATTGTCATAGCCTCCACCACTGCCGTCGTCACCATCCACCGTTGCCTCCACCATCACCACCGCTTCGTTGCCGCCACCACTAGCAGTCATAAAAACTTATAGAGGGTGAATATATTTTGGTACTTTTTTTTTTAAAACAACTCTTTCTAAATAGTGTCTTTTATCAAGATTTGTTTTGACTCGAACCAATTGATATTTTATCTACAACTATCCATTTTGATCTGAACTCATATTGCTTGGAATAATAAATAATTCATTATTAATAAACTATCGTGTTATATTCGAGTATGGATAAATTTAGAAAAATATATATCAATATCTATATTCAATGCCATGATGAAAACAAATGTAGAATTAGTTTATATCGTCGACCACACACACTACTATGACTGCCATCCTTTAGTTTACATACCCTAGTTTTAGACATGAAAAGTTCCAACAAACATCGTCCCCAATTTCCACGTGAATGTCTACTTGAAACCTATACATTGTAACCAAAAATGACACTTGAGAATTTCCTAGGTAATCGATGATCAGTGCCAAAGCTTGAGCTTAATGACAGGGGGTCGGAAACGTATATACCCAAAAATTTATATACGAAACTACATATATAACACTACTGAGCGAAAAGTTCTGGGGGTCGGCCGCCCCCTCCCGCCCCTTCTATACTTCGCCCCTGTCGATGATTAGTACGAAAATCTTTATACTGATCATGCAAATCTTCAAACCTGCACACTATGAAGTCCCAACTACTACATGGTCCTAATAACACACAAACCCAATTATGAGTTCAATTTTGCAGGATGTAGTTGAAAAAAAGAAAAGATATAAATGTTTTATGAATGGTCAACATGTCAAAAAGAAATGTATATTAAAATCAATAACATAATGATTTTTTTTTATTTTTATTTTTTTTTTGAAAATTTACTCAGATTTCGTGCTTTGTTTCTGACTTGTCCTAAAAAATATTTATGAACATTTTCGTTTAGGTTTCTTCTATATTCAGTTCGTATTAATTAGAAAAATTAGCACACACGCCTCATATATATAGAAAGCCATTTGGGCTATGGCCCAATGATAACACCTTTGGTGTTTGGGGGGAGATACCAGGGTTCAATCCTGGTAAAGGGGTGAATTGTATGTGTATTGAAAAGGAACCATAAATGTGTATAACTATATGGATAAATGTGTATAACTATAAGAGAGATATGTAAGATTAGCCATTCAAAAAAAAGTTATATAGAAAAGGAACCATAAATGTATTGTAAGATTAGCCATTCAAATATATATATATATAGAAAAGGAACCATAAATGTGTATAACTATATGGATAAAAATTCTACATGATTCAAGATTAAGAGATTGTTTGGGATTACGTTTTGATGTGATTATTTGATTATTGCGTTTGTAAAACATAAATAATCTAAAAAAATGTTTGGATGAAAAAGTGATTATCTGCCCCCCCAAAACGCAGTTTTGGAGAAACATGCACCTACATGCTTACGCAAAATCTATTTTGAAAACGCAACACCAAACACCCCCTAAAGATTCTTTACAAAGGGCCCAAAGTGTAAAAAGTGTGAGAAATATTGTGAAGATGACATGTGTCCTCAATCTAAATTAATTCAAAATGGTAAACAAGTTATTTTCTTATTGATTCAATTAATTGATCACATTCCATAACCGCCACCCGTATTATATGAATACGAATATGTATTTTTTTTTAAGATCCATTAAGATTATGTGAGTTATCGTTCATCAATTATAATTTCTGAAGATCGCAGAATTAAGTTTTTATATAGTGTTATATAGTGATGGTTGCAGAATGAAGGTTTTTATATAGTGTTATAATATTATATTTTATGGTAGCAGTTGATGGATGTATAGTGTTATATTTTCTGGTAGCAGATCTATGATGAATGTATAGAGTTATATAGTGTTATAGTGTTATATTTTCTAGTAGCAGTTACATGTTTCCGGATTCATAGAATAAGGATGTACAAGGATCGCTGGAATTTAGGAGATGTTACCTTATTTGAAACATATAAAAAGACAATATCACCCCGACAATTTTCAAATCAGCCCAAATAATTTAAACACAATTTATAATTTGGTCTCTATTGATTTCAACCATTAGATCAAATTTCTAATGATTTAAAATATTTCTCATACTTTATGCCATTTTTACACTATCCTTACCGCACGATTCAAATTCGATTTTATTAGTCAACGGAATAAAATGTTAGGTGAAAATGGGAAATAATTCTCAACAATATGAATGACAGACTGGGCCCAAGCTCTTCAATGGACCAGGCCAAATCACTTTAGCATTTATGGATGGACAGTCCACCAATATGGGCCCACAAAGCCTAAAAAAGCTTGTAGACATTAATGTACAAAGAATACAAATTAAATTACTTTTTTAATTATTTTTCAAATAGAAAATAACTTCAATACAATTTTAAGAAAAATTATAGTTGAAACATGTGACTTGTGATTACTTTAGTAACGTAATTTAATATTTTTTTATTGCATTTTATGGTGGATAGCGTTACTAAAAGGCTTAAATATCTATTAAGTAATGCATAGTTTTTTTCTTATTTAAGAAATGAATATTACAATTTATCTTTCAGAAGTTTTGTTTTAAGAAAGCAAAGAAACAAGTGGAGTTTGGGTCTCTCCATCTCCAAATCTATCTATTATCTATTATATATAATAAACATGTTAAATAAGGGCTGACGTGGCGCGTTATAAGAGCATCAAAATTGACGTGGCGCATGATAAGGGCATCTAAATGTGGGTTTGGGAGGGAAAAAATTCGGGTCTTCTTTTCTTGATATGGGCAGACACGGGATCCGGATTTTGACCCGGGTATATATTGTTTCTAAAGTTTTCTTTTCATTCAACACACGACATAACTCTTCTCTCTCAAAACCCTAGCGCAGCCATGTCTGAAGTGGAGGTTGCTTGAAGCGGATTTTACGGCGGCGGATAAACACTAATCAAATGATTCTTCTTCACTCCGATTTTTTATATGTTCTTTGACTCTATCCTTTTTTTAGTATGAAAACCATAACTCGCATCTTTGAACAATCGATGCCATCCATCTTCTTGAAACCTGAATCAGTTACCCTAGGTTTAGATCATTCATTTTGTTGATTTTTCTTGAAACCCTTCTTCCAGATCATCCATTATGGGCCAGATCTGTTTCTTTTTGCTGCTATTGATAACCCTAAACCTCATTTTCCCCCAAATTACAGCTTCATCATTTGATCATTGGTATAGTGTAGGAGATAATGCACTTTTATTCGCCAATATTGTTGGTCCCTTGAACAATCCCAGGTTAGTAATATGTGTTTTTCTCATTTCTTTCACTTTAATCTGTGAAAATGCCATGTGAGAAATCATTTATTTACTGTTAGAATTTTCTGTTTTTTGAAGATGATTTCGTTATTTTGTAGTTTGATAGATTGAATGATAGGATGATATATAGTCGGAGTATCGATTTCTGTCAGATTTGCTTTGTTATGCACTTAGGATGTTTATGTATGGACAACTGATTAGGTGTTTTTGGTTGTGGATTTTGGAAATAATCGAGGGATATTAAGTTGTTAGATGAATTCAATGGCTGTTTTAAGACGGGCAACAAAAGAAGAAGGGTGAGAGAAGTGTCGCTCAGACTTCTTCAAAGAAAGTGGTGATTGTGGGTTGTAACGGGTCAGGTACACATAATAGTTTTCTTATTAGAACAAAACAATTGATGTTTCTTAATACATATTTGCTATTAAGCAGAAGAGAGAGACAAGAGACAAATCGATAGAGAGGGACTGACATTGGGGAACTTCATATCAGGTATAGGTTTGTTTTTTTTATCGAGTCTCGTATAATAAAGATAGGGGGATTACTGGATTAGGGATTTATATGGTGGGTTTTGGAAACTAATTGGTGGCTATGGTGGTATAGTGAAATGAATCAGACGATTATGGGGTAAGATGAGTCATTTTCTGATTGAAAAGAAGAAGCGAGATTTAGCTATCCAGATACTGGCAGCTTTCGCATTTTTCGTATTTTTTCAGGTAAACCAGTCCACCTCAAATGACACAATTGATCGACCTAAAACCCTAAAAATTTACATCCAATTGAAATCTCATGATTACTTTGTTAACTGGTCTGTTTTTATTCCATTGCCAATGTGGCATCCAGTTTACATCCATAGCTTTGATGTGTTAACAAAGTAATCCTGATGATTGAAGTTATCACCATTGCGTATTTGGCCATTGATTGATATAGGGATGTTTGAATGGGAGTTCTTAAAGTAATTATTACAACTATAAGAATCAATTTGTCATATTACCATTTAAAGTAAAAGATAGAGATGAAACTTTAGTTTTCCAAAATCTGCTTTCTGGTCCATTATTCTATTATTTGACCTTAAAGAATCAAAATGAGAATCATATTTATGAACCTTAATTTTTGGCTGCACATCCAGTTACCCCCTTATTATTTTGCATACCCACTTTGTAATGTAAGTAGTTAAATGCCAGAATTGTGTAATGGGATATATAACGACAGATAAACAATGTGTGACTTTGAGTAGTAAAGGTTCTGATATGGAGTCTCCTGAAGATGAGTTGACTCATTGGTGATGAAGAGAAGCCTAAACATAATTATTATTTATTTATCATTAATAAGAGTATAAAGCATTATTGTCATGTTCCAATGCCGACAAATTCCAAATATTCAGATGTTGAATTGCGGTCTGATGAGGTGGAGATACACTCAGAGGTCAAAGTCCCTTCATTCGAAAAGCTCGGATGGTGTAAAATTATAAGAAATTCAAATCTCTGTTCTGCAACATTGCAAAATAAGAGGTACTTAATTACCGAATTTGGTTGTTCTCGCAAAACTGTAACCTTCAAAAACGTTTCTTGCATACATGAAAAAGATTATATTATATTCTCTCCATTCACAACTACATTCTTCTAATGATAAGAGATAAAAGGCTTACGTTTTACTTATTTTCTATAAGATGGTAATTATTATTTCGGTATAATTGGACCAACATGAATATTTTTCTTTGCTTGTGCAGTCTAAATGTAATATTTGTTGACGGGACCGATGTTCCATCTGAAGATACAATCATGATTAGGTGTGGAAGTGAGATAATCCCCAGCCCTGTTTCTGATGGTACAGACACTTCACACTGATTTTCCGCACACTATTTTCTTAATTACATTTCTAAAAAGATAGCCTCTGACTATAAGTCCATTGATTTCTTCTTGATATTCGAAGGCTATTTGAGTTACAGATTTAAAGTGATGCAGATGAATGAGTCCTCCAAGAAGGTGTTACAGGTAAAAAAAAACTAAAAATTATTTGTAAAAAAAATTCATCAGTCATTACACATCATTCCAGAATATTGCATGGTGATGAAACTATGAAAGTTTGTTTTCTTATGCTAGATTTCTTTAGATTCGGATCATGCAAAGTGCAACATATGTTTAAACATCTCACATATCATATGTTTTCTACTAGATGACTTTATAAATCTCACATATCATATGTTTTCTACTATGTTATGCTTTATGTTTTTTAAATCCATTAGTATATGTTATGAACATGAAACAAGTCACGCAACGTGCGCCAAAAGGACATAAGTACCCGCGGCAGCGCGTGGACATTCTCACTATTTCTTCTTATGATATATGTCAACATTTAGAGGCCATTGGACTTTGTTTATCGGTTTAAAGCCAAGGGAAGTTATTATTAGCTCTGATTGTTTAGGAGGATGGTTTCATCAGGCCTCTACTTTCTTTATGTTACAGATACAATAGCGTGCACTTGATGAGATAAATGCTGGTGTATGCGACGGTATGACTTATGAAGAAATAAAGAAGAATATGCCTGATGAATCTGAGTATGTTTAATATGAAACAGTCGATTTTTTATTTGTATTTTTTTACCAAGTATGAGTAGTTTCTATACATTTTCATTTAAACGGTCTTTTGTTTAATTTTATGAAGGCCAAGGAAGAAAGATAAACTTAGGCATCGATATCCTTGTGGAGAGTCATATACTGATGTAATACAAAGGTATTCATTTTTTGAACACACGAAAAATCTTAGTTGGAAAAAAGAAAGTAAATAATTAACTCAGTTTTTGCAAATATTAGTTTGACATTCTAAGCAAACTCAAAGTACATTTTGTATATATAACAGGTTGGAGCCATTTCTTACAGAGCTTGAACGGCAAACTGCACCCGTCATAGTTGTATCTTACCAGGTCAGACCATGTAGCGACATAACTTTACCTCCACAATTGAGTACAAACACCTAAAAAGGAATGGGTCAAACGGGTTTGTAAAGTGTATTTTAATACATATTTTGGTATTAATATAATTTTTGAAATCATTTTTAGGGCTTTAATTATCTTA
This sequence comes from Helianthus tuberosus, assembly GCA_030545235.1. Lineage (NCBI taxonomy): Eukaryota > Viridiplantae > Streptophyta > Magnoliopsida > Asterales > Asteraceae > Helianthus > Helianthus tuberosus. The sequence continues at coordinate 15,376,628 of CM060391.1, forward strand.
AAAGCAAACTCCCTACACAAGGCTCTGACATGCACGACTTCGCGGGGTTGACACAGGCCAAAGTTAGCCCAACACCCTCTTCATTAACATCTTTAAAGTAATTAGAAATGAGGAATTTTTTGGGGTAGACCTGGTCTGACCCGTATGTATCACTTCATTTGTCTTTCCTTTGACATCAACGCTTTACCCAATTCATCCATTGAAAGATCTGTGCTATGCAAACATGGGTTCTAATGGATTTGTGCATTGCAGGCTATTCTAAAAGCTTTACATGCTTGTTTTGCTGATAGGCCATCGAAAGAAGTTCCACACATGGAGGTAACCAACATATTAGTTCAATCATTTCAGTTTTGTAACCTTAGAAAACACCATTAATGCATTTTTTTGTCAGAATGTTGACTGATTTTGACATGTTTTATGACTGGTTTTTTACCAGTTCTGTTCGAGTTTTAACCAGCCCGAAAGGAGAGGATAAAAATGGATGATTTAAGCGCACGGGCTCTTTGGGTCCGAATGGAAGTCTTAACAATTCAAATAGATATGACCCAATTTGACCCGTTAATAAGGAAATGGTTAACATGCCTCTACATATTTAGCAGCTAAAAGAGCAACATTTTTTTTATATAAGCTTTATTTCTTTTCAACTTCGTGAGCTATTGTTGGCTCTTTCGGATTAGCTTTTTTGTAATATGGGCTTTAGTCTCAAACTTTTATCATACCATCAACAACTACGAAGCAAGAAAACAGACACAACCGCAGCAACTATAGCGGCTATTCCCACTTTTACTTATAACAATACTATGTTTTCCACTATTATACTATTATTGATAGGTGTCATATACAAAAGTAAGATACTTTAAGCGATTTCTATTTTTGTTAATTAACTTTCTTTCTTGCCATCAAAATAAGAACCAGTCAACTTTCGATCTTTTTTTTTATTTAAGGTATGGAATCCAATTCATTTACAAGATTAGCTTAATCTGAAACTATTTAGTGTGTTGCCAATTTGATAGATAAATGTAAAGTTTGTTAACCTATTATGGATTTTTTTTGCTTAAGTAGACTACCTTTTTTTATACAGTTTGTCGGTTTGACCTTAAGAAAATCAGTTATGAAGTGTTTATGTTGCAAATATCAACAGGGCTTCTCTGACGTGGCTCCGAGGTGGTGGTGAGTAACGCCTTGGGGTGTTTACCTACATCGGTTAGCCTAATGAGGGTGAATACAAAGGCTATGAAGGATTTGGAGATTAAAGGATACATGATACCAAAATGATGGTGTCTTGGCTCATTTCAGATCAGTCCATCTTGATGATAATCACCATGAATCACCTATGCAGTTCAAGTGTTCAATCCTTGGCAGTGGTAATGTACATCGTGTTGGTTATGTTGTATTGTTATATTATTAAACCTTATGTAAATTTTGACTCTTTTGTGATACACATGATATGGATGTGAGCAGTGGTTGCAGCATGTTCATGCTAACACAAGAAGAGCAACACTTTTTAAAGCATCAACAAGTGGGCAATTTAGCGGTAAGTTATTTCGTGTTCATACTTTATTTGACGATATTTTTTTTTCTCAATCCCGCATTCCGTTTTCTTAAGTCGATATCTAACTTTTGTTTTAATCACCAGTCTATTAATTTCCATCACAAATTCATTGTTTTTCATGGATATGCGTTTTCCTGAACATTTAGTTAATGCGTCTAATTATCTGATTCATTCGTGTTGTTGGATGGGTCTCATCCTATTAATTTTTACACACATATTGGTAGCAAATAAATATGACTTCTATTCATCTTTGGAATAGATTTATTTGTTGTGGTTTGTCATGGTCTCTTTTGATTTCTCCTTGATAAATAAATTCGGCTCAACATACAAGTCTATATTCATATAATTTTTTCAACAACGAAGATGTAGGTTCTTGGTCTTATGAAGATTAGATATATGGACAAACACCTCTTGGCATTATGTAGTTTTAGGTATTTTTGGTCTTTTTCTTGGTGTTTAGAGATTAATACACTGTTGGAAGTCCCGAGAGAGGGGGAGTTGCAAGAATATTGGAAACAACAAAAAGTAAGCTTAGGTGAATTTGATGAGACATGGGTATATTTGTAGAGGTTGAATAATGATAAGGAAACAACCGTGGTGATGTTAATGTTATCCTCCATTTTTTATTAAGAAAAAAAAATTATAATTAATTGAGCTTTAATGTTTGTAACTATTCTCATGGCTTTACATCATATTTGAGCCTTTGGAAAAAATAATGTTAATTCAATTGACAAAAACTTCTATAAATTGATATGGAGAGACATTGATTATTATATTGGAAATGGTACGGAGGAAAGTGAGACTAGAAATCCTCTGGGCATTTAGATTTGAATACCATGAACATGTTTTACTATATCATCTTGCACCTAATTCGCTATTTGAGAGATTTGGTGAACATACTGAAGGCACCTTAGGTAGCAAATATGGTTTTCTGACATTTATTAATCTTTTTGGCATTTCTAATTGCCTTCTTCTATATGGGTTAATCTTAGACATCTATTAGCAACTCGTGATCAAGAGCTACGAACACTTTCAGTTGAGGTAGTACTCATGTTAATTGGTTATGTTATTTACTTTTGATCTGTTTGGTTATTTCACCTTTTTTCTTTAATAGTAAAACATGTAGCCCATTTGGCCCGTTTCCATAAAGTACAATTATAATTTGATCATTTTTCATTATTACATTTAATATGTAATTATTTATTATAAGGAGTTACATATTGTTTATTGCATCATTTTTTAGATGAGCTTTTTAGTTTTTGAAGGCAACAATTGTATCGTGTTCTAAAAGAGTTATATGTATTGTTTGATAACTTTTTTCTCTTGATCTTCTTTAGCCAATCAAATGAGTAAGGGTGAAGAACAGGATAAGTGTTATAACTTTTTCTTGGAGTATGCAGCCGACGGGTCAGAAAGAATCGAAGCTGAACTTACTATCCGAAGCCATTAGAAACTTTGCGCATGGAACTGGAGAGGACAGTTGGTTGTGGGGTCTGGAGAGCTGGGGAAATTTATAAGTTAAGATCTTGAAACACCATGTTTAACGGCTTTCTTTTACAGATCTGGGCGTTGAGTTTGTATGGAACATGTGGAGTCCGATTAATGTTAATTTTGAAGACGGGAATGTTTAATTAAGATATCTTATTCGTCATGCATTATTCACTTGTATATATACGACTGGCAATTCAAAACAAATATAAAACAAAATAACGTTTGAAAACATGTCTTTTTATTGTATTTAACGACATAATTTGATTAATATAAAGTGATTTTTCTTACCCGGGAGGCTCCCGGGTTATAACCTAGTTATATATATATATATATATATATATCTTATCTTACTATTATAATAAACAAAACAAAACCTTGTGGGGGACACGTGTCGATTGTTGAGGGACTCTTTGGATGATTTTCCCGCCTATTGACACACGGACGGGTAAAATAATCCGACCCGGATAATTGGTTTAATCATGTTCATACATACTTTTCGTTAATCGCGTCTCCCGCATCCTAATGGAGACGACACCGTTCATATGATACAACCGGTCGATCTTCCTCTAATAGGTAATCTTTTTATTTGCTCCTGCCAAAGTTGAATTTATATTACATATTCTTTGCTTTGTTTTAATTATTTCTACTTGATTTATGTTAAACATTCATGTCTTTGTTTATTAGGGTTATTTCGATGACATTATTCTTTGTTTCACCCAAATATGTTTGTTTATTAGGGTTACTCTGATGCCATTCTCTGTTTCAGCCAAATCAAGATTAGTATATTTGTTGCAATTTGTTATTTAATTTTTACCATCAGATCTATGAATGTTATAAAATCATTTTACATTCATAGATTAACAAAATGATGAAGAGTATGCAATGAAAGTGAACCCCTCGGACACTCTTTCTCACCACACATCCCTTCAACACCAAAAAAATTGCAGCAAGTTTGGGGCTGTAAATGGGCGGTCGTGGGTTGTTGTTTGCAACGGTTGTGGTGGTGGTTAATTGAAAGAAATCTCAACTCAAGAGACAATTTTCTAAATTTGTTTCTGAATTTGGGTACACGAATTTTGTTTTTAGGAGTAGTGGCATCGGTTGCTTGAGAGGTAACAACTCTGTAGCTTCTTTTTTTGCCTGTTGAACAAAGATTAGGGGTTTCATTATAGCTTATCTAATGGAAATTAGGGATTATTGAGGTCAGATGGGGCTAGGTCATGTTCACTGATTGACTACCTGAATTTTACCCATGTCTTTCCCCTTTTACCACTTTTATGTCCATGGATCGTCGCTAATCTATCAGGTTGTAGCATATTGATAACGTTTGTTGTAAAATGGGGTGCCAATGAATATTGTTGAACGTTGACTGATTAAGTAGCATTGGTTTTCAGAGGTTTTAGACGAATGGTTGCGGTGCATTGTGTTTTAGATTAATGGGGGTGTGAATCTTCAATCTTTGTTTATAGATTAAAAACAGTTTTGACAGGATTAGTGGGTTTCATAAGGTTGAATTCACAAGTAAAAACAATATAAGTTGGGTCAATCAGATCCATCAAATACAAAATTATAGGATAAATTTGTTTTGAGGGTATCTGATGCATCCGCCAGGATCCCAAATGAAGATGTAACTTGCTTTTGGATACCAAGATGGTAAAAGACAAAAAAATCTTGCAAGGGTTTCGGTTAATCTGTTATCTTTTGTTTTGTTTTCTGCCGATTCTTGTGAATAAATTTTCTTTTTTTTTTGGTGTAGTCCATTTGAGAGGCTCGTGCAACAGTTGTTTGGCTTGATAAAATTTATCACCCTGTTCGTATTCCACCAGATGTGAGATCCAAAATTGTCCCGTTTATTCGTCATGATGTGCCCGATTGATGTATCATATCAAAAAGGTCTAACAAACACTTTTGAAGTATTTTACAAGATATATCTTTTTCGATAAGGTTATAATATATTCATATCGTGTTTTTTTGTTTTTGAAAGGTTACCTTGATGATTAAAGTTTTGTGTTGATTTATACTTAATGAAAATCTTAATACTTAAATGACATTTAGATGCAGTTCATAAACCGCATGCTTAAACTAAAAGTACTAAATTTGGAAAAATCGATAGATGATGTTCCAGGTATATGAGGCTTTGATATATAAAGGTTATTTCTCTTTATTGTCGTCTTTTTTATGTTTTTAGTAACTATAACGCATTTCATTAAACTGGGCATCTACATAATATATGTTTTCTTTATATGTTAGTAAGAATTTAGGTTATTGAGGATGATGTTCAAAAAAAGATGAGCAGCATGATCATCATACCATCATGAGTTATTTTACTCAGTTATGCATAATTGTTGTTTAGGAGTAATGTTTTTTTTTCCTGTTCAATACTTCATGATGAAACCCATGACCCTGGGTATCTTCAGTTAGCATAATTTGTGATGGGAGCTTAGATCTTGAAAAGGTAAATACTTCATGTTTGTTGTAAAACTTTTTCAAACTTTCTCAACTTTAAAACCAACTACTATTTGTTCCAATAAACTTTATTGTATAAGTCTTTAACATGTATTTTTTTAAATTAGTTTAGCATTTCTTAAACATGTATTCACTAATATTAGATAGAGACGGTTAAGTTACAAATTAAAAGACAAATATTATATACAAGGAACTATTTAGATATTTATGATTACTTTATAATACATTGTGACTTGTAATTATAATTTTTTTTATTTAATGTAATATCTAATTTTATTTATCTTTATTTTACTTGTATATTTATGACTTACATAATTTAAATTGTTCCACCCGTGTATTACACGGGTAGATAACCTAGTATCTATACTATATAATAAAAGAAACCTAATTGAGGACACGTGTCATATTCTCAAGACACCTATTTGATGGGTTTCACGCCCAATTTGACGGATCAAGTTTTTCTACCGAATCCGGGTTTTAGTGACCCGTTAATTTGCAACAAACACATATCGAATACTCCTATGCGTTTTACTTTACCCTTCTTCATTCCAAAACCCTAATGTCGATCACATGATATTTCCCGCATCTGATCTCCGCTTAACATATTGTTTGATACGTCTTCTCTCTGATTTTACCCATACGTTATTGGTAAGTTTTTTGTTAGGTATATTATTTTCTTTGATTTGATTTTTGTTAACCTCCACAAAAGCCTCCCATGGATGTTAACTCATTTGCTTTATGTTCTTCACTTTTCACTATAACTCTGATTTTTGTTTCCAATCTTACAAGATCAATCATTATATGAGTTATCTATATCATCAAATCAACTGTGACATTTTTCAATTTGCATCTTCCCACAAAAGTTTGATTACTAATTTTTGTGTTATAGCACATTCAAGAAGAATGCACCCAAGGTAATGAAGAAGATCAAGAAGATTGCACAAAAGGCTATGGGTACAATAAATGTGAGAGTGGATGTGAGACTTGAGAAGCACGTAACAATGGTCGTCGGGTACTACATCTCCCTTGCATGCTTTCTCTTTCCTGTATATACATAGAATTGTGTTTATTGGAAATTAGATTTCATTTGTGGGTTATTGTCACAAGTTTTGATTGTTTCTTATATGCACAAATACATATTTATATTTTATATATTCAAGTCGGGTGGTTGTTGTTCCAGTGTCTGACGTTCCACATTTATTTTCTATTCGAATCAGTTTCAATGGGGGTATCTGTGGTTACCTGGCCTTGTGTGAAAAATGGTAAATACAAAGGGGAATGTATTTGCCTATCCCAACCCACATTACTATATTTAGATACCTTTTTTTCTATTAATTGGGGGCATTTCTATTGTTTTCAGCAGTACAATTAACAACCATTTATCTTAATTGTTGTGAATCATGAAAACATGCTTATACGATAGTTCAACCCCACCTGATGGCTTCCCCAATTCGTGGGTATTAAAATCATACACTTTCATTTTGTTTTATTTGCAAACACATTCTTTCTAGAAGTGGCAAATGGGCGATACAGGTAACGGGTCAAAAGTCAAAACATAATAGGACCCCACATATTCAAAATTACAAAAATTAAACCAGTTTTAGTAATTCAAGCCTTGTCAAACTATTTAGAAAATGTGTTTTTAATATAATAATAATAATTTAGGGGGGTTTTATGCATTTTGACCCATTCTAAGGAAACGGGTCAAAATTTCCACCGTTACTAAATGTCAAGTTTTACGGAACTAAATTCAAAGCAATTATATTGTAGGTTATGGGACAAAATTTAAGTATAATAACACCAAAATATCGCTATGTCGTGCTATTTGTATTCTTGTCATTTAAGTATAATACACATGCCTTCTGTTTAGTTTTTACCCATTAACATAGCTATGATTTTTAGAAACTAAATCTATTCTGATGATTTTTAGAAACTACATTTATTTCTTGTATGCTCAACAAGAATCCGATATCTATCTAAATGAATCAATATATGTGATTCTCTTATTGTTCAACCATATTTTTAGATTCTTACCCTAATATCACAATAATGATTTTAATATTTCATTAGGTTGAGCAATTAGAAAGAAACATTGCTGATCTACAACAGACCCTTACTGACAAGTAGGAACCAAAGATTGGCATGCTTCATGATTTAATTAAGGCTTTTAGTGTTTGTTTACATGTTTTAACGGTAATCTCATAATATTATTTCTTAAGGTTTTGATGCGAGTAGAGCAAAAGGTAACAGAAGATGCTCACAGATATGCTGAGCAAGATGATGCAGCCCAGAGATACGCGACTAAAGTGCCCCAAGTTAATTTTTATTTGTATATTTACAAATTAAGAAAAAAAAAATGAATATTTAATTTTAAAATTTTGGGTTATTCAGGAAAAGTATGTAACAAGTGCTTCCCTGTGCTAAAATGGAAAAAAAAAAAAAAAGTGGTAATAGCAGAATCAATGTTGGATGCAACTTTCCAATGCCAATCCGGATGCCAAAATGGGTGGGTTGACCAACCCACAAACACTTATTTTCGTTCTTTTAATATTTTCTTTGTGGTAAAAGAATAAAACCTTTGCTCTATGTTGTATCTATAGACATATATATTTCAAACAGTTTGTTAAAGTATAGCTGTTTCTTTGTGCCACCCGTGTAACACACGGGTTTTAACCTAGTTGTGATATAAAATAAAGAGAAATGATATGTTTCAAACTTTTTATAATATTTAGGACACAAGCTGTAACTATTACATATGATGCAGTCTCGGTTTCTGTTTATAGTTCGGACCAACAACAAGTTCAAACAACACATTTCATTAATATAGTCTAAGACCAACAGTCTAAAGCCGAAACACAAACATACAAAACTTGTTAACAGTCAATCAAGTGAGTTGAGGAGTGATGACTCTGGTCTAATGAGCGTTAGAGGTGTACAAAATAACCGGTTATTAACCGGTAGACCAGTTAACCGAAAAAATTAAAAAAGGAAAAAAAAAACAAGTTAATTAACCGAAAATAACCGGTTATTAATCGAATCGGTTAAAGTAATTAACCAGACCAGTTAAAAAAATAACCGATTAAAGTAATAACCAGTTAAAACATTAACCGGTTAAAGTCAAATTAACCGGTATAACCGATTAACCAAACCAGTTATTGAAATTAACCTGTTGGTGCACCTTATTGTGTAACTGTGTTAGGGTATTGGGCTAAACATGAATATTGGCCTATTGGGCTAAGTTGAAGTTACTTAATATAGAGTATGGACATGGTATTATATGGGCAAAAAATAATGGTATATATGAGTTCAGTTTTAACCAAATTTGGATCGAAAACTGACCTGAAAACCTAAAACCCGATTTGGTTTCGATTACAAACTGAACCAAAAACCGCATATGTAACTTGGTTCGGTTTTTACAGGCTTTCACTTCAATTTTCAATTTAAATCAGTTAGGGTTCGATTATTGAACACCACACCACTACGGCCCTACATGCGTTTATGTAGTTAATAATCCACTCTCTCCCCCCTTTTTCATTATATTTGATTATCACTAATTATTACATTTGCTTAGCCTTATGTGTAAATGTTTATTTAGTTTTCTATAAATTGGCTTTGTATAATACTGATATGTTTTTACATTATGCTATCTGTTTTTTTTTTTCTCTCTTTATTTTATTGGCTAGTATGTTTTTATATCTGAACTAGGTTATGTTTTTTTTTTTTTTTTTTGAATGGCTAACGTTACTCTCTCAAACTACTATATTTACAAATAACTTACCCTTGCTTGGGATTGAACCCAAGACCTCCCACTAAAAGGCAAGAGCCTCTACCAAGTGAGCTAGCCCCACTTGACATCTGAACTAGGTTATGTATCTGGGTATTATACGGGTTGAACAATAAAAAATTATAAATTACATAACTATATAAATAAACGAAATATAGATTTATTACATATTACATTCAATGACAGTCAGTGTTAAAGTGTTAGTATTGTTTTGCTTATTCTAATTGCCTAACTAGGTTGTGTTTTAACACCTAACAGCACGTGGGCCTTATTTTTGTGTTGGATAAGTCTTCATTTTTATCTAACAAAAATATGTTATTCCACACTTTGTGACTTTAAAGCTTCAAGATTCAGCTAGAGATGGGCATAATAACCGGTTCCAAACCCGACTCGGTAGAACCAAACTGGAACCGGTTCCAGTTCCTACCCGGCTAATAGTAGAATCGGTTCCGGGTTCAAAAAACCCGTAGGTTCCGACCCGGTTCCACATTTTATAAATAAAATCGGTTCGTACCCGGTTCCTACCCGGAACCGATGCGTACCCGGAACCCGGTTCCTACCCGGAACCGGTTACATAAAACACACTAAACCTTCGAAGAACCGGTTAATTGTGGAGCTTTGAAGGTGTAACTTATGTATTTTTAAAGGCAAGGGGGCAAGGAATTTATAATTGGTTTCTAACATTAGGAACCGATTCCTAATAATAATTGCAGCCTTGCAGGTTAATACATTGAATCTAATGGCAGGAACCGATGGTCCTTCCTTCATAGCCCAGTGGTTGGGGGCCGGTTTGTCCTCCTAGAGGTCACCGGTTCGACTCCCGCTTGTGGCGAAAGGGGGTAGGACACCCGTGCGCAATGATGGTGAAAAACCTACCGAGGAGGGTTTGATCCTGAGCGTCACTCCTATTTTCATCCGGCTGTTACTCTAGCGAGGCAACTCGTGTAGAGGCAGTACGGTTTCCGGGGAAAGCCTTCGACCCAAGACTGGTTAACCCAGCGCTGGCCTTGCTATCTGGGCCCACGTTCTTGGCGAGGGTCCGCGATTTGCGGATGTGACAATGGTCACCATTAAGAAGTTCACCTTTCAAAAAAAAAAAAGGGCAGGAACCGATTCATGCGGGTATTGGCAGCTTTTTCAATGATTTGACCGAAATCGATTCCTTACAGTATTTGCAGACTTTTTCATTTAATAACCTGCTGGAACCAGTTCCTAATAGTATTTGCAGCTTTTTCATTGAGTTATCTGGAGGAACCGGTTCTTCTGAGGAACCGGTTACAACCCGACCCGGAACCGGATACTATAGGTTCTAGTTTTATTGGTCTAAACCCGGGTAGGAACCGGAACCAGTTCCTCACAGGACCCGGTTCCATTCACTTCTTCCAGGAACCGGTTCCGGGTATTAAAAAGAACCGATTATGCCCATCTCTAGATTCAGCACAAAAAGAAAAAAAGGCCAGGGTTTTCATTTTGAGCATATCGATCTCCTACCAACCTACTACAGTAACATTATTTGTTTAGGCAATCAAATAAAATGTTATATCCACATTAGATTTTGTTTTTTAAATGGATGCCCTAAATTTTTGGAGGCTCAAAGCTTTTGTTTCACTTAAATGGTCATTGGGCCGGCCCTAGACATTATGCTATGAAAATAATTATGTAAAAACGTCTAACATATTCCATTCACTAATGTAAGAAACAAGGTTCTTTGGATTAATTATATTTCTTAATTTCTTTTAAGTCACTCAAATGATGCTCCCTACTTGTTTTCCTGTCAAAACACATGGATCTTAAGAACAAACTTTTTTAACATTGAAACAATCACCAAAAACTGATACAACGAAGATCTGTACAACTCTCACACTCTCCTTACAAGCAGATCAGTTGATGATCTGCGACACTCTTGAACAGTAGATCTAAACTCACAACAAGAACTTAACACAAGATCTATTAAAACAACGATGAAATCTGATCTAAAGAGCAGATTCTAAGAGAGAGATTTATGCTTAGGATTTATGCTTCTGTTCTCATGCACATGCTAACTCAACGCGCTCCCTTCAATCCGATCCAGATTGTGTTTACTTGTTAAACACGCACTGTGAGTATACTCGAACCCATTTTCGTTTAACGCACTTTTGGGTGTTACATACGCACTATATCAAAACGCAACACACAACGCAAACACTTTCTAAACGCTAACCGCTCCCGCATGCTATACGTGATTTGTTGAATGCTTCTACTATGCTTATACAGTGTTACACTATACCGCCTCTAGCAACGATGGTACTATAGTTTGGACTCAGCACCTGTCGTGGACAGTGGTTGCTAGGGATCACATTACTTTACTTCACGTGTTCGCTGAACATGTGTCGCGCAAACTCTACAACGCAGTCTCGTGGTTAGGTTGTAAACAAATTGTTGATAGTTACATGCTTCACCCCTTACGTGATACATGCTGGTTATGCGTAAATGTTTTTTATACTATATCTATGCAAACTTGTGTACTCACCTTTACTTTATGTATTGACTTTATTTTAACGTATGTGACAAGTTAAGTGGGTGTTTGCTGAAATCAAGCTAGGAAGTCTAGAAACTCACCGAAATAAATCTGAGTTATCGGAATAGTACTTGTTTTTGAGACTGATTATCTGTAATGACTGTTATTGTCATTTAATATTTGTTAGTAGTATGGGATATTAACATTAAAAATATTGTCATTTAATAATTGTTATGGATTCTCATGAACAATCTGTTTCGCTCAGTGCCACGCCCCGATGATTCTGCCATCGGTTGGGGTGTGACAGCTACGGCCCTCAATGTAAGCGGTTTGCACTTCGCTAACCACCGTCCCGATGATTGTCTTGAGACGATTTTCAAGGATTTTTGGAGATACATTTAGAAATGCACCTAATGAGACTAAGGGGCTGTTTGTTTACCTCTTAATGAGGCTCTTAATGGTTCATACCTCTTACTGGTTCAGCACTTAATGGTTCAGACGGTTTGTTTCGTGAGCAGATGTCTTAATGGTTCAGACATTTGCCTCTGAATGGTTAAGTATTATACTAAGTCTGAATGGTTAAGACCTCTAATCTGAATTGATCAGACATTTGTCTTTAAACGGTTAAGCATTATACTGGCTCTTAATGGTTCAGACCTCTTACTGATTTAGCACTTAATGATTCAGACCTCTTATTGGTTCAGCACTTAACCATTCAGAAGTTGTCAAACAGCCTCTAATTGGCCGGAAGTCTTTAATGAATTGAGGGTTCGCCATTTTTGGGATTAATGCCACGAAGCTCGAGTTGCAACCCCTATTTATTCTCCCGTGTACATAAAAGTATTCCATGATGTTGCCAAAATCGACTTCAAGAATGTCCCAAAAGTGTTTTAGGAATTTGAAAGTGAACCCGTCGGGACCCGGCACTTTCTCATTTCCACAATCCCAAATGGCCGATATAATTTCCTCTTTCGAAAACCTGGATACAAGTGAGGACTTTTGTGAGGGCGAAAGAGTTTTAAAACCATTGTTTATAAACTTTGGCATACACCCGTCTTGTTCTTCGAATATCTTTGGAAGTACCCTTTGATCTCGTTTTTGAGTTGATCCGGCTGGGAGATCCATGTGTCTTCAAATATCAAACCATTGATCCTATTTGTTTTCACGTGACCATTGATAACCCCGTGAAAGAAGGAGGAGTTTTCGTCTCCATCCACGACACATTTCACTTTCACCTTTTGTTTTAAGTCGCTGAGAAGTTTGTCATCCAATTCCTTCAATATTAACAGCCCCGTGTCTCTTTCTTTTAATGAAAAAGAGAATCAATATTAGAGACACTACAAAATGGTCAAAACCAATGACTATCTTTGATGTACAGATCTGTTGGAAATCCGTGGATGACTGTGAATATCGATGATAGTTTGCTAGCGATACTTCGTTGGAAATCATTGTATGGGTAAGGTGATTTCCGACGACGGATTTTAAAATTTTGTTCACCGACACAAGGAGGGAAAATTAAATATTATTTTTTAAAATTTTATTTTTATTTTTAATTGAACTTGTTAGATCTTTATACAAAACAAAGATTTCAATCTTTAAAACATCCATTCTGATAAAAACCAAAGAGTAATCGGGATAAACTGAATTCTCATTGTTTCATTACAATATATAGATAAACAAAACTGTAAACCCTAAAGCCCATAAGTAATGGGTTGGGCCTAAAATGTCTGGTTTATAACACTCCCCCTCAGACATTTAGAATTACACACAGTTTAACAACATACTTCAGGATGATGTTAAATAGGTACTTCAGGACCTAAATAAATAAACTGATACAACTGGATCAGCTATGCTGCCTCATTAAAAAAACCTTACTAAGAAAACCCAGTGGGACAAAACTTAGTTAAGGGAAAAAGAGTACAGCGTGCATAATTCTCCCCCTGAATTCAACAAACATCTTTCAATCTACGAAGACCGATCTTGTGTGATAGTTGCTCGAAACTGCTTCTAGGTAAAGATTTCGTGAACATGTCAGCTAGATTTTCACTTGACTTAATCTGGCGAACATCAATTTCCCCTTCCTTTTGCAAGTCATATGTTGAGAAAAATTTTGGTGAGATGTGCTTTGTTCGATCACCCTTGATGTAACCTTCTCTGATCTGAGCTATGCAAGCAGCGTTGTCTTCATAAATAATTGTCGGCTCCTTCTTGATCTGTTCTAATCCGCCTGCTTCTTGTATGTGATTAATCATTGATCTCAACCACACGCATTCTCGACCAGCATCATATAGTGCTATCAATTCGGCATGATTTGATGACGTTGCTGTAAGTGTTTGCTTAGTTGACTTCCACGAAATTGCTGTGCCACCGTATGTGAATACATAACCTGTCTGAGATTTTGCTTTGTGAGGATCTGATAGATATCCGGCATCAGCATACCCAACAAGCTGGGACTTTTGATCTCTCTGATAGAAAAGACCTAAGTCTTGTGTCCCGCAAATATACCGGAATATATGTTTTATGCCATTCCAGTGTCTACGTGTTGGATTCGAACTGTATCTCGCTAGTACATGTACTGCAAATGCAATGTCAGGTCTTGTGTTATTTGCGAGATACATAAGGGCACCGATCGCGCTTAAGTACGGTACTTCTGGACCAAGTACTTCTTCGCCTTCTTCTTGAGGGCGATAAGGATCCTTGATCTAGCGGTCGGACAACCATAGGTACGCTAAACGGATGTGCTTTATCCATATTGAAACGTACTAACATCTTCTGGATGTAGTTTGATTGATGGACAAATGTGCCATTGCGCAGATACTCAAATTGTAGTCCGATGCATACTTTTGTCATACCAAGATCTTTCATCTCAAATTCCTTCTTTAATAACTGAGCAGCTTTCTCTATCTCTTCAGGAGATCCGATGATGTTGATATCGTCAACATAGACTGCTATTATAGTGAAATTTGAGAGTGGTCGTTTTATAAAGACACATGGACTGATTACATCAGACTTGTATCCTTCTTTTTCGAGATATTCACTAAGTCGATTGTACCACATACGACCAGATTGTTTGAGACCATATAAAGATCTCTGGAGCTTTATAGAACACATATCTCGAGGTGTTGATTTTAATGCTTCAGGCAATTTTAATCCTTTAGGGATTTTCATGTAGATGTCATTTTCAAGTGTCCCGTATAAGTATGCGGTGACGACATCCATTAGTCTCATATGAAGTCCTTCAGAGATTGTGAGGCCGAGTAGGAACCTAAGGGTTATCGCATCCACTACAGGGGAATACATTTCCTCATAATCAACTCCTGGGATTTGGGAAAATCCTTGTGCTACAAGTCGAGCCTTATATCGTACAATCTCATTCTTTTCATTTCTCTTTATTGCAAACACCCATTTATAACCTACTGGTTTGACGTCTATGGGCGTTCGGACTACAGGTCCGAAAACATGTCGCTTTTCGAGCGAATTTAATTCGGCGTTTATGGCTTCTTGCCATCTTGGCCAATCATTTCTGTGCATGCACTCTTCTAAAGTTTTAGGTACGTAATCATTTTCATTGATTACATCCGTTGCTATAGCATATGCGAATATATCATCAACACGTGTTTTATTCCGGTTCCACATTGTACTATCTTGTACATAATTAATAGAGATCTCATTTTCGTTCGGTACCGGTGTTTCTTCTGAAACTTCATTTTCCTCTGGAATTATAGTTGTCTCTTCTGGGACATTTACCTCTATTGGGGTTTCATTTATAATCTTTTGTGAGTTTTCACCAACTGCGTTACTTTGCTCTTTTCGTTTTCGTGGGTTTTTGTCTTTGGAACCGATTGGTCTCCCACGCTTTCGTTGTATAGTAATCGCTTCTGGGATTACTTCAATTCGAGCAGGTGCATTTGATGCTGGTACATGTGACTTTGTCACTCTATTCGTGTTTGTGAATGCATCTGGTAATTCATTCGCTATTCTTTGCAAATGTATAATCTTTTGGACTTCATATTCACATTGACCACTTCGGGGGTCGAGATTTGATAGCGATGATGCATTCCACGTTATTTCTTGTGTTACCAGTCTTTCTTTGTCCTTATCTCCCCCTAAGACTGGGAACATTGTTTCATCAAAATGACAGTCAGCATACCGTGCTGTAAACATGTCTCCCGTCATTGGTTCTAAATATTTAATTATGGACTGGGAGTTAAAACCAATATAGATACCCAGTCTTCTTTGGGGTCCCATTGTAGTACGTTGTGGTGGCGGTATTGGTACATATACCGCACAACCAAAAATTCTAAGGTGGGACAAACTTGGTTCTCGTCCGGAGACCAGTTGCAATGGGGAGTATTCATGATCAGCAGTTGGTCTCAATCTAATCAGTGCAGCGGCATGCAAAATAGCATGACCCCATCCAGAAGATGGTAATTTACATCTCATTAAGAGTGGTCTAGCGATTATTTGTAATCGTTTAATCAGAGATTCAGCTAAACCGTTTTGTGTGTGAACATGAGGTACTGAATGTTCAACATTGATCCCAATTGACATACAATAGTCATTAAAAGCTTGAGATGTGAACTCTCCCGCATTATCCATCCGGATGTTTTTAATTTGATTATCGGGGAAATTGGCTCTCAATTGTATGATTTGAGCTAAAAGTCGGGCAAATGCTACATTTCGAGTAGCTAAAAGGCTCACATGTGACCACCTTGAGGATGCGTCTATTAAGACCAAGAAATAACGGAATGGTCCACACGGAGGATGAATAGGCCCACAAATATCCCCTTGGATTCTTTCTAAAAATGATGGGGTTTCATGTATCAATTTAGTTTGTGAAGGCCGAGTTATAAGTTTGCCCAGAGAGCATGCTGCACATGATAAGTCTTGTGGTAGCAAAACTTTTAAGTTTTTGAGAGGGTGCCCGGTTGCACTTTTGATTATTCGTCTCATCATTATGCTACCAGGGTGACCTAGACGGTCATGCCATATATTGAATGTGTCTTTATCTAATAGCTTTTGGTTACTCACCATGTATGATTCGATAGGATTGATATTAGTACAATATAATCCAGAGGATAAGGCTTCTAATTGTTCAACAATTGTTTCTTTGCCATTTTTGTTTGAAGTAATTTGAAGATATTCAATATTATTTTCAGATATTGTTTTTAGGTGGTAACCGTTTTTTCGAATATCTTTAAAGCTAAGTAAATTTCTTCTGGATTTACTTGAATATAATGCATTATCAATAGTTAGTTGGGTACCCGAAGATAATATTATGTGTGCTCTGCCGGAGCCTTCGATAAGGTTACTGACACCAGATATAGTACTAATCGGTGTCTCTGCCGGAGACAACTTAGAGAAAAATTTCATATCTTTGAGAATAGTGTTAGTACTACCGCTATCTACCAGACATTCATCACCAATAATAGCTCTACTGGAGCTAGCATGCATATTTCTTCAGGAAAAAAATAAAGAAAAAATAAATAAAAGTTAATGCAAAGAAGTATAAATAAAACATTTCAAGAGTTTCAAACCAAACTAAATACCAAAGTCACAATGTGAAAAGTAAAACATAAAAGGTACGTTAAATATGTTTAAACATCACGAACATTTTCAATGAAATCACATGCATCCAAATGAACGTCTGATATCGTGGCTGAAGGTGCATTCTCAATCAGATTAGTTTCAACATTCTTTCATTTTTCTTTCATCATGCGTTGATATGCCTCAACGAGGTGTTTAGGGGTGTGACATGTGCGGGACCAATGATTTGACATCCCACATTTATAACAAATGTTGCTTTGGTTCCCGCTACTTTTCCCTTTCGAATGTCGCTCCGTATTGTGTCGACTCGATTCACCACCGCTATTTTTAGTGTTCTGAGACTCCCGACGCCATGTATATCCCCGTCCTCGACCACGACCACGACCTCTGCTGGGGCCGCGGCCTCTAACTCTACCTCGTCCGCTTTGATAATTGGCCACATTCGCTTCAGGGAATGGGCTTGCACCGACAGGTCGCGATTGATGATTTTGTAGTAGGAGCTTGTTGTTTTGCTCCGCGACCAGAAGACATGATATCAATTCAGAATATTTGGTAAATTGACGTTCCCTGTATTGCTGCGACAGGAGCATATTTGAGGCATGGAACGTTGAGAAAGTCTTTTCAAGCATGTCTTCATCAGTAATTTTCTCACCACATAGTTTAAGTTCAGAGGTAATGCGGAACAGGGCAGAATTATATTCACTGACAGTCTTAAAATCCTGTAGTCGTAAATGAAGCCATTCATAGCGGGCTTTGGGGAGTAAGACCAACTTCTGGTGGTCAAAACGTTATTTGATATTTGTCCATAGTTCAAGGGGGTCCTCAACAGTTAGATATTCCCGCTTTAGATCTTCGTGAAGATGATGGCGGAGGAATATCATAGCTTTCGCTTTATCTTGAGGTTTAGTTTGATTACCATCAATAATTGTCTCCCCCAAATTATTTGCCGTCAAATGAATTTTAGCATCAAGAGTCCACGGAAGGTAGTTGTTACCCGAGATGTCAAGTGCGGTGAATTCAAGCTTTGATATGTTCGACATTTTATCTACAAATGAAAGAAGCATGGATTTTAAAAACGAGCGTCAATATTAAAATATATATTATAGGAGAACTTCAGGTTCTCTATAGATAGAACTGCAGGTTCTATACTTTACGCCGTTTTAATAATAGAGTGGGAATTTAGAAACTCTTGTATGATTTCCTATTGTAAATATAAATTGTGGTTTTAATAATTTAATAATATATAAAAAAAATATGAAACTAAACCATCTTTTCCGAAAGGAGAAAAGAGGTTACGTGAATTAAAAAAAAAATATATTAAAACCATCTTTTCGATTTAATCTAATAATTCTGTATATATGCAGAATATGGTAAGTATATTAAATTTTTTTTTGAAAGGTGACTTTCATGTACTGGACCTTAATGGTCACCGGGTTCATGTCAAAGACAATCCCCCGTTAGCCCCGCACTCCCGTCGCGATGTTCGATTGGGCCCCGGCCGTCGCGCAAGCTGACTTTCGCCCGGAAACCATACTGCCCCCACACGAGAGACTCGCTGGGGTAACAGCTGGGTAAAACCGGGTTGCCCTCAAGACCGCACCATGCCTCGGTAGGATACGGTCTATCATTGGGACGTCCCCCCCCCCCCCCCCCTAAGACCACGAGTGGGAGTCGAACCGGTGACCTCCCAAAGGAGGAACCGGCCCAACATACCCAATGGGAACCACTGGGCCACGGAGGGAGGATTGGTAAGTATATTAAATGGTGTCCTTAGCTGTATCCCACAGCATTACCAAAGCAGAAAGAAAAGTTTAAAAGATTCGATATATAATAGAAGGGCCGCCGTAATCGCCGGTAAAAATTAAAGGGCCGCCGTAATCGCCGGTAAACCGAACCGCTCTGTTTTCGCCGGTAAAAATTCTCCGATCTCTTGTAAGGGTGTAGTCGCTAACGTCAGAACTTAAACGCGGGAGCGGAAAACGATCGGTTTTCCAGTGGTTATAGAGAGAGAAAATATTCGGGTAAGATATTTTATGGATGTTGATGTGTTTTGTGGCGGTTGCTATTGGCGGCAATGACCGCCGTTGTGCCGGTTGGCGATTGAGGACAGTCGCCGGAGTGTACAAAAGTTCAGATAAAGAAAATCCTATTTCTATTGATCCAAAGAATGCGATCTATAAATTGATTTGATTTAAAGAAAAAAAAACAGGATAAGAATTTGCTTCTTTTCTTTGATAGCAGAAAAAAAAAAACGTTTTCTAAGTTGCAATTTGTAAATTTGAAACTTTTGGTTCATTCTTTAGAAATACATATACTATATTGCAATGAAGAAAAAAAAATAGTTGGAGATTTTGATGATGTGTACCTGATTGGTGATGATCGATGGTTATCAAAATTGCAAAAAAAAAAAAAATTCCAAAGCTCAACTACTTGAGATGATTTGTTGCAGATGCCCGAAGGGTGTGCGGCTGATTGTAATTTAGGGTTTTATCAAAGAAAAGAAGCAAATTCTTATCCCGATTACTCTTTGGTTTTTATCACATTCAATATTTTATTCATAATAAACATCAACATATAATAGCAGAAATATACATCAATAATAATATATCACCAAAACAAATTATAAACACCCCAAATTCCCCAAAACTCTTACCACACCCACAAAACAAAAACTCAAAAATAAAATAATAATAATAACAATAACAATAACAAATAATCATGCCCATATTTTATACTCATCAATTCTCCTCTTCCTCATCTTCTTCATACACATCTTCATCACCATCATCAGCCACTGCATCTTGATATTGTTGATACTCCGACACCAAATCATTCATATTACTCTCGGCCTCCGTGAACTCCATCTCATCCATCCCTTCACTTGTATACCAATGCAAGAAAGCCTTCCTCCTAAACATAACCGTAAACTGTTCCGAAACTCGCCTAAACATCTCCTGAATCGACGTCGAATTCCCCATAAAAGTCGACGACATTGCCAGCCCGGTCGGCGGGATGTCACACACGCTTGACTTCACATTGTTGGGGATCCATTCAACGAAATATGACGAGTTTTTGTTTTGTACATTGATCATTTGTTCGTCCACTTCTTTTGTGGACATTTTGCCGCGGAACATAGCAGACGCTGTGAGGTAGCGTCCGTGGCGTGGGTCCGCGGCGCACATCATGTTTTTGGAGTCCCACATTTGTTGGGTGAGCTCTGGGATGGTTAGGGCGCGGTATTGTTGGGATCCGCGTGAGGTTAGTGGGGCGAACCCCACCATGAAGAAGTGGAGCCGGGGGAATGGGATTAGGTTAACCGCGAGCTTTCGTAGGTCAGAGTTCAGTTGGCCCGGGAACCGGAGGCAACAAGTGACACCACTCATGGTAGTTGATATCAAGTGGTTTAAATCACCAACTACGAAAAAGAGAGTGTGTTAGTCATTAAAAAACTACATTAAAAGTTTGTACTTTTTTTTACGACTTTAACAAAATTTTTGAAAAAAAAAAAAGCTAAGGATTAAAAAATGAAAAGAGATTTTTAGTTACTTACAACTTGGGTTGGTGAGTTTGAGTGTTCGGAAACAAATATCATACAATGCTTCATTATCAAGAACCATACATTCGTCGGCGTTTTCGACGAGTTGATGGACGGAAAGAGTAGCGTTATACGGCTCAACGACCGTATCCGACACCTTTGGTGATGGAAAGACCGAAAAAGTCAACATCATCCGATCGGGATATTCCTCTCGGATCTTTGATATCAGCAAGGTTCCCATACCAGATCCCGTACCCCCTCCAAGTGAATGACACACTTGAAATCCTGTAACACGTGACATTTTCATTAATACTCAAGAAGTAATTAACAAGTTATTTAAAGTTTGTTATAAAATATTTATGTAATTAATATTATACCTTGTAAGCAATCACAATTTTCGGCTTCTTTACGAACAACATCAAGGACTGCATCAACTAACTCGGCACCTTCGGTGTAATGCCCCTTAGCCCAATTATTTCCCGCGCCATTTTGGCCAAAAATGAAGTTATCGGGTCGGAAAATTTTTCCATAGGGCCCAGCACGCAGACTGTCCATAGTACCGGGCTCAAGATCAACCAAGACGGCCCTTGGGACATATCTTCCACCACTTGCCTCGTTATAGTACACATTCACCCTCTCTAGTTGAACATGAGTGTTACCGTTGTATTTTCCCGTCGCGTCGATTCCATGTTCATCACAAACAACCTCCCAAAATTTTGCACCGATTTGGTTTCCGCATTGTCCAGCTTGAATGTGTAGAATTTCTCTCATTTTCTTGAAAATTATTATATTTTCTTTAAATTGTAAATGAAAAGAATTTGTGTGAGAAGAAGAGTGGAGATAGGTTTATGTAGGATAGGCAACGGAGGATTTTGATGGTGACTTTGATTTTTATGTATTAAAAATGAAAAATGGAATTAATAATTGCATATGAATATGTTTTTTTAAGAAATAAAAACATTAAATCAACATATTATGAGTTGTACATGTGAGAAAGATGCCAATTGCCAAGATGCATAATAATGTTATCTTAAGTGGCCTACTTCACTTGAAATTACCAAATTTGCCCTTTGTTGTCACTATCTTTTGTTTTATTTTTATTTTTATATTTTTATTTTTATTTTATTTATATTTCATTAGTCTTCATCTTCAATAAATATATAATGAATAAATTTATATATTAAACATATTGCACGAATTTTTTCATTACATTCTAAAACTTTTATGCAGTCACTAACGTTAGTCTGTGATTGTGATTATGAGTGTAAGTGACATTTTGTCTACGAGTATACCCGGGTGATCAGAGTTTGCTGAAAGTAAAAAAAAAAGATATTATATATTTATACATATCTTCAAATATTAAGTTACACATCGGTTTCTTTCCTATCATATCCTCATATAATGTCAAGAACCAAATTTTATCAAAGCATTTATTTGTACGATTATTCTTACAATTTTTTAACTGTATCACACTTTTTACACAAGCATTTTCTGGTTAAATTGTTTTTTAGTAAACAATATATTTAATAAAATAAAAATAATATAGTTTTGTTACATATAAATTTCATAAATAAACATAACTATAATTTATTGTCATAAACTTTTAATTAAGAATTATTAATTCTAATACATTTATATATTTATACAAATCATCTTTAAGTTTCTTTTATAATATTATTATATTTTGATAAAAAAAAAAACATGAACATTCTTAGCTCCATCATTCCACATAGACTACGGATGATTATAATATTATTATATTTTGATAAAAAAAAAACATGAACATTCTTAGCTCCATCATTCCACATAGACTACGGATGAAACACCCTAAAATATCTGAAACCAAGACAATGTGTAGTGGTTAAGCCCCATAACCTCTATAGATATGGGGTTATACGACATGTGGTAAATGGGTAAGAAAGTGAGGTTATAAAGGGTTATATAACTTAAGTGTGTAATAGGGTTATACCCCTTCAATTAGACATATATATGTATGTATATATATGTGTGAGAGAAAGAAACCAATGAACCACTGGTATACACATCACGGCCTTCGATTTTTCAGGCCCATGGCGCCTGAGGGCGGTGTACCCTGACGCTATAGGTCGGGATGGTGGTCTATGGCGTCGGATGCCGTCGGACTACATGTGACCTAAAGGATGCCAAATAGCAATTAATCCCCCAAAGGGGATCCTCTTATACAAAAACTGAAAATATGAATCATTAAGGTAGCGTTTGGTACGCAGGAATGAGAGGTGGAATAGAATGGACCATTGTGAGGAAATGAAGAAAAGAGCGTTAGGTTGGTCGATGGAATGGAATCGTCCATTCCAAAATACATTCCATTCCCTCAAAATCATTCCATCTGTCCCACTTGTTTTTTTTCCATTCCATTCCATCTTCACCCTTCATTAACGATACCACAACCCACCATTGTTGCTAACACCCACCACCACCACCACCACCACCACCACCACCACCACCACCGTCATCCACTGGCGTCATCCACCTCCGCCGCCACCACCGCCGCTACACACCTCCGTCCCTGCCACCGCCATCGCCACCACCCACCGTCGCCACTGCCACCTTCGATCATCGCCACCACCCACCTTCGATCATCACCGCCACCATTGCCACTGCCACCTCCGATAACCGCCGCTACCGCTATCAACCGCCACCACGCTACCACCTTCGACCACCCTCGCCACCACCATTGCCATCGCCGCCACCTAACTCCACCGTTATCCACCACCACCACCACCACCTCCGTTGTCACCATCCGCCGTCGTCTCCACCCACCACCACCACCAACCATCATCGCCGCTACAACTAACACCTAGCACCACGCACCATCATCGCCCATCACCGACCACCGCCATCTGATTTTATTCCTAAGTCTTTTTTCGCATGGCAAACAACAAAAAGTAATTATCCATTCCATTCACACATGGTAACCAAACAAGACATGAAATGGTAATGATCAATTCCATTACCTAATCCATTCCATTACCTTGTCTATTCCATTCCCCCGTCCATTCCATTACCCCATACCAAACAGACCCTAAGTTTTTTAATAACAAAGTATTTGTCTTAATTAAATAATTGGGTAGTTTTAAATTCTTCAAAATATATATAAATCAAAATCAACTTGATGATTTCAGCAAAGGACAAATAGGTAATTTAAAAATACAATGAGTAGATACAAGGAACCATCTTCTTGTTGAAATAGCATTTTCAAGTAAGGAGAGTCGATATCATCAAGAACCAAGGCAATGATCAAAGAGGTAAGCTGTCGGTTTTCCATTTTTGCCTCATAATTAAATTAAACTGTATTTATAGATAGTTTTGTAAGGACTAGCCGAAGTTTTTTAAACAAAGTTGGAGTGACGGGCTTAACCCGCTAATACGATAAGTTTAACTCTTTTAAAAGGAACTCGGATCTTTGGTAACCAATCTGGCCCATAGCCCTCCTAGCCAAGAAATAAACTAAGTGATCATTTGATACACATCCAAGTTGAATATTTCCAAATCTTTAGGGTTTGATTTCACTCTGTAAATCGATGTTCAAAACAATATATTTATTGTTTTATAAAAAAATCAATAAAAGGAAATTTTAAGTGAAGAATCATAATTACCAAGTAAAATAAGCATTAATATTGGCAAAATATAGTGGAAGAGGGAAAAATTCTCGGTTATACAAATATATAAGAGTTAAAACACATATGAGTGTTTGTATGTCAAAGTCCAAATTTTCTAAGGGTATTTGTTTTTCAAAACCTACCTAATTTCATGACTTCTTTGGAAGTATAGCAACGATTGTAAATGATTTGGTGATGCATCATTCATTTCTATAATGTCTTTTTACTAATAATATGATTAAAAAAACAAATTTAAAATTTTAAAAGATTTTCTTGAGATTTATAGCACCCACCTCTCACATCATTCCAACTAACCACTTATTTATATAATATCAATTTGTAATATACTTAGGGGTTGTTTGGTAGCCTCTTAATGATCATTCAGATGCTACCTCTTAATGGTTTAAAAACTCTGAATTAATAAGAGGTAACCTCAAGTCTGAATGGTTAAGAGGTAACCTCTGAATGGTAAATCATCACATGTCACATTCTTCTACCTTCTCATTGGTAAAATTCTTAATGGTTCCATTAAGAGGTAGCCTCTTAATGACCATTCAGATGCTACCAAACAGCCCCTTAGGCTTTAAGTGGTTGTAACTTTTGCATTAATGGTGTTTCATGCTTAGTTTTGTTGTACCTTTATGTGTTGGGGTTGTACACTTTGTTAAATTTTATTAACTATATATTAATTTATAACATTTTGTTGCATTATTAGTTGTAATTTTAGCAAAAATGGTTGTACCCATTTGATTTTTTTCTGTCTTTAAAATTTATTTTGCCTTTAATTATTATTTTACTTTTAACCCAAATACTTTAATAATTTTACAACTTAATCACAACATTATTGGCTGTAACATGTGCTTAAGTGGTTGTACCTTAGTCAAATATAGGTTGTAAGTTGTGCTTAAGTGGTTGTACCATAATCAAATAATAATGGTTTCATTACCTTACCAAATTCAATATGTTTTGTGAATTTCGAGTAATGTATACAAAACCCCACATACCGGCAGTAATTGAAGATTACAAAGACTTAATCCCTGTAATTATAACTTTGAAAATAAATAGGGTTTTGGAAACAATTTGGTAAAAAGAAGAATGACTCACATTGCAAGTTTAAACGGGCAGAGTTTAGCCTTGTAACCTAGTTTAAATAACAATGCATACGAAACTAGGTTAGTAACTTAATACAACATTTACGATAAGCTCACGAAATCAAAACCCTCACGACGAATGACAAAGTATAGCCCTAATTTGGGTAGCACTTAAACATCCATCGGATTGGTTTCAATCAATCGGACATTGTATCGTAGCAGTGATCGAGTTAATACCCTGTATCGTAGCAGCGTTTCACTACTTGGAATGTGAATTTCGAGCAGAAAGATGTGATTTTTGATAATTTTCTCGCACACAGCTGAACTGCTCATGCCCAACTCATTTATAGCTGATTTTTGGGTTTTACGCGGCCCGCGTAAACCCTTTGATGTATCTTACGCGGCCCGCGAGGGCCACCTAGTCTACAACTAGGGCTTGTGTGTCACGGGTAGGTCTGCCACGTGGCCTGTATCGCTTATCTGGTCAACTTTGAGTTGACGCGGCCCGCGTAAGCCTATGCTTACATTTACACGGCCCGCGTAAAAACCAATTTTCTCAATTTCTTGGTTTTTCATGCACATTAGGGTTTTAGGGGTCCGAGTTTTCACTTACGGGTCATTTTGGAGCACTTTTGCAGGTCCTTACAGTTTATTTTTTTTAATTACTAACACTTGGTTTCATTTAGATGTTTATGAGAAGATTGAGAGGATGAAGATCGAATGAAGTTTGAAGATGTTTGTTTTAATTGTTAACACGCTGGTTGTAATAGTTTTATTTAGAGCTTGTTTTATGGCTTGAAATTTTTTATTGTCGCTTTGCTACTTTTATTTTGGTTGGTTTGAACTTTCAATGTTGCAACTCTTAGTTAATGTTTTAAATGGTTTGATTTGTTTCTATTGAATTGTTAATTTTACGATTTAATTGTCAACCGGTTCCAGCGAGAACCGTTTACACGAGAACCGTTTAACCGGTTCGGAACCGAACCGGAACCATTATAATATGGTTCAATTCCGGTTCTTAAATTTAGCAATTAACGGTTCCGGTTCGGTTCGGTTCAGTCCGGTTCTGAACCGTTGCACAACCCTACAAATAGCCCATCATCAACAAACTATATTTATAAGAAGAATCATATATAAGAAACCATATTTTAAATCATAATAATATATAAATAATACATGTGTATATATACATTAAAAATATCCTCAAAACTCGTAAACTGCTTAGAATTACCAACCGAAGCTCCAGTATCCTCATCATCTAAAGCAACTTCCCCGGAATCCAGAACCTGTTTGTGTTTAGCCTAGAAAATGAGATTTAAAAAGTTATTAGCATAATATAATAAAAGTTACTTATCACCATCATGTTATCAAAACAATGTAATTTATCATCAAAATTTTATACCGCAGCCAATAAATCAAACCCATCATCTCCATAAACTGAATCATCCAAAACAACAACATCAGCTTTCTTGAAGGAAACCTCAGTTCCAGTCTCGGAATGGAAAACGGAAAGCTCAAACGTTTTAGATGCAATCATGGTGAAAACCAACCAAGATTCAACTGCTATGGGAACTTCTTCAATCAATTTTAACCATCCATTAGTAAATTCGCATCCATCAGTCCATCCTTTCATCATCACATTCCAAAACCTTTCACCAACATAGATAGTTGCCATCCCATACTCGTAATTTTTACCATAGAATTGTTTCCAAAATTTGTCAGCAATTAGCTATAGAAGAAGCAAAGGAATATTTAGTGCAGACTTACAAATTTGATATGAACTAATGAGCAACAGAAGTTACAGCGGATTAGTCAACAAAAGTTAAAATGAGAATTACTTAACAGGGTTAGTCAACAGTAGTTACAGTATTTACACACAACCTAACCACTGTTTGGCTGTCAACTATTACATACCTCTGTTGCTATCCAACAGAGGTTTCGTAACAACTGTCATCCATTATGTCCAGCAGAGGTTGCAACGTGGACAGATCTTAAATATCAGATGTTAGTCAACCGAGATTAAAAGACTTAGTCAACAGAAGTTAAAAAGGTTAGTCAACAGATGTTAAGATTATAAGGAAACAAACGTTTAAAGGGCAAATAGATGTTAGCAAGTTGTTGAGCTAGCAAAAAATGTTTACAGTAACTAACAAAATAATATATCTTTACTTACAGTCATGCCAAGTTCAGGTCTAATATTTGCTGAAATGTAAGAGTTCTCGTAGACATTTTCTTTAAAACATGAGACAACGAATGACAAACGCCCAATAGCTTTTACCAATACAACATCTTTGGTTTTCAAACAACAATCTCTAACAAACTTTTCCATCCATCCGTAAATATACAATGATCATCTATCTCCCCTACTCGTACTAACCATGAATTGTCACCATCAAATAACTCTACAATTCGACCGTACGGGACCTCCTTGCCCCACAACATAGTCTCAAAATCAAGTGGTATATTCTGCGACAGTAGTTAACAAACATCTTAAATCAAAAATTAATGTAGAATCCTAATAGTAGCAAGAAAGTTAAAAAAACATACCAAAAATATAAAATCATCTTCATTGAGGAATTTTAAAAAGGAAGGTGTTTGATTTGATAGATTCATATCTGCAATAAACAGTTTAAACTTACAAGTTATAAAGATGAACAACATCCAACAAAAGACATAGACAAACAACATTATAAAATACACATCACTAACATCACTTAAACTAAATCAGCACTTCAAAACAAAAGTACCAAATATTAACCGGACTATTTGTATAATCACACACTTAACGTATTATAAAAACAAAGCACAAAACGAAAATCATCATCTCTCACAACAGTTAAGTAAATGAGCATCAACAAAAAAATATATGGTTGATTTATCAATCGTAATGTAGAAGACAACATCACGAAGATGCATGCATAAATTGTGACACAGAATGCTATCAGTAACTTCCTTTAAGTTAATGCAGTACATAATTGATAAAAATACACCGGATTACAACAACTATTATTTGCTTCAACAAAGAATATGAAACGCCGTCAGTGACACATACATACTCATAACATCAAACAATGATTAATCTAACATTTATAATACAAACAATAAATTCAAAGAAACAATACTTGGTTTTATAGCGTGTAATCTATATTATGCAATAGAACCTTGCCGATTTTGATAAGAAAGTTATTTGAGAAAACTTCCGAATATGTTTTCTGGAGCTTATATTCAATAATGGAGATGAAAAGTATATTAAATGGAGTTAATACAGATGTTACATTTACACTGGTTGGTTGAAATTAAGTTTTGTAAAATTTATACTTTACCCCCTTTTACATTAAAACGGGGCAATTTTTGCACAGCAACAACCACTGCTTGAATATAAATTTAATGTTAAATAAGAAAAACTTACATATTAATTCATATATTTATATAATTAAAAAGAGTTTTTAAATCCCGATATTAAAGATTATTATAAGTTAAAGAAATAAACAATTACAAGTTAATAGATAAATATCTTACTTTCAACAATCCCAATACAATCTCACCTCTTCTTCTCCGGCGAAAAAAACTTTACAGTTTCTTCTTCTTCAGACTTGATGATCAGAAGTTTAAAGTTTTAGATCAGGTATTTTTTTTGTTCTCTTGTATATTTTACAAGTATGCTTTGACATGTTCTTTTCAGTTTCCTCATTTCAAATTATATAAACATCAAAATCATCATCTACTGATGTTAAAATTGATAAACTTATATGAACTTGTTTTCTTTATTTTATAATAAGATTTATATCAACCTATTTAGTTACATTTTGATTCATTTCATCTAAATAAGAATCTGAAATATTATTGTTTCATAAATATTTGGTTGTATATTTTACGAATGGTTTTAGAATTATTGTATGAACTGCCATGTAGTGTTGATAAATTTCTTCTATCAATATTAATTTTGATAAAATATTCTGCAATTAGTTTATAGTACTCATATGTCTGATTTGTAAGTGAATATAGCCTTGGCTGCAGTCATTCCTCTGAAGTTTGAAGTTGACACAAACATGGATATTTGAAAACTTTATTGCCATATAATACTTTTTTATTATACAAAAATATAAATTTGATCTTACACAATGTTAGATTCATATTGTTGGTTGTAGGGACCATATTGAAGTACACAACATATAAGTTTGGTCCTACAGAGTGTTGGATATTTTTTTATACCTTAAATAGAATGCTTTTTAGATACAATTGATTTTATGTTTTAGTATTTAATTGTTATTGTATTTTTTACTTTCAGATGGAGTTTATGATAATTATCAATGTATCTGAATTGACAGACCTAAATGAGGGATTGGTAAGCTATATTCTTAGAACAAATTAGCTCAAATCACAATTGTATGCTAAAAACTATATTTATAAAATTAAAGATATATTACATGTTGTGTATTTTATATACATAGGTACTTCCAAGGATAATGAGTAACCAATTACTAAGAAAGTGTGAAGTAATAAAGTTGGTTGATTATACGTGATTTAAGTATAAGATTGCAGTACAGAGCATCGATCATAAAAGTAAGAGTATAAATGGGCCAGAATAGACTCGGTTTGTTGAAACTTATAGAAATAAGAACATAGACAACCCGTTGACGGGTGGTCCATAGGACAACCCTTAATAATGTTAAAAGACTAGTTTATCCTTCACTTAATCGCGTAATTATCTTGCATTAGATAACTGCATTTGCTTAACAAAACACAACATTCAGGGTGCCACCGTAAATTACGGTGTCTAGCTCATATTGCTAGTGCTTGCTTGTTACCGAGAGGAGAGACATAGCGAGGGGTGCACTATTTTGGGTGTTAAAAGGGGTTAGTAAAAGGACTACATGTTTTTGCTTGGTTTAAATTGATCGCTTGTTTTGAAATTGATTTGATGAGTTGCTTTGGACAAGAAACGGTTAAGTGTGGGGATGTGACGGGTGGTCCATAGGACAACCCTTAATAATGTTAAAAGACGAGTTTATCCTTCACTTAATCGCGTAATTATCTTGCATTAGATAACTGCAGTTGCTTATGTTTCAGGTATGCTTTGTGAGCTAAAAGAGGAGAAAACGCAGCTTTGGACGATTTGGATTTGAACGGGTCGTGCGTGAAAGAAATGAAGAAACAAAACACAACATTCAGGGTGCCACCGTAAATTACGGTGGCCACCGTAATTTACGGTGGGCCTGAGATGTGACTTGTCCTCCACCGTAACACAGGCTTCCCCCAACGTAACACTTTGATGTCCACCGTAAATTACGGTGTGGACCGTAAATTACGGTGGAAGCTGCGACAGAAATCGTAACTGCTTCATTTAATCAGTTTTTGGGGTGTCTTTTCACTTATCTCATCATTGGACAGTTTCTTGGCAACTAGGGGGCGATTTTGGCTGTTCTTACTTGGTTCCAAACAATTTCTAACATTCGGTTTATGTTTTCGATTGGTTTGAACACCAAACTTGTTGTTATGATGATTCACCAAGCTATGTCTGGCTAAACTTTCGGTGATCATCTTAGGTGAAGGTTTCTCTTGAACTTTTGTGTGTTTATTCCGTTATTTCTAGAATGATAACTTGTGTTTGCTTGATTATCATGGTGTATGCATAATTTTTTGTAGCTTGTTAATTGATAGTACAATTTCTAGTCTCAATCGTACGTTCTTGGTGTGGACCGTAAATTACGGTGGATGCTGGAACTAAAATTCCACCGTAAAACAGGAGCTTTTCACCGTAAAGACTAAACCTATTTGCCCACCACCGTAAATTACGGTACCACCGTAAGTTACGGTGGTACCTGGGTGTAACAACCCGCACTTTTGTGCGTTGTTACTACTCGTTATACTCGTTACGCCTAGCACCAGAGATTCGGATCATAATGTAACTATACCGTATATATCGCTATTCGAAGGATAATCGCATACTTTCAAGCTACAGTATCATTATACTACACTATTATCACACTAACACTCACGGAGACATTGAGTGAGGACCTACTCTACCCTCCTCAGTGGCCGTGATGTGTCGAACGTAAACAAATAA
Organism: Helianthus tuberosus; assembly: GCA_030545235.1. NCBI lineage: Eukaryota > Viridiplantae > Streptophyta > Magnoliopsida > Asterales > Asteraceae > Helianthus > Helianthus tuberosus. The sequence goes on from CM060391.1 coordinate 15,408,296, forward strand.
CGCTAACAAGGACTCTCGGGTGAGTGCTGTAACTCCAGTCGTCGTGACGATGGTGACAATACGAGTAAACGGAACCCCGTTAGTCTTTGTGGCACTACACGAAATTACGTTCACGATGTCATCAAGAAAGGACCTATACTATCCTCATTGATGGCCGTGAAACGTCGCTAATAATCGAATACTCGAATCGAAACCGATTGTTAATTATCGAAACTTTGGATTACGGATACGTAAATACGACCCCTAGAGATATATAATAATATAATAATAACAATATATTGATAATATAAACTAATTATGGACGTACATGCTTCGAAAACTATCAAAACGATAAAAAACGGGAAATTCCAAGCGTCAGGATGTCTATCCGGACGGATGGACATGCGCACGGATGGCCATCCGCACGCATGGGCCATCCGCACGGATGGGCCATCCGCACGGATGGGCTATCCGGGCCTGATCCTACTTCTTCTCCTCTTTCGCCTATAAATAGCCTGCCACACCACAATTCAAGTGATGTGACAGCTCATGTTCAACCAAACGCGCACCAAGACCCTTTCTCTCGATTTCCTCGCGATTCCGGTAAGATTTCAACCTAAAACTTGTACTTCTACAATCTACACTCGATTCTACATCATTCTATCTTTCACAACTCAAATTCTAACCGTGAAATCTGCGGATTTAAGGCGTTTTGAGGTGATGTCACCAATAGTTCTTATGAACTTCAAGTTGGGGTCTCATTTCACTATAAACGACTCAGATCCGGGTGATTTCCACATGTTTTAATGACAAATCTCACCAAATCTGTGTGATTTCGAGTTAACCATGAAGAACCACCATGAACGGCTAGATCTGATGGAACGGGGTGATTCCCGGCCGTAAGAATGAGTCGGAATTGACGGAACTTCAAGTGTTAATGCGAAATTACACTACCCTAGTGAAAACGAACGTATTTCCTTCCGTTAAACACTCGAAACCGTGCTCAGAGTGCGAAACAGACGTGTCCGTCCGCACGGACAACATGTCAGCCCGCACGGACAACATGTCAGCCCGCACGGATGACATGTCAGCCCGCACGGATGACATGTCAGTCCGCACGGATGACATGTCACCCGCACGCACATGTCATCCGCACGGATGATATGTCACCCGCGCGCACACCAATCCGCACGCACAAGGCCAATCCGCACGCACAAGGTCAATCCGCACGCACACCCATCCGGACGGATGACTTGTCATCCGGACGGATGACCTGTCCATCCGCACGGATGGGAACAGTCCAATCAAATGTGTAACTTTTCAAGGCCAATCTCGTTTAACCGTATATCGTTTACTCTATTCTTCAAGGATCAGTACAGACATACTCGCCACCGACTCAATCAAGTTGTAATCTCGCTAAATACGCACTGTGAGTATACTTGACCCATTTTTAATCGAATTTTGGGTGTAACATACGTTTCTAACAAATCGAACTTATCAATCGAAATAGTCAATCAATCGAATTATCACATGCGAATAACTGTTATGCATAGATATACGTGATGCTAGTTGCATATGTGCTAGGGCTTATACTCGCGACGTCCCACCAAGACTAGTATAGTACTATTGCGCCCGACGGGGTCTAGTTATGCCATCGTACATTCGAGCATCGAGGACTTAGTTGGTAGTATCAGTTTTGTGAGTATATATGTCGTGTATTACGTCTATGCATATGGAAATTCGCAGCACTTTTTATCTATATGCTATACTATTCACACCTGTATACTCGCCAATACTTTTGTATTGACAAACTATTTTTACGTATGTTGCAGGCTAGATCGCAGACTATATCAAATCAAGCTAGGGAGTCTAGAAACTCAAAAAAGATCTAGGTTATCGGATTTGTATTGTTCGAGAGGACAAGAAATCTGTGATAACTTATGTGATTGTATTATTTGTTAGTATGGGATAACGAATGTATTAAATATTATCGCAATATAGTTGTTATGGATTCTCTTGATCAATCTGATTCGCCTAGTGTCGCGCCCCGATGATTCCGCCATCGGTTGGGGTGTGACAGATTGGTATCAGAGCCATAACTATAGGGAATTAGGTCAGACTCGACCTAGTCCGGGTCGACGTCTTAGAAATTGACCTAGTCTATAGTCTAAGTACCAACAGGCCGACTCGTACGAACCCAGTGGGGTTTGTATTGGGCTTACTTGATACTCTCGATCGAAATTGCTAAAAGCTACAACTTTGTGTGAACGCCGCATACTACAACTTCACACGAAGAAGCCTTTCCTAAGGCTAAAATGCTACTTAGCCTTTCCTAAGGCCGACACAATACACACGTTTTCGAAAATACTCGCATGACGAAACCGAGCGATCCAGTCGAGATCAGGTGTGAAAACCAAGAACTCTCGGTAGGATTGCTCACTTAGCGCATTTTTCTAGCACGAGAACCTTTCATCGAGTTAGGAGTGACATCCACATCTCGACAAAAGTCTCCATTTCTAAATCTAGTGGAACTCACGAATTTATTCGAGGAGCATGACCACAATTAGGAACGAAACTGTTAAGCCAGGGGTGAAACCCGTACCTTAATAAGTCGTTCCACTCTCTATAAAATGGTTTTCAAAAGCTCTCACCAAGGACTCGACTATTGTAACAACTCGAGCCACGCGATGACTAGGAAGGCGAATGCCATGAGCTGCATCCCAGTTGAAGCATGGAGTCTTCTAGGTCAACGCGCGCGCCCGAACTTGTAGATATAGTTGGGTTACCTTGGGTAGTCAACGCCTAAACACCCAAGGCACTCTATTATACGACCCGCCAATTTTACAATGATTGGAACTTATTTACGTTTTGAAACTTCACGCTTTATCGAATTCTCGATGTAACGATTTTCACTCCCTACTTTATAAACGCACGATTCGCACAACCATCGCAATCTAAAACGAAATCCGAATGTTCGCAACAAAACTAATGCATAATCTATCGCATTCGCTCTCGTTTTCTCACTTCAACGCGACCTCGCTTATTCTAAATCAACCTGTATGTGTATGATTACAAATTACATCTATATAAATATATATATATATACGTATAAACAAACAAGTCATTGTGTGAGAACTTAGGAAATTTGTGTCTCCTATGTGGCTCCTATGTGATTCGTATTACTACTATACTATCGCACCAAGTATTGAACGTGCTCAATCGCAACGCAAAACTCAAAAATCATTATGATCGAATCTCACTCCAAGTCTCCTTCTGTCTAGATGCCTTCCAACAACTCTACTTCGAGAATGATAGCAAAGAGACGAGCCAAACGAAGGAGCGAAAAGAGGATTGCTTCACTTGTGACCAGGGAAGTGGTCAAAGTCATTCCTCAGATTGCCACACGAGTTCACTCTCTCAACCATTCTCGAGCTTCGGAAGACGTTAAGACAGGAGAGCCGCAATCTACTTTTCTTTACAAGCACTTCAAAGCCTGTGACCCGATGGAATTCACGGGGTGAAGAAGGTGCGACTCAACTACTCCAGTGGTTCGATTCTATCGAAGTTACCCTTCGTCAAAGCGGGTGTCCCGATAATCTCCGTACTACTTGCGCCACCGGAGTATTTCAATCGCGAGCACTCGACTGGTTGACCACCGAACGTAACAAACGTGGGATCTCCGCAGCTTACGCTCTCTCTTGGAATGAGCTGAAAGAGCTCAGGGAGAAAGAGTACTGTCCTCCTCACGAGATTCAGAAGCTGGAAAACGAATTTTGGGAAATCAAGCAAACCAAAGGTGACAATGCTGGCTACACCGCAAGGTTCAAACAGCTTAGCATAATCTGCCCAAGTCAAGTCAACACTCCGGGGAAGGCCATCGCGAAGTACATTCGTGGCTTGCCTGAGTGTGTGGGTGATTTTGTCGAAGCTGCAAGACCTGCTACCATCGAAGAAACATACCGTTTAGCCGCAGAAATCAACAAAAAACGACTCATGGAAGGATTATTCTCAAAGAATCCTGTCAAACAAGCTCATCAAGCAATCGCCAGTAATCCTTCAGGCGAGCATGTTGACGAATCTTCTGATGAATCTACTGACGAATCTTCTGGCAAATCTGCTGGCGATTCTTCTAACAAATCAGCTAACGATTCTTCTGACGGATCTGCTAACGATTCCTCGGACGAATCTGCTGCCGATTCTTCTGACAAATCTGCCGACGGATCTCCCGACAAATCAGCCAAAGACTCCGCAAGCGAGTCTTCAGACAAATCCTCCAATGACGACACTTCTTCGCAAGACACCGACAAACCCAGCCGCAAACGAAAGACTTCAAGCCCGAGCTCATCGACAACCGAACTGCTGCAACCGGAACCTCTTCGAACAGTTCCGATGTTTCCAAAACGAGCCTACACTGGATTTCATCCTCAGTGTTGCTCGTGTACCTATCATCATCCAGTTGGGGCTGACTGTCGCTATTGCAATAACTGCAACCGTTACGGTCACTTCACTCGCAACTGCCGCATCGAACCATGAACTTGAGTACAACAACAACAGCTCCAGCAAAAGTCTTCAACATCAAACATCTAGCAAGCATAGGAATAAGTTGTAATGATACGACTTTCGACGTTTATTTCTAAGTTTTGAACCTACCCTCTTATTCGAAATTACCACTATGTGTAACATTAACTCTCGTTTTCGTTTTCTCTTCCGCTCTTTAATCGCCGCACTTAGACTAGATTCACACATGCGATATACTATATCACGAAATAATGTGTTTTACCCTCACTACACTTTTAGAACGAGGTACGATAAACGTGCAAGGAACGATTAATCGCGGGTGCACACGGGATTACTTGGGTCAGTGCACGGTGATCATAGTGAATTCTAAAAGTGCCATAGCGTTTTGACGAAAGGTGACACCAAAACACGGGATGGAAGTAGTAGGGGTCGGGCGAGGAATGCCTTACCATACTACCGAAGTTCCGTGAAGAAAGTGCCACGTGGAGTTGAACGTTATTAGACCTATTATACTATTGTGATTATTTTCAACACACTACACTCAATCGCAAGGCGTAACAAACTGTATCATCGCAAGACTTGTCGTAAGTCTGCAAACGCAATGCAATCGCCTCATCGATGGACTCTGGGGAGTCTACCTCGCAGGCAAATTGCTTCGACGCAAGACTGGTCGTAAGTCTGTTGCAACGAATCTCAACCAAGCAAATAAACGCTCGCGATATTGTTGAGTGAGGACCTATTCTACCCTCCTCGATAGCCGTGATGCGTTATAACGAAACATTAAGCTTATTCGAAACAAGAATCGAACTCGACTAATCGCAATCGCTTACCTTGTGTATCTCGCAACCTCTATCGCTTATCACGTGAGCCTATATCTTTTGCTGTGTATCAATCTATCGCTATCGCCTACCGTTATCTGTGATACTTGTGCTAAGTTGGAACGCATGACCTCGCCTCACGAGAGGAAGCTCATATGGTTAAAACAAGGTGTTTTAGCTATATCAGCGGCCTTTCGTGGAAACAGGCCATGTGGGGTCTGATGTTAGTTAAATTCTGTGGTGTTAATCAATCGAACCGAACCGCGTAAATCGAAATCGCATACCTCCATCGCTTGCACGCAACAACTGCCGCTTGTCGTAATCCGATTATCATCACCATCATTGCTAGTGTTATGTTTGTATCATTCGTTTAACCATCTAATCGCTGATCGCCTATTGTGTATAATCTACCGCTTATCGCTCACTTGATGTTCATTGTCGTCTGTATGGTATTAAGTACACATGACACCGCTTCACGAGGCAAGGCTAACCTGGTTAAGCATGGTGTTTCGCCATGTTAGCAACCCCCGTGGAAACGTGCCATGTGGGTGTAATGTGGAATCTAATCGAACACGCGCTATTCGCTTCTCGCCTACCAACTCGCTGGATTAATCTATTCGATCCTATCTTATGTTCGGACCGACCTTCTATCGATTGGGCTGAGTAAAACGCAATTCTATCCATGTTATGACGGCACACCTGACACCGCCTCACGAAACGGGAATAGTATGGGCAAAGCATGGTGGATACGCCGCTGGTACTTCCTATATATAAGTGTTCTAAACATATTAACAAACTTTCGTGGGAAAGTGCCAAGTGGGGCTCGGTAATTAACTACCTTTTGTACTAATTAAAAACGTCTTTTTACAAAATTTTTGATTTAAAATCGGTGGACAAGTGAAATTTTCTCACAACGTGGAGCTAACATCGAATCAGCTTAACTCCATGTCCAAGGAAAGCTTCATAAGCCCAGTTTTTCCTTAAACTCTTACAACGTCAAAATAGAAATCCTTCTTTGGACATTGGTTCGACATCGAGTTCAGCTTGGATCCATGTCATAGGAGAGTTTTCGTAACCCTTGTTTTCATCTCCGAGTTCCTTAAAATATTTAAAAACATTAAACTCCCTTGCAACATCGGTTAACATCGACACTGTTGGCCGCACGTTAAAAGGAAAATTTTTAAAGATTTTCATCCTAAATCCCTTTTTAATATCTAAACGAACGCTTCTTGTAACGTTGGTTAACGATCGACCCAGTTAACTCTACGTCATGAGAAACCTTTCAAATTACAATCGCATCGAACTAACGAATTCTACACAAGACAAGATACTTTGGAATGCCAACTCGTGGGATTTATACTTTCATCCTTACATCGTCTTCTCGCTAATCGCAGTCGGTCTCTCGTATCCGAAATGTTCTCGCTGTCAACTTACGGTCAAACCACTCGCTGTATCGCTACTTATACAAAATCAACTCTTAGAAGTCTACCTATTGGATTAATTTCGGGACGAAATTTCCTAAAGTAGGGGAGACTGTAACAACCCGCACTTTTGTGCGTTGTTACTACTCGTTATACTCGTTACGCCTAGCACCAGAGATTCGGATCATAATGTAACTATACCGTATATATCGCTATTCGAAGGATAATCGCATACTTTCAAGCTACAGTATCATTATACTACACTATTATCACACTAACACTCACGGAGACATTGAGTGAGGACCTACTCTACCCTCCTCAGTGGCCGTGATGTGTCGAACGTAAACAAATAACGCTAACAAGGACTCTCGGGTGAGTGCTGTAACTCCAGTCGTCGTGACGATGGTGACAATACGAGTAAACGGAACCCCGTTAGTCTTTGTGGCACTACACGAAATTACGTTCACGATGTCATCAAGAAAGGACCTATACTATCCTCATTGATGGCCGTGAAACGTCGCTAATAATCGAATACTCGAATCGAAACCGATTGTTAATTATCAAAACTTTGGATTACGGATACGTAAATACGACCCCTAGAGATATATAATAATATAATAATAACAATATATTGATAATATAAACTAATTATGGACGTACATGCTTCGAAAACTATCAAAACGATAAAAAACGGGAAATTCCAAGCGTCAGGATGTCTATCCGGACGGATGGACCATCCGGACGGATGGACATGCGCACGGATGGCCATCCGCACGCATGGGCCATCCGCACGGATGGGCTATCCGGGCCTGATCCCACTTCTTCTCCTCTTTCGCCTATAAATAGCCTGCCACACCACTATTCAAGTGATGTGACAGCTCCTGTTCAATCAAACGCGCACCAAGACCCTTTTCTCTCGATTTCCTCGCGATTCCGGTAAGATTTCAACCTAAAACTTGTACTTCTACAATCTACACTCGATTCTACATCATTCTATCTTTCACAACTCAAATTCTAACCATGAAATCTGCGGATTTAAGGCGTTTTGAGGTGATGTCACCAATAGTTCTTATGAACTTCAAGTTGGGGTCTCATTTCACTATAAACGACTCAGATCCGGGTGATTTCCACATGTTTTAAGGACAAATCTCACCAAATCTGTGTGATTTTGAGTTAACCATGAAGAACCACCATGAACGGCTAGATCTGATGGAACGGGGTGATTCCCGGCCGTAAGAATGAGTCGGAATTGACGGAACTTCAAGTGTTAATGCGAAATTACACTACCCTAGTGAAAACGAACGTATTTCCTTCCGTTAAACACTCGAAACTGTGCTCAGAGTGCGAAACAGACGTGTCCGTCCGCACGGACAACATGTCAGCCCGCACGGATGACATGTCAGCCCGCACGGATGACATGTCAGCCCGCACGGATGACATGTCACCCGCACGGATGACATGTCACCCGCACGCACATGTCACCCTCACGGATGACATGTCACCCGCACGCACATGTCATCCGCACGGATGATATGTCACCCGCGCGCACACCAATCCGCACGCACAAGGCCAATCCGCACGCACAAGGTCAATCCGCACGCACACCCATCCGGACGGATGACTTGTCATCCGGACGGATGACCTGTCCATCCGCACGGATGGGAACAGTCCAATCAAATGTGTAACTTTTCAAGGCCAATCTCGTTTAACCGTATATCGTTTACTCTATTCTTCAAGGATCAGTACAGACATACTCGCCACCGACTCAATCAAGTTGTAATCTCGCTAAATACGCACTGTGAGTATACTTGACCCCTTTTTAATCGAATTTTGGGTGTAACATACGTTTCTAACAAATCGAACTTATCAATCGAAATAGTCAATCAATCGAATTATCACATGCGAATAACTGTTATGCATAGATATACGTGATGCTAGTTGCATATGTGCTAGGGCTTATACTCGCGACGTCCCACCAAGACTAGTATAGTACTATTGCGCCCGACGGGGTCTAGTTATGCCATCGTACATTCGAGCATCGAGGACTTAGTTGGTAGTATCAGTTTTGTGAGTATATATGTCGTGTATTACGTCTATGCATATGGAAATTCGCAGCACTTTTTATCTATATGCTATACTATTCACACCTGTATACTCGCCAATACTTTTGTATTGACAAACTATTTTTACGTATGTTGCAGGCTAGATCGCAGACTATATCAAATCAAGCTAGGGAGTCTAGAAACTCAACAAAGATCTAGGTTATCGGATTTGTATTGTTCGAGAGGACAAGAAATCTGTGATAACTTATGTGATTGTATTATTTGTTAGTATGGGATAACGAATGTATTAAATATTATCGCAATATAGTTGTTATGGATTCTCTTGAGCAATCTGATTCGCCTAGTGCCGCGCCCCGATGATTCCGCCATCGGTTGGGGTGTGACACTGGGCATCCCTGGATTGCTGAAAAATGCGATTTAAAGTAGCTTTTTATATATTTTTTTAGTTTTTCCGATTTTTTTTGTGTTTTTAAAATTTTTCAAAAACATGTAAGAATTACCCTACCCCCTCGAAAATCCCGTGTTGTCCTCAACACAATGTTAGAACAATTCGTGATCCGAATATCCCCACACTTGTTTCAAACACGAATTTCAAGGAAATACGGTAATTGTGCAAACTATACATAACAAAACAAAATGAAATGCTACTATTTACACTACCAAACTTGGGCCTCTCACGGTTGTTCCTCATCGACCGGGCGTAAAATGTAGCCCACTTTGTCAAGCTCCAAGTTGTTTATGTCGTGCCCCTCCAAGTATGGTTTCAACCGGTGACCGTTCACCGTTTGTTGTTTAAGTGTTTGCTCGTCTTGGATGTCTACGTCACCAAACCTTCCAACTCGCCGAACAACATACGGGTACCACCGGCCGCCCGGCGTGCCAAAATTTGACGTGATGTCGTGGTCACAATCAAATTTAATCCCAATAACAACTATAGATAGTGGTAAAAGGGTATCGAACTCAGGGAGTATGTGGAAAATATGTCGATTATATTGCTTTGCACTTAAACTAAATTAACCTAATTTGCAGAAAGTAAATATCAATAATTTGGATTGTTTGATTTTAAAACTAAATTAACTAAATAACTTCAAATCAAAGGTTGGTTGTAAAGCAGATTAGGAAAACAATGACCATCTTAGGATTCAGTTTCTTTTAACAATTGTGTGAAATTCCAACTAGAAAGAGTTACATAGACATAACTCGTGCATAAATAATCGAAGTGATAAAAGGGAACAAAGTACTCGGATTATATAAACGCGAGGTTGTTTCCCGATGATCAATTAATCAATAACCAACCCTAACCCTTCTCGTGATATCTCGATTGCCAACGGCACCAAGAACGTACGATTGAGACTAGAAATTGTATTATCAATTAACAAGCTACAAACAATTATGCATACACCATGATAATCAAGCAAACACAAGTTATCATTCTAGAAATAACGGAATAAACACACAAAAGTTCAAGAGAAACCTTCACCTAAAATGATCACCGAAAGTTTAGCCAGACATAGCTTGGTGAATCATCATAACAACAAGTTTAGTGTTCATACCAATCGAAAACATAAACCGAATGTTAGAAATTGTTTGGAACCAAGTAAGAACAGCCAAAATCGCCCCCTAGTTGCCAAGAAACTGTCCAATGATGAGATAAGTGAAAAGACACCCCAAAAACTGATTAAATGAAGCAGTTACTATTTCTGTCGCAGCCTCCACCGTAACTTACGGTGCCACCGTAAGTTACGGTGATCATCAAAGTGTTACGGTGGGGGAAGCCTGTGTTACAGTGGAGGACAAGTCACATTTCAGGGCCACCGTAAATTACGGTGGCCACCGTAATTTACGGTGGCACCCTGAATGTTGTGTTTTGTTTCTTCATTTCTTTCACGCACGACCCGTTCAACTCCAAACCGTCCAAAGCTGCATTTTCTCCTCTTTTACCTGAAACATAAGTAACTGCAGTTATCTAATGCAAGATAATTACGCGATTAAGTGAAGGATAAACTCGTCTTTTAACATTATTAAGGGTTGTCCTATGGACCACCCGTCACATCCCCACACTTAACCGTTGCTTGTCCCAAGCAACTCATCAAATCAATTTCAAAACAAGCGATCAATTTAAACCAAGCAGAAACATGTAGTCCTTTTACTAACCCCTTTTTAACACCCAAAATAGTGCACCCCTCGCTATGTCTCTCCACTCGGTAACAAGCAAGCACTAGCAATATGAGCTAGACACACAAAGGCTAACGGGCGGTTGCACAACTATAGGCTTGTACCTAAATCAATTTTTCTCCTAAAATGTGTCAAACATGAATGCAAATCAAAGGGACTTTCAAGGTTGTAACGTGGCTAGGTGTATGGGTAGGAAATGGAATATATATGAAATAGCAAAAACTTAACCCGGTCTTTTTATTACGCAATAAAGCAAACTAACAACTACCAATTTAACTAAAATATACAAGATAACTAAACATCACTTCTTTTTCATTTTTCATTGCTTTTTCTCTTTTTTTCTGAATTTTTTTTTTCAACAAACAAACATACTATAAAGCATCAAACATATCTACATCATTCTACTAAAACTACTACTACTAACACTATAAGACCGGGTCAAATTGGGTAAATTTTTAGGTAAGTAGCTAGGGGGTAACAAATGATAGGCTTTTAGGCACAAAATTTGGCAACTAAATGTCCAAACCCCCACCCCTCTCACTACCATGCTCATATATATAACTTATGAGGTCCAACCCCCCAAATCCCACACGCACACACACTAAAGACGAGGCTCCCTAAATGCCCTTATCCACTTCGCATCCATATCCAACTAAAGACTCAAACCGCATCAAGGCACAAGTTCTAATGCACCCCCACCCGTAGCCACTCTCATCAAAGACAAGTTTTATTTATTTACAAGCGTGGCCTCAACTCTCACCAAGAATAAAAGGGTATCAAGGGTTGCCGGTGCATCAATTAGGGTTAATCTAGGGTGTTCAAATTTTCACATCGTTTCGCTTGATTTAATTTTTTTTTTCAAAAACTTCAAAAATTTCCCCCATCCCCACACTTGGGATACATTGACCCCAATGTATGGTTTTAGGAGGCTTTGATCACTAAACATCTTTCATAACATCCAAAAGCTTAATACTCAAACCACAAATTTCTTTTTGGATTTTTTTTTTCATTTTATATATTTGTTTTCTTCTTTTTAAAACATGACACCACCAACTCGCACCAACCCAACATAACATCACAATCATACACCACCCAACCGCCCGACCTTAAACAAAACAAGCTAAATAAATATTCACAAAATATACAAGGAAAGAACACGACCTGGCTAGTAATAACGTGGCCCCGGAGGCCCAAAAATGGAAGACATCATGTCGTTCCATTCGCCAAATGCAAATGAACCGCTACTACTCCCACCTTGTTGTTGAGCTCCTTCTTGTTGGCGCGGATCGATCCATTGTGAATGATGGAGCGGCGGGGTTGGATACGAAACACTACCATCATACGGTGGTAGAGACGCATAATCCAAATGTTGTGGATCCACAACCACCGGCCGCCCGGCGTGCCAATCTGCGTGCATTCTCCTTTCTTGGTCATCATGGTATCGATTATTCATTTCTACTTCACGGGAATACGCGTGTGTGCGATTCCATGCCTCTTGACGATCAAGGTTTTGTTTCAAGGACCGCTCTATGCTTGCACTCATCATTGTATTTTGATCAAATAACGTCCGCTCCGAACCCGACCATGATTCAAAAATGGGGGCCGGAGGACGTTGATTTTCGATAACTTCTTGCATTGTGCCATCATAAGCCCAATTCGGCACATAAGAACGTTCCGTGTAATCGAAAAATGCACCACCATAACCTCTACCATGTCCTCCGTGGCCCACATTCTCACCACCATGCGGCTCGTCCGCATAATCTTCATCACCACTTGGAACCTCCTCATCACTTTCCGGCTCATCCGGCTCACCCGGTAGAAGGTCCCTTGCACCCACCTTTAGTGCTCTCCATCGCTGCCCCTCCGACTTAAGTTTATGGTACCGTTCTGACTGCGTGGACGTCCAACCAATCCCCAACTTGTCTAATGTAAAAGGCTGATGCCTTTTTGTTGCCCCTCTATCTTCAGACGTTATTGCCTTTTGCTGTTTCATCAATCCCGTGATTATTCGGCAATACGGGACGATATCTCTTCCTAACTTGTTTCGGCAAATCCATAAGTGGTTCATGATCAGATATCGGATCGGAAAACGCGGAGACCCATGAAGTAGCGAATAGAGGACGGGTACTTCCGGGTACCTCACTTGCTCCTTGTCCCCCCTTCGCGGAATGACATTGAGAATACAGATTGCTAGCAACAATTTAGCTTCTATTTTTAACTTCCTCCGGTATAAAATACCACTGTAAGTACCGGGCAAAAATAACGCCGCCAACATATCATTCCAACAAGCATGCTTCTCCGGTTTAACCAGAAGATCATCAAGAGTAGGTATCATGTAATCACTAGCCGATAAACTGTCGTACTTTCCCAATTTCTTCAATGTGTTAAAAGACATCTCTACAGGAATCCCATTCACCATACCCGTTAGCTTCATTTGTGATGGCTTTTCATATGTGTTGCACTTGAGAGTTGCCATCCATTCTTGTATTTCGGTTATGAACAAGTTGTTTTTATCCTTATCATAGCAACTAAGCGCCCCCTCCTATCCTAGAGCGTGGAATTTAGCAAACACACCAAACGGGCTAAATTGAACCTCATTAACTTCTCTCTCGCAAATAAATGCGGCAGCCTTGTTTTTCAATCTATTCATACTATCGTGGTAGAGTGTCGATTGCCACTCCTCTGGTTGGTCATCCAGTGGACCCGACTCCCATTTTGGCTTTTCCGGCGGGTCCAACTCCATTTCTTCCTCACTTTCACTTTCGTCAACTCGACCCAAGTATTGCCTCTTTTTCGGTTGCTGTTCCGGCCGCTTGCCCTTATCTTTAGACGAAGAAGACGAACTTGCTCCGGCTTTTTCCTTTGTCCTAACCATTTTCCTACACACATTAAGGCAAGCAACACAACACAACCAAACAAAACAAAATTAGACTCTTTTCTCCAAAATATCCCCACACTTGCTTGTTACTATGGTTGTAGATGTTAGTGAACCAAGAGTTTATAAATTTTTCAAAAATTGGGCATGGTGTCTCTACAATGTAGAGATTCCCAAAAGTTCACTACTTTACTATCAATCCTACATCTACAAACCATAACCATGTTCAAGTAGCAAGTAACAAGTCAAAACTATGAACAAGCAAGTGGGTATGAACAAATAACCTAAATAACCTTACTTTTCACAATGTATCATCAAAATATAACAAATAAGCTTTCATACCTTGGTGTGAAGATGCTAACACACTTGTGAAACAAAAACTTCAAAAACCCCTAAAATTTTCGGACCTAGGGTTTGGAATTCGAACCCGAAAAATTCGGTTTTTCACCAATCTCTTCTCAAAATCAGAAAGTACGTGAAAAATTAGCCAAGATAGACCTAAATTTCCCTTGATTTGGCTAAAGATTGAGAGAGTTATGAAGGAATTAAGGTTGAAGTAGAGTATGGAGATCTTGTGGGTCTTAGAAAGTGATAGATGAAGTTGTGGTGAGGGAAGAATGAAAGAAAATGGATGGCTGGGAAGAATTCACATGAATGATTGTTATTAAAAAAAAATTTATATGCAGAAACTGGAACGGCGTATCAGTTTTCCAGGTCCACCGTAAATTACGGTGTGGATCGTAAATTACGTTGGATGCTGGAACTAAAATTCCACCGTAAAACAGGAGCTTTTCACCGTAAAGACTAAACCTATTTGCCCACCACCGTAAATTACGGTACCACCGTAAGTTACGGTGGTACCTGGGCATCCCTGGATTGCTGAAAAATGCGATTTAAAGTAGCTTTTTATATATTTTTTTAGTTTTTTCGATTTTTTTTGTGTTTTTAAAATTTTTCAAAAACATGTAAGAATTACCCTACCCCCTCGAAAATCCCGTGTTGTCCTCAACACAATGTTAGAACAATTCGTGATCCGAATATCCCCACACTTGTTTCAAACACGGATTTCAAGGAAATACGGTAATTGTGCAAACTATACAAAACAAAACAGAATGAAATGCTACTATTTACACTACCAAACCTGGGCCTCTCACGGTTGTTCCTCATCGACCGGGCGTAAAATGTAGCCCACTTTGTCAAGCTCCAAGTTGTTTATGTCATGCCCCTCCAAGTATGGTTTCAACCGGTGACCGTTCACCGTTTGTTGTTTAAGTGTTTGCTCGTCTTGGATGTCTACGTCACCAAACCTTCCAACTCGCCAAACAACATACGGGCCCATCCATTTGCTTTTAAGCTTGCCCGCAAACATCTTAAGTCTTGAGTTGTACAACCAAACTTTTTGACCCACTTCAAACGTTTTCTTTCTCAATTTCGCATCGTGTACTTTCTTGAGCTTGTCTTTATAAGCCGATGCACATTCATACGCCTCATCTCGAATCTCTTCTATCTCGCTTAATTGTAACTTTCTCAATTTTCCCGCCTCGTCATAATCCGCGTTTACCGTCTTAATTGCCCAATGTGCCCGATGCGCTAACTCCATTGGCAAGTGACAACCCTTTCCATACACCATCCGGTAAGGCGTTGTGCCAATTGGAGTCTTGTAGGCCGTTCGGTATGCCCATAATGCATTGTCTAACTTACTCGACCAATCCTTCCTATCCGTTCTAACCGTCTTCATGAGAATTTCTTTGATTTGACGGTTGGACACTTCGACTTGTCCACTCGTTTGCGGATGGTAAGGTGTGGCAATCCGGTGATTCACGCTATACCTCTTCAGCAATTTCCCAAAATTGAAGTTCTTGAAATGCGAACCACCATCGCTTATAATAACACACGGGATGCCAAAACGAGAGAAGATGTTGGATTGAACAAATTTACAAACAACCGAATAGTCGTTTGTGCGTGTGGCAATAGCTTCAATCCACTTTGAGACGTAATCCACCGCTACCAAAATGTATAGAAAACCATTTGAATTCGGGAAGGGACCCATAAAATCTATACCCCATACATCAAATATCTCTACAACCAAGATTGGTTGTAATGGCATCTCATCCCTCTTCGATATACTTCCCATCTTTTGGCAATTTACACAGTTTCTAGCGAACTCACATGCATCCTTGAAAATTGTGGGCCAATAAAACCCACATGAGAGAACCCAGTAGCCTGTTTTGTGCCCACTAAAGTGACCTCCACATGCGGATGAATGAGCATGGGTCAGAATTTCCAACACTTCCGTCTCGGGCACACACCTCCTAATCACTTGATCCGGCCCAATCTCGAAAAGATCCGGTTCATCCCAAATGTATTGCTTCACTTGGACCATAAATTGTTGTCGTCGCTTCTTGGTCCAATGACTTGGGATGGCACCCGTGGCTAAGTAATTAACGTAATGAGCATACCACGGTGCAACAAAGGTGGAAACGGCTAAGAGTTGCTCGTCGGGAAATGTTTCATTTATTTCACTATCATCGTCAATTCCTTCAACCGGAATCCGAGACAAGTGATCCGCCACTACGTTCTCACTTCCCTTTTTGTCTCGGATTTCTAAATCAAACTCTTGCAACAACAACACCCACCGAATTAAGCGGGGCTTCGCATCCTTTTTCTCCATCAAATATCGAACCGCACTATGATCCGAATCAACAACCACCTTGCTCCCCCAAATATAAGCACGAAACTTATCTAAAGCATACACCACCGCTAATAACTCCTTTTCGGTTGTGGTGTAATTGAGTTGCGCTCCAGATAAAGTTTTGCTTGCATAGTAAATCACCACCGGTTTTTTATCAATCCGTTGACCCAAAACTGCACCAATAGTAGTGTCACTTGCATCACACATTATCTCGAACGGCTTTGACCAATCCGGTGGTTGCAAAATAGGAGCTTTGACCAAGTGTTCCTTCAAAACAGTGAAAGCTTGCATACACTCGTTAGTAAAATCAAATGGGACATCTTTTAATAACAAGTTACATAAAGGTTTGGTGATAACACTAAAACCTTTTATGAAACGTCTATAGAACCCCGCGTGTCCCAAAAATGACCTTACACCCTTAACATTTTTCGGAGGTGGCAAAGATGCTATTACCCTTATTTTTGCCTTATCCACCTCCATTCCCCTTTCCGAAATGACGTGACCCAACACAATGCCCTCTTGCACCATAAAGTGACTTTTCTCCCAACTAAGCACTAAATTTTTCTCAACGCATCTTTTTAAAACTTTTTGTAATTCGTTGAGACAAGATTCAAAACTAGTGCCAAAAATGGAGAAGTCATCCATAAACACTTCAAGCGACTCTCCAACCATGTCCGAGAAGATACTCATCATACATCGTTGGAAAGTTGCCGGTGCATTGCACAAGCCAAATGGCATTCGCCGAAAGGCAAAAGTGCCATATGGACAAGTGAAGGTGGTCTTGTGTTGGTCATCCGGGTGTATTGCTATTTGATTGTAACCCGAATACCCGTCCAAAAGCAGTAATATTTTTGACCCGATAATTTTTCAATGATTTGGTCAATAAAAGGCAACGGTAAATGGTCCTTAGAAGTGGCGGCATTCAATTTTCGGTAGTCAATACATACACGCCACCCGGTAACCGGTCGGGTGGCAATTTGTTCACCATTTTCGTCTTTGACTGCTTGAATGCCGGCCTTCTTAGGCACAACTTGGGTGGGACTCACCCAAGCACTATCCGAAATCGGATAGATGATTCCCGCATCCAACCATTTGATTACCTCATTTTTTACTACCTCCCTTAGGTTCGGATTCAATCGCCTTTGAGCTTCTCGTGTCGGTTTGGCATCTTCGGTGGTAATAATCTTGTGCATGACAATTGATGGACTAATTCCTTTGAGATCGGCAATTGTCCATCCAATAGCTCCCTTGTTTTCTTTCAAGACTTCCAACAATGCTTGCTCTTGTGCCAACTCTAAATTAGAGGCAATAATGACCGGTAAAGTGTCATTATCCCCTAAAAACGCATACTTCAAGTGGCTAGGCAAATCTTTAAGTTCCAACTTTGGCGGTTCCTCTAACGATGGTTTAGTACCCGAATTTATCTCCGCCGGTAAACCTTCAAATTGATGAGTCCATGGTGGTCGACCTTCTTTCAAAGCCATTGCATCTTGTTTTTCCTCTTCAACCCGGAGTGCATAAGCATGTACCTGTTCAGAAAAATCACACAGGCAAACATCCAAACCATCCTCCTCATACTCATGCGGGTTGCATCCGTCAACTATATCTGCCATGAAACACTCATCAACACCATTAGCATTAGAATTGTTAGTAAAAACATTCAAAC
Source organism: Helianthus tuberosus (assembly GCA_030545235.1). Taxonomy (NCBI): domain Eukaryota; kingdom Viridiplantae; phylum Streptophyta; class Magnoliopsida; order Asterales; family Asteraceae; genus Helianthus; species Helianthus tuberosus. The sequence goes on from CM060391.1 coordinate 15,426,503, forward strand.
GCATTTTTCGATTTCCAAAAGTCATATCGACTGTACCAAATCTACAATCGATTACTGCATGTGCGGTGCTCAAAAATGGCCGACCCAAAATTACATTTTGTTGTTGCTTTGGGTCTGCCGATGAGTAGTCCAAGACTAAAAAGTCAACCGGGTAATAAAATTCATCAATTTTAACAATTACATTTTGAACCATCCCTCGAGGTAGCTTATGAGACAAATCGGCCAAAACAACCGTTGTCTCCACCCTTGCTAACGGACCAAAATCATATTGGTCATATAAGCCCCCCGGTAAAATACTAACTCCGGCTCCAAGATCTAGCAACGCCTTAGCCATTTGAAAATTACCAACTTGTATGTTAATCAATGGTGTGCCCGGATCTTGGAGCTTAGGAGGAAGCTCCCCATTTAAGACTGCACTTACTTGCCCGGTTAAGTCCACCCTCTTAGGCATTTTCTTCTTTTGTTGCCTCTTTTGTGTACACAATTCTTTTAGAAATTTTGCATAGGCGGGTACTTGTTTTATTGCATCAAGGAGTGGAAGGTTAATTTTAACTTATTTAAACATGTCCCACAACTCTTCTTTTTGGGGACCTCTTGGTGCAAGAAAATTTTTTCTACACGGGTCAAGTAAGGCCGATGGAAACGGGACTTGACTCGGTTCACCCTCAACTTTTTCATTCTTTTCGTTTTCACCCAACCCCGGTTTGTTAACATTTGTTTCTTTAGGTTTAACCGGTGAAACTTCATCATCACTATCATTACCCGTGATGTCCTCAACTACCCCCTCAACCAATTCGGGTGACAAATTGGCTTTAAATTCTTTTCCACTTCTTAAAACACTAACATGATGAACATTAACATTACCTCGTGACGAACCGTATGATGGATTTACCTTGGTGTCGCTAGGAAGTTGACCCTTGTTTTTCTTCAACTCCGCCACATCGGTCGCCATTTGACCCATTTGGGTTGTTAGTGATTGGATGCTTTTGTCACGAACCTCATCCTTTTGCATTCGAACTTCATCGAGTTGGTTCCGTTTTTGCATCTCCGCTTGCATGCTTTTAAGCATTTCCATCATCTCATTTCCACCCGAAGACCCCCCTTGTTCTTGACCCGTTTGATATTACTTTTGATACCCTTGGTTGTTCCCACCTCGATATCCACTTTGATTGTTGTAAGGTTGGCGCGAACCAAAGTTACCTTGACTACCTTGAAAGTTCGGGTTAGCTTGATTTGAAGGGTTCCCATACCGAAAATTTGGGTGGTTCCTCAACCCGGGGTGGTAGGTATTAGAATTCATGTTGTTGTAATTTCTACCACCCCCTCCTTGACCTTGAACCGCATGAACTTCTTCATATTGCCCTTCCACCATTCCTTGGCAATTTTCAGCCGCATGACCTATTTCATTACACAATGCACAAACATCATAAATTTGGTTAGTGGTTTGAATATTACCATCATCTACTGCGTGCACTTGAGGTCGGGCAATGGCCGGTCGTGCTCTCCTTGATGCTTGAGCTTTTCTTTTTGATGTAATTGCCATGTTCTCCAAAAACTCCCAATCATCATTCTCGTAATTTGTACCAAAGGTCCCACCGGTAATGGACATTAAATCACGAGCATCTTCGGCACTCAACCCCTCGTGGAAGGCATTCATCAACTCCCAAAGTTCAATCCCATGGTGAGGGCAATTTTTAATCATCATGTTAAAACGCTCAAATGCCTCATGGAACATTTCACCATGTTGTTGTTGAAAACTCCTCAACCCCTTTCTAGCATCGTTGGTCTTTTGAGCGGTGTAAAATTCGTCTAGGAAAATTTGTTGCATCTCCGCCCAAGTATAAATAGATGCTGAAGGCAAAGTGTAGAACCACTTCTTTGCCTTGTCCTCCAAATAAAATTGAAACAGGACCAACTTAACATCATCAGCCGAAAAACCTTGACTCCCAAGAGTATTGCAAATTGATTCATAGGCCTCTAAGTGGAAATACGGTTCCTCCGTTGCTAGACCTTTATATTTCGGCAAACTTTGTAAAGAATTTGTTCTCACTTCAAAGGTCATCCCTTGATCATTGTGAGGAATAACTACCGGTGAGGGATTTTGAGTGATTATCGGCCTAAAATGCGCTTCAATTCATCTCGCATGTTCTCTAAGATGCCTTCTTGGCACCCCCAACCTAACCCTTGGTCGAACAGGACCCATTGGCCTTTGTATATGCCCTTGTGGTGCGAATGGTTGCTGAAATTGCTGCTGTGGCATAGGTGGGTGTTGAATTGGCCTTTGGAATTGTGGTTGTACATGTTGTGGTCGAACTTGTTGCAATGGTATAGGGCGTTGCATTAGTGGCCCTTGTGGCCTTGGCCTAATGTGTTGTGGTATGAGTTGTTGTTGTTGTGGCATTCCACCTACACTTGCCATCCCTTGAGATTGGCTTTGCACATAACCGAACTCTCCTTGATCACCATAACCCCCATAAGCATACCCGTCTTCATCATAGCCCTCAAAATCTTCGTATCCTTCTTCATATCCATCTCCCCCTATACCCAAAGTTTGCCCAAATAGAATGGTCGAGTATTGAAAACCCGACTGGTTTGATGGTCTAAATGTAGAGGTAGTATGGACAACAGTTGAACCTTGTGGTACTGTATAGGTTGAGGATGATTGCCCTGAAACTGGGAAGAAATGAGTGAGTGGTGGAATCGTAGTAGATGGGCTAAAGGTAAGACTAGGTTCGACTTGAGTAGTGATCGGTTGTGTGGTGTTAGTTGGTGTAGTGTCATGAGGTGGAGTAGGAATTGTAGTGGTATTAGGTATGGTTGTGTTTGGTGATGGGTGTGTGGAAGTAGGTATAAATGATGAGGTCGTTTGACCCGTTGTGGGTGGTAATTGAGATTCTTGCATGATGCTTCGTGGTGTGATGGGTGATGTAGGTGAACCAACACTTCTGTTTTCTCTTACTAAAACACGATTTTGCCTTAATGTTCTTTCGATCTCCAGATCAAATGACAATGGTGACGCTTTGTGAGAGCCTCTAGTATGCATGCACCTGTAGAACCTGCACACTAAACACACCAGTGTAAACCCGAAAATAACAAAGCAAAACTAACAAACTGACACACGTTGCACACTACTCCCCGGCAACGGCGCCAAAATTTGACGTGATGTCGTGGTCACAATCAAATTTAATCCCAATAACAACTATAGATAGTGGTAAAAGGGTATCGAACTCAGGGAGTATGTGGAAAATATGTCGATTATATAGCTTTGCACTTAAACTAAATTAACCTAATTTGCAGAAAGTAAATATCAATAATTTGGATTGTTTGATTTTAAAACTAAATTAACTAAATAACTTCAAATCAAAGGGTGGTTGTAAAGCAGATTAGGAAAACAATGACCATCTTAGGATTCAGTTTCTTTTAACAATTGTGTGAAATTCCAACTAGAAAGAGTTACATAGACATAACTCGTGCATAAATAATCGAAGTGATAAAAGGGAACAAAGTACTCGGATTATATAAATGCGAGGTTGTTTCCCGATGATCAATTAATCAATAACCAACCCTAACCCTTCCCGTGATATCTCGATTGCCAACGGCACCAAGAACGTACGATTGAGACTAGAAATTGTACTATCAATTAACAAGCTACAAACAATTATGCATACACCATGATAATCAAGCAAACACAAGTTATCATTCTAGAAATAACGGAATAAACACACAAAAGTTCAAGAGAAACCTTCACCTAAGATGATCACTTAAAGTTTAGCCAGACATAGCTTGGTGAATCATCATAACAACAAGTTTAGTGTTCATACCAATCGAAAACATAAACCGAATGTTAGAAATTGTTTGGAACCAAGTAAGAACAGCCAAAATCGCCCCCTAGTTGCCAAGAAACTGTCCAATGATGAGATAAGTGAAAAGACACCCCAAAAACTGATTAAATGAAGCAGTTACGATTTCTGTTGCAGCCTCCACCGTAATTTACGGTGCCACCGTAAGTTACGGTGGACATCAAAGTGTTACGGTGGGGGAAGCCTGTGTTACGGTGGAGGACAAGTCACATTTCAGGGCCACCGTAAATTACGGTGGCCACCGTAATTTACGGTGGCACCCTGAATGTTGTGTTTTGTTTCTTCATTTCTTTCACGCACGACCCGTTCAACTCCAAACCGTCCAAAGCTGCGTTTTCTCCTCTTTTAGCTCCCAAAGCATACCTGAAACATAAGCAACTGCAGTTATCTAATGCAAGATAATTACGCGATTAAGTGAAGGATAAACTCGTCTTTTAACATTATTAAGGGTTGTCCTATGGACCACCCGTCACCCGTGTTTAAAAAAATTGAAGGAAGTAAAATTTGAGATAAATGTTTTGAACAATGAGGGATTGGAGATTAGAAACGATGGCTCGAACAGAGATTATGTTCCTGGTTGCTTGATACAGGTTGAAGAAGAAACATACTGTAAGCAGGTTAAAAATTGCTACCTTATTTTTATATATTGCCAGTGTATCTTTTGGGCTGTTGGAAAAACTTCTAATTTATATTTTGTATCCTATATAAAATCTAATATGACATTTCTGAAATGTATGAAAATTATAGCATTTACCCCACGATTTCCTGAAGCTGTTGTCGGAGAGGAGACTAAAAATTGATAACTTGGTTGCAAAAGTACATGGACCAAAGCAGAGTAGTAAAGTTGATGTGTATTATGTTTTCTCTCCTGAAAACAAAAAGGCATTGGCTGCTGGTTTTATGGGACCAGGATGGACAACTTTTTGCTTTGAAAATGACATTGAGGAAAACTGCCAACTGCTGTTTCAATGGATGGGAAGTACTCCTGAAGACGACTTTAACTTCACAGTAAAGGTTTTTAACAAAGACGGGATTGGACTTCACGGGGAGACTAAACATCACTGCAGCCGTATCAATCATCAACACCGCAAAAAGCGTCCACATTATAAAAAACAGTTTGAATACCATGTTATAGAGACACACAGCTTGGTATTTACATATCTACTTTTAATATGGTTGATTTTGCTTATAATATTGGATCTATCTGTTATTACTTAAAGTATATGCTGTTTAGAATGAATAACTAAAGAAAGAATTTTCCTTTACAGGCAATACCGAGGAACTTTGTTCGAGAACACCAGCTAAATGACTACCGCAGAGCTGTGCTGTCATTTGGTCATGTGAAGTTTTTTGGTACAGCTGGTTGTTAGGAGAGATCCTAGAAGGCCTGACGACAACAACCATCTAGTGATGTATACAAACTGGCAGCGTATCATGGATGAAACGGGAATATCTGTGTGGAAAAAGCTGCGGTTTGAGATAGTCGAAGAAAAAGTGTAACAGGAGATAAAATACACTTTGAAGTTTGTTTACATAGTCTTTGAACATCTTTTCACCAATTAATGATTTTATGTTTTAGTTGACATGTATGATGGACAACTTTCTTGTTCGAAAACTAACTTAAGAATGAAGTGATGCAGTGTTAGTATATAAAGTTATATACTTTCAAAACTTTGTGGTTTTATCTTTTTATATTTTTCAAGTAAACATTACTATATTTTGCATCTAAACATTACTATTTTCCATTACATTTCCTGGTCGCTCAACAAAAAGAAATATAAGACTCAAAATTAATAAAATAATATACAACTTGTAATTACAAATAATAGTGTTTTAAAAATCTGCTCCTACCAAAGGGACAAACTCAACATATGTTTCGCTAAACTTTGCAAACCAAAACGTCTGTTGAAGACAACCACTGTTGAAAGAAAAGTCTGTTAAACCAAACAACCTCAGCTCTTGAGCCAAACAAACTCTGCTGATGAACCAAAAGGTCTGTTAAGACAAAGACTGCTGAAGCAAAGGTCTGCTAAAAACAACCTCTGATGATGAAGCCAAATGTATGATGTACCTAAGTTCTGCTGTGGACCAACAGATATTACACAATTCAACAGAAGATCTATAATATAAGATCTTTAGCAGATGATGATCAACAGCTCATAAGGTCTGTTGAAGCACACTATAACAGTGCTTAGCCTTTAACAGATCTTTAAAAGTTCTTAGGGGTTAACAGATGTTAGCACGTTTTAACAGTGCTTAGCCTCTAACATATGTTAATGTATCTCAGACCCCAACAGTTTTCCGACTAACCAATTGATTAAATTTTCATTCATCAATCTAACAATAATATACAACCCTACTACTTATCCAGTCCATCAATATCACCAAAAATGTATATAATGTATAATAACAATATTATATAACAAACAAAAGGTTAACCTTACTTGATATTCAAACCGTAGACATTACATACCATATTCATCATTGTAGCCCTTACAAACCAAACTTTTAACCACAGTTTGTTAAAACAACAGTTAACAGACATAAATAAAAACCACAAGGATTCTTCAAAAATAAGTGGTTTCTACTTATCTCTCATAAGAATTGTTTTTTTCATAAGCATCTAATTGTTAACCTTAGTCAGCTTCTTCCGGGTTCTTCTCACATTAGTGGATAGCTCACCAACGTTGACAACATCAGCATCTTGAGCCATCCGCTTTCCATTAGGACTTGATCCAGAATCCTTTTCAACTTCAACGACTGAAGAGTCGGCCGTAACAGAGACAACATCCTTGCAACATATCACAAAACAACTATTGATCTCATTTAATAAAATAATGAACTCTTTTTAAACATACTAAACATACTTTAAAAATAAATACTCACCCTTGAAGTTCGTTCAGCAGACACCTGGGAAGATTCTGAAAGGTTAACATCTTTAACGTCAGCTACCTCTTGAGTAACCTAAAGGATCATAATATATGATATCATATAAAAAAAAGTGCAGAATCCAGTGTTTAAAACTCAAAACAAAAATAAATAGATTGAAAGAGTAATTTTATATGCTACCTCATCAGTATTTTCATCACCATTACCATCTCCACCAACCAACTCAACAATTATTACTGGATCATCACATGTTTTTTGCACAGTATAAACACAATAGTCATTTTTAAGATTGAACTCTGAAACATCAATCTTAAAAGCAGTTTTCTTATCAACCAATCGAAATATCTCATGAGAGAATCCAGTATCATTGGCCTTAACTTGCCTCTCTCTTATGTCACTCGCCGCTAATCCAAGAAGCTTCTGAACATCTCTATAAAACATAACAAAAGAAATACTACCACTCTCATCCTACACCCGGACTTGCACCTTGAACCTGAAATATACACAAATAACTAAGTAAACTTCAAAACTATATTCAAATATCAGTCTTAGAATGTTACTTATATAAATATAACACTAAATAATCATCATTGCTTACTTTGTGGTGATCGATGTACATTCACTATGACATTTGGGACAAACCAAAGAAGTTGCAGGCAATCGAACAATATCATCTGAAACATTTTCAACATTCTGCAAGTATTCACTTTTACCCATCACCTTCTTGAAACACTTACGACAGGCATCATAAAACCAACCATACTCTTCTTGCACAATCTTAATTGTCGCAACCACAACATAGGACATTTCATGTAAAAACAATATATGAACTTGCAATCTCTAGTTTGACAAACATGCAGGTGACAAACCAAACAAATAACCAAACTATATAAAAAGATATGAAACCTTTTCTATCTCACTAATCTCATCAACATGTTTCTTCACACCATCAGTTACAAATTCTTTGTGCAATGGAAAAACACTCTGAGACAATAGTATTGTTTGAGAAGTAGAACCACTCCCTTGTCCAAACTTTAGTATAAGCCTTTTGAATACCACAAATGATTAGAATTAGTATACAAATAACATGAAACCAAGTATTTGACTTGAACATCTATATACAATAGAAATTACATTGACAAATTACCTCCTCCTTAGCTCATTAACTTCATCAAGTTCGTCATTCAGAAAAAATCGTGTTGCAAACTTATCACTTTGAATAGTATATTTACCTACATGGAAAAGTATATAGATATTTAATGTATACCTGTCTTTATATTGCTAGAAATAAACAGTGTAGTTACGATTTGCAGAAAGTAACAAAAATACATTTCCATTCCTTACACTTTCCATGCTGTATAACAACCATCACATGCTCATAAGGTGGGATTTTAGAAATGAAGTCCTTAATCTGCAGAGCATAATCATTCCACACAGTACACCGCAAAACCTTACCCCTACATGAAAAGAATATTCATATGACGATATATTAAAGACTAATTTATGACCATTTCTTTACAAATCTCTAATATCAAAACCACATTGAATGAATAAAAACAGAAAATCAAAGGAAAATTATGACATTTATTAAAGTAGCAAATGAGCCATAAATTAACTAACATATTCACTAAGAATAAACTGTAGACCTCATTTATTACCATGATTCAGCATTAGATACAAACACTATAGATCTCATTTATTACCATTACCATGATCCCACATTAAATACCAACATTCTTCATCTTATTTATTAACATCATTAAATACAAACAATGATCAGTACATGACTGCACATGTAAACAACAACTTACTCCAAGTCTTCAATATCGAAATTCATCTTCTTAGTCTCCTTTGGAGGTCGATCAAAGATTTCAAGATCTCCACAACAAATCACAGATCCAACAACATCTATATGATCACATTATACAAGAATATAAGTAAAACTCTCTAATATTATACAAGCAAGACATGATTACAAAAATATACACTACCAACACTCAAACCGTTTAATGCCTCTCCTTGAAGAATATCTTCATAAGCTCTGAATTTGAAACCATACTCAACACATTGCCAATCTCTCACAGGAGTAACAGTTGTGCATCTATAAAAGTTGATTTTATAAGGCTGCACTACTACTTTATATAAATCTTTATTCTCACCAACACCAAATGTCGACATAATCACAACAGCATCTTCTTGAAGCTGTCCATCAAAAACACGTATCAGATGACTCTTAATACCTGCTTGAATCTTAGCACCCTGAAGAACATTGAAAGAAAGTATCTTCTTAGCATACACCACTACATTCTCTAATAAAACGGAAAAGCAGAAATACAAATTACTTTTTCATCAATGAAGATGAGATCCATCTTGTAACCCTGATTCCATTTCGAATAATTCTCGCTTTCATGTTCTACATATCTTTCCCAGGATTCAAATCGTTAACAAAACTAAGATTGTTACTGTCAACTGATATTGACATGCTTCTAATTCGGAATTCGGATTGTGATTAAATTTCAAAATCAGAGAAGATGAAAGCGTGATGAAATATGAAGAGAGAAATGAGAAGAAAAGCCTTATATAAGAAGGATGATTGACAGGAGTTTCTGAGTGACATGCATTAATTGCTAATTACTTATTCCCATGCATTTTTGAAATTGAATTTCCTAGTAATTAACCTTAAACATATGTTGATCTAAAAGCATTACGGAAGATAAAACAACTGCTACTAGGTATTAAAGTAAAGCCACATATAAATGAGCAAATGTTTACCCTGGCAGAGGTTTAGACCGAATTTTAAATGATTTTATATATTAGGCTTTATGATGCAATAATGACATAAGAAAAGCATTGTTGGACAGCCTCTCTGGCTGACACATCAGCTTTTCTTATGTCACTCAGATTTCTTCTTTTATAGAAAGTATAGATAGTAGATAGATTGGTTGAGAATGGGGGAGAGAGAAAAAATAATGATAAAATTTATAAGTATAAAACATTGTTATTTAATTGAAATGAGAAAAAAATGTAGTTATTTTTAGTGTAATTATAGGGTAAAAATGATGAAAATAATGTGAATGCTCTTAGACCTCTCAAACTATTAATCACATAAAAATTAAATTATAACCAACATTAAAGCTTAATTAGTAAAGTTAATGTAATTTTAAAATTTGAAGTTTGAGTATACGCTATCAAGAAACAAGATATTGATGTCTAAAATATTTAAACCTGAAACGACCTGATCGATAATACTATTTTTCTTGTTCTTTCACACAAACATTTAGGTGTTGTTTGTTTTTTAAGAGGTAAAATGTCTGCAGTCTACGGACCACATCTGCAAACATCTGTAAAAGAAGAGGTGGACCAAACCTCTGCAGTCTGCAAGAAGAAGGTTGTTTGTTTTTTTAACGTATGCAGACTTTTAAAATAAACTGGTGGTGGTGTACGGAGAATGGTGGTGGGTGGTGGTGCTAGACGGTGATGGTGGTAAACGGTGGTGGTGGGTGGTGGGTGGTGGACGGTGGTGGTGATGGACGGTGGACGGTGGTGGTGATGGACGGTAGTGGGTGGTGGACGGTGGTGGTGAACGTGGTGGTGGTGGTGGTGGTGGTGATGATGGGCGGTAGTGGTGAGTGGTGGTGTTTAACTCTCTGCAGAGCTTAGAAGATCTTAGAAGTGGTTGGGCCAAGTCTGCACCAAGAAGAGCTCGCGCAGACGTTTTTTAATGAAACATCTTCGGAAAAACAAACAGTCTGCGTGTGGCAATGTCTAGGTGTGGTCTGCGCGGCGCAGATAGAAGAGCTTGCGCAGAGCTTTTTAGAAAAAAACAAACAACACCATAAAGATGGGTTAAAGGCTCTTTGCCTCCTTGATACACCACCGCTAGTTATACCACACTTGGAGTCTTGGAGATGTATTTCATTTATATTGATCTAAACTATAAGGTATATTCTTGTTGTCACAACATTGTTATTGAGACAAGGCAAAGTTTGGAGTTTGTTGCCATACCATTTGCCATAGCGAGTCCGAATATATACATAGCATTTTGCATCCGGTTTCAAGTTTAAATCTGAATAGTACGTAGTTAAACTTGATACGACTAATGGGACCTCACATAGATGCTAGACTTTGTTCATTTTAGGCACGAGGTTAGAAAAGAGTTACGATGTGTGTCTCTCCGCATGAACTAACGCTTCTAAGCGATGGATTTAAATAGTTGAAATGGGTTTCAAACTTCCATGTTTTTGCGGATGATACAATGGAGGGTTTTCAACTTTTAGACGACCTCTATATAAAAAAAACTCTTATGAATTCAGATAGTGTGGGGTTGGATTGAATTTAACATATGGGGGAGGCTCAACGGTATTGATTAAGGGTTCCTTTTTGGCCTAGACTTAGGTAGGTTTGGCCCACCACGCTACATCCGTCCCTGATTATCGCCATCCGCAAGAAAGAATAGCATACACTTATCACTTAATAAGAAAAACCTAAGCATGTAAAGATAATATAAATGTCACAAGTTGGCTAGGTAAAAGAGAAGTCGCTCAATTATAACATATTGTCATTTTGAGGAAGAGAACATTAAGTTAGCGAATTGTAATTTTTAAGGGGTCCTTCGTTTAATAACATTAAAAATTTCCTCTCAATCAAGTGTTGGTGGTTCGGGGTGTTTGGCCTAGCTTTTATTTTTTTTAGTTTATGCTTATATTTTAAAGTAGCTTATAGCTTATTTTATATCATTGGATAAGCTCTTTTTAAGTGTTTGAATTAGCTTATAGCTTATTTTTTATCATTTGCCCTTACACAAATAAGTTTATTTAAATAAGCTAAAAAACCATCTTCAAATAAGCTTCTTCAAATTAGCTTATATAAGAGCCCCGCTTGCGGTCTGCTCATATAATGTAATATATGTGTGGGCGCTCGGGGGGGGGGGCAAAAGCAAAAGTGCACTAATTTTTAACGTTATTTTACTAATTTCGTGAAAATAACGTTAAAAAGAGGGGATCGTTAATCAGGCATCATGTGGTGGCGTTGATAGCCGAAAGACAAGGGGGTACATGCACCAATTGGCGTTTGTCTCAATTGCTGAGTGTTATGTGCCTTATGTCCAAGGCTTGATGCAAAACCACAATCGAGCCGGGGGTCTCATTGGAAGCAGCCTCTCTATTCCTACGGGGTAGAGGTAAGGCTGTCTACATCCCACCCTCCTCAGACCCTACCTTAGCTTTGCTATAGATGGGATATACTGAGTACGATGATGATGATGATGATGAAATTAGCTTATATAAGCTAATAAGCATAAGCTTAAAAAGCTAAACCAAACACCAAATTAAGCTTATTTTGTTAAAAAAAAAAAAAAAAAGCTAAAAAACTATAAGCTTTGTTAAAAAAGCTAGGCCAAACATCCCCTTATTATAGACTGGATTTTAAGTTGTATGGAATTAAGGAGTGTGGTGCCGCAAAAGCGAATTGTCGGTACCTTAAGTTGGTATTTTTCTCAACGAATCATTTTAACCCGACTCTAATCAAATTGATCCTTTTTGAAAATGGTCCGTGTGTGAAATTTGATACAATACCAACATGGAGGACCTAAACGCTTAATAAGAAAAGTACAAGGGTGATTCAGTTTTTATCTCATGAGGTGGCTTGAATGAGATCAAATCAAAGTTAAAGGGTCGTTTAGTTGATTCCTTTTATTTAAATTAACTAGTGGTTATCTAATATGGTTTTTTTTTAAAGGTGAACTTCATTAAAAAAACACACACCGACCCAAAACCAGGCTGGCAATATCAAAAACCACTACATAATTACAAATTTACACCAACTTTCCCAAGAGATACTTCTATACTTCGACCTATTTGAAAACCATAAAAATCCTAAAGCCTTTATCTCACTAACTATATTCTCAATCCTGGCCGTCTTGCCCGCAAACTTCAACTCGTTCCTCTCATTCCATATACTTCAGCAGCCAATAATGATAATGCCTTGAATAACATCTTTCCTTTGATCCGACAGACCCGGAAGAGAGTGAATCTCAAGAAGGTCCTTGAAGGAGAAAGCAAAAATACTTGGAATTTTACACCATGAACTAACAAACTGAGATAAGGTTAAATTAGAGTTTGAATTTTGTTCAAATTAGATAACTTGTAGGTTAAGGTGTTCTAGTATTTAAAGTGATACTCCCTCTGTATTTGTTTTTCTTTTAGGTGAAAAAAATTTGAAGCAAATAAAAGCAGATAAAAGATCAAATACAAATACCCTTATCATACAAAACACACGAATAGGGTGAAAATGTAAAAAAAAAACAAAAAAAAAAACGCAGTGACATTTTCGTAATTATTTACTCGTTGAGTGATTATCAAAATTACTCTACAAATGATCTTGTAGGGTAATTTGTACGACAAGCAATCTAAGTTGGCCCTTGGTGATACGATCAATACAGAAAACTAGGAAACCTGTTTTGTAATTTAACAAGTAGCATCAGAGCCTAGCGATCTAGGTTCCTATACGTTATAGTTCGAAGGTGTTCCAATCAAAGGTGTCCAGGTTACTACATACTCTTTGCAGGTGTATTAAATTTCTTACAGAGAGTGTATATGTGTGTGTATATATAAATATGTAAACTAAACAAGATGCAACAACTAAGAAAAATCAAATTTCTATACACAAACTACATATATATTAACACATATAATTGGCAATTTAATGCAGATAACCCTTCTGATTTTCCAGAGTCCCCTTTCCATGTTTATAATCTATAATTTCACCATTAACATGAACATTACAATCATAAAAAACACTGTACAGATTCATAACAAACTACCAGAAATCATGATCATCAACAGCCACCCTTGAAGAAGGGTACGCATCCTCTTCTTCCTCCAACTCCATTTCCACCTCTGCTTCCGCACCAAACTCTGATTCAATATCCGCGAGATTCTTCAAATCGACAACCGACAGCTCATCAAGCGACCTCACCACCAAATCCGCAGCAGTCAGCTCATAAACCGGATGCTTACTAGCCACCGCCACACACTTCATCTTAGCCTCATGGGCCGCTTCAACGCTCAAATTCGAATTACCAAACACAATACACCGTTCGGGTATAAACTGCAACAACTGAGCTGCGTACGCGAACATTTCAGGGTCCGGTTTCCCTCTATAAACATCTTCTGCAGTCACAACGACATTAAACACACCGTTTATCCCAACTGCATTTACGGCTTCTTCAAGATTGTTTCTTGGACGGGTTGACACAAGAGCCATGGGGATATTGTAACGGGTCAAAACGTTTATAAACTCTTTTGACCCGTCACGAAACCGGTATATCCCACCTTGTAACGCTTGATAAATCTGTTCTTTCCTTAACGACATCCGTTTTAACTGACTCGGGTCCCTTGACCAACAAAGAACTTCCGACATCGCCTGCTCGTTTTTCATGCCTTCGATTCTTCTAAGCAAAAACGCAGGTGGCGGGGACTTACCTTCTTCTTCCGAAAGTACAAGCCACGATTGCTTTTCGTAATCAGTACTATCTTCTATCAAAACACCTTCCCATTCGAATATCGCACCTAACCAACCACAACCCATCCGTTCTTGTCTCAACAACGGGTTATGCAACGAAGGGTTGTCAGCTTTGTTATTAGGCGGCCATAGTGTATCTTTTCGGTCTGGGCTAGTATCGGTTTCATAGCTAGAACTCTTTGGAAACCTATCTTCTCTAAAATTAGGCACCTCTTTAGTCAACTCCATTGCTTGGGCTTTGATCGGCCGAAAAGCCCGAAACCTAAGCAACGGGTTCGGGTTCATTGCAACACGTTTCGGACGACAATCTTTCAAATAATTCCCTAAAATCAGGTTGTGCCCTAATAGGGATGTTGCACCAATTGATTCAACCATTTTTTTTCAGATAAATTACAACAAATTCAATTATTGGGAATCAAGAACCCTAATTTAATAGACTGATCTTGTGAACCCTGATTCAAGATCTAAACTTTATGTAATAACAACAATAAAAGACACAAATTAAAGCGAAACCCAGAACCTTAAACGGTAAATTACAACAGAAAACAGCTTAAAAATCTAGGAATATGCACAGGAAAAGGTAAAAAAAGAGTTGAATTAAGGAGACTTTGAAGATTAAAAGCAGTG